>OV725077.1:175008359-175612287 GCA_928085145.1 Nezara viridula
TTTTGTTTTTTAATAACTAGAAAACTATACCCCTGCAGAGCACTCTGGAAGGGTGAGCATTCCTTGAAAAAGAATATTTTAATTTTTTAATTTTCTACCCAGGTACCTAGAAGTTGACAAAAAAAAATCTTAGTTGGGTAAATATTAGCTAACAATTTTTATACCGCACTTTCTCTCAAAGAGGTAAGGAAAGCTGTTTGAGGGATGTCACACATACTTAATGCATATTTATTTAATTATACATCTCGAGATGAAAATGAGTAAAATTAATAAGTTTTTATACAAATATTGTCATAGTACTCATATTTGTAGCCAAAAAGAACTGCGGGTCATTCCATGCCCAATAATCCAGAAACAGTTACATTTTTAACACATACCCTTCAGATGAAAATTTGTAAATATTAAGTACATTTGTGAAAATATCATAAAATTCTCTTCCAAATTCAAAAATAATATTAGTTGGATCTTGAGTTTGAAGAGTTTTTATTACACTTTAAACACAATACTCTAAATTTTAATTTACCAGTTACAAATACAAGTGAAATTTGCTTAAATCTCTCTAAGAATATCCTCTTAATAAGAATAAGAAGAGAGAGAAAATTATACAGACATCACGAAAATGAATTTCCAATTGCATAATAAGTATTTATGAAATTAACTCTGTTCAATAAATGGGAATTTCAATCATTTAATTTATTTTAATTTTTAGTACTTAAATATTTATTCATACCCCTCATAAGTATTAAAAAAAGTTGTGATAAATGATTCGCCAAACTTACGAAAGGGCAGCACCCATCAGCAGCTCTTTCTCGAATCGGTTAACGTTGATGGCCATGTCAGCCATAGCATACCTGGGCAAAATGTATTTCAAAATATCAAAACCTTTCTATTGAACGATCAGCATATCATGCAGAGAATCTAATCTATTTGGAACTTTAATTTGTGTATTTCAAATACAAAATAAAATACATTTTTTGTATTTTAGTATCATGGAAATAAAATACAAATACTTATAAAAAAAAAAAAAATAAAAAAAAAATATATATAGTTACCAACAATCTATTTTACTTCTTAAAATGTAAAATACAAAAAAATAATTTTATTTTATATTTTAAATACTTTATTTGAAATATTACCCAAGTATTAGGCAATATTTTTGTATTTTAGACAATATAAATGATATATACAAACAAATAAAATAAAGTTAACAGATCAAAGAACAAAATATGTTTGGTCCGTATACTTTAGAGGTTATCCTATTCTCTCTACTTACCAAAGAATGCTGCCAAAGATCCTCTAGCTAACCCCGCATGACGTTAGCTACGGGTTGGAGTCCTTTCTGGGCCGATGGAACTCGGTCAGAGGAAGCCCCGATTGAGTTCTGACCATCCTGAGTCTAAACAATGCATCATTCAGTCTGGTTTTTAAGTCCATTCACTTTGGTCATGTTGAAAAATGTGTGAAATATCAGAAATGTTTGTATAAATATGTTTTTCCTTTGATCTCTGGGGCAGTGTCCTCCATGAATTCATTTTTCCAGACCATAATGATATTGAATAAATCTATCTTCCCTATATGAGCTTTAAAGCTCATATAGAGATGAGATTTTCATCATATGGAGATTAATGATTTTGAATCAGATTTGAGCCAAAGGAGAGTGATGAATTCTACATCACGATAATGCCACACTCAAGTTGAGAAAAATTAATTGTAACTAACAATAAGATATAACTACTACAAACGGTTGGAATTAGGGAATTTCCAATTAAATATATTATATCAAATATATAAATACCAAAAAAAAGTATAAATAAAAAGATAATAAAATAATTTTTAATAAATATAATTTACTCGTTGGGCGCCTGGCTTTACTGGCCTTTAATCTCTCAAGAGATAAATATAGAGAATATAAGGTAGTTACCCATTATTGGCCATAATGAAACGTTTGTGTTAGCTCAGATGAGGGGTTGGGGTGGATTTTTTTTTTTTTTATAAAGCAGCAAAGAAAAGGTATTTCAAGTTAAGACATCTATTTACAGAATAAAATGTGCAAGCAAAATAATTAAAACAAAAGGAAAGAGAAAATTTAAACATAATCACTATATACAATTTAAAGATAAATAGGAAGATATTTAAAATAATAGTTGTTGTTCGTCGACTGATAACTAATTCCTGTAACTACATAAGTTATCAGGTGAAATGGATAACTACTATTTTTATTCAGTTAGAGCAACATCATTCCTTCAGATATGGCACTCATTTTCAACTGGCAGTATTTCCAAAATTCGACTCAGAAGTTTTCTTTCGAATATGCCGAGGTTTGCTCTATGGATTTATTGTTAACCCAGGGCTCGAAACTCTCCCGGATCAAATTCTCCAGGAGATTTATTTGAGATTGCCTCGAGCTTAAGTGACCAAATATAACGGGAAACCCAAAAATCGTTTGATAGTGTTATGAAACAGACCAGCTCTCTCAGTTGATCTCCAATAGTGGGAACGGTTCTATTATTTTCGGGTGAAATACAACAGACAGAATCGTTTGTTTAGAGTACAGGCAATTGTATCATTATCTATGATATAATATGTTTTTTATCTTATTTTATTCCCAAAAAATATTTATGCACTAAAATACTCAGATCTAATCGGCCTCTAGTGAATATACCATACTAGTCGTGGTACTGCCACTTGGTTAGGGGAACTAGTCCGGCAACTGGTCCTTTTATCGATCTCTGACGGCTACCTTGGTGTTGCCGCCGGGTACAGAGTGGGAATGTCAATATAGTTTTCCGATGAGAAATGAAAATTATCCGACCAAAGTGGGAATCGAACCCATAACGTTTAGAACCGGGCACTCTGGGACCCACGCCTCAACGTGCTCGGTCATCCCGCCCTCAATACATACAACCTCGATAAGGACATCGTGTTCTAAGAGGTATATAAGTTTAGGTAAATTTGGGCTTTGCAAGAGGTTTTCTCATTTTTTCCCAGAGTTGAGGTTTTGTTTATCTTCAACTTCAACAGTCCCCCCAAATGAAGTTAGAGGGTTGAAAATTTAATGAAAATTGAGTTTGCGTCATAAATATACTTTTTGGAAATTTAAACTTTTTTAATTCACACCCAGTCATTAGTGGCAGCCTTAGACATTCGGCGTCCTCTTTTAATAGGTATAATTGGATTACTTCATATGTTTTGTATATATTTTATTTAATCTCTGACAAGTGGCGAGCGTCCCTGAAGATTGGTTGGCGCCCCTACCTAAGGTCTGCCATGCCTGTCTTTTGTTTTTTCATTTTTGTAAGGTATTGAGCTCTTCCCAGTTTCCATTTAATTAAATTAGAGGGTTGAACATTTCTATATATGTTTTATATATGTTTATATAAATTTTTATATAGTTTGTGTTAGAGCTTTTTTAAAAATATTTTTGGCAAGAATGCACTGCAGCCATGAAGGACTATTGTACGCCAATTGTGTTAGAGTTCCTCTTTTGTCTCAACTTTATTTTGTACTCCACAACCACTTCGATGAATTATATTCATTACAAAGTAAAGATACTCATTTGATTTTAAAATTCTCTTCAATTTTTCTTGTTAATCATTAATGAAATAGTTAAATTACTCATCACACAAAAATAAAAGGAAGTATGGCCTTAGAGACGGAGCTCAGCTGCTCACACTCTTTCCCCCCTGTAACCAGTAATATTCAACTAAATATACACTCGAGGACCATGTTTAAAATAACGATGAATGGATATCTTATGAATGGTTTATGAACTTTGTAGATGAAGGTTGTAGATGTTCGTATGGAAAGAATATTTGAGCTATCGTTTTAATAATTTATAAAACCAATAATATGACACATACGAGGTTATATATCCGGCATTGGAGTGCAATAACCCGACTGAATGAACCGAGTTAGGTAAGAGACTAGGTGATCCAGCACTTTCATCCCGGACCTTGCTGACTCAGAAACCCCAGGTTTATGTAAGTGCGTGAGCGGATCTATGGTATCCTTCGTCAGCTAGGGTCGACCAATTTGGACGAAGTAAGGCCCAATGGCAGCACTTCTTCGGCAATGACTAGTTTCAATACAAATAAGTAAGTATTTCTAAACATAGTAATTTAATGATAGAGAAATGTAGACTTAAAAAAAAAAAATGCTAGTACACTGGTTCGACTTAATAAAAGGAAGATTGAAAAATTATATAAAGTATAAGTGATTTTTTCGTTATTTGTTGTGGTAATTTATTTGTTTATCTGAAAAAGACTGTCTATGGACCAAACCTCCTGGAAAACCATGTCCAGTACATAGGATAGGTCATCATTGATATAAACGATCATAAATTGTATACATTTTAATTTATTTGAAATTAAAGTTTCCTTTTCTTCGTGACTTTTTTACCAACATTTTTGGGTGATGTGTTTATTCCTCTCGCCTGAAAGAGAAAATAATATTCAAAATGGCTTAAATCACAAAAAAAAAAAAAAAAAAAATATGCAATGATACATAAAGATTCATTATGGAATATATAATACTTATATTATTATTCTATATTACAGAAGCATTGAGTTATGGTCATTTAATAATTGTTTGAGATGGGAGAACCAAACATAAAATTAGCATATATTAAATTTTTAATTTAAGTATATGTGAGGACGCATTAGTTATTATTAATTTTATTTCAGTGAAGTATTGTAGTGATTCTTATTGACCTACTATCTGAGGCTATAGAATTCGATGGCACACAATAGTTACCACCTTCAACTAATTCAATCTCAACCCTTCTAACTATTGATGCTCTCCTTTCGAGGTATTGCTGAAAAGATAATTATAAGTTATCATACCTTACGGTTCTTTAGGAATCGGCTTCCTTTCACTCCACTTGATGCACTAGTTGTGCTAAAAGATATCTTTGCCTTAACCATTTAAATAATTACCTATGGCTAAGAATTATTTTATACTAAATTCTTCAACCAATAAGTGGGTATGTTGTGCAAGGGTGTCCTCAATCTATAATTGCCTTCCTTAAAAAAGAACGCTGCAAACTGTCACATATTTTAGATTGTAGCTCCTATCTTAATTCACATTCCACGCGGATGTTATACATAACTATACTGTTTTAAGACTTTTTGAATTCACATAACATGATTTCGGAGTTCTGGAATGTTTCAACAAAAAATTTCCCACACATACAAACAAAAAATACAAACAACACCACTGAAAATTCTTCAAAAATTCGCATTTTGGTGTATTTGAAATAATAATGTATAGTGAATATAGTGAATATAGTGAAATTTCAATAATCTGAACTTGTTGTTGCAAGGGGGAATAATATTATTATAATTCTACCTTAGCACTCTCGGCCATCACGGTCTCAACAAGAAGTTATGCAATATTATCGGAAAGTGAGAACTTGACCTATTATTAGATCCTCCACGATGGAATGAAGTTTCCTTTGTAATTCTGCCCCTTTCCAAAATATATGCAGCTCCTAGTTCAAAGCGTTATCAGGAAATTAACAATTTTCCATATCTGAGCTCGAAGAGACATAGGTTGAAGATGTTGGCGGTCCAGCGAGCAAGAAGACTGTAGCGCACAACCAGAGCATGGCCGCAGCTTTCTTTATTTTCTCTCGAACTAAAAGTGAGAAACTCCCATCCGCAGGTCTTAAGTGCAGATGGGCCGCGGCATTGTCTTGACATTTGCCGAGTCATTACAGATCATAGGCCGCAATCATCAACGGCTATTTGGCATAATTGTAGGGAAACGTTTGTTGTTTCGTGTTGTGAATACAATCGTAATTCAATCAAATAAAGTTCATTTTTTAAAACAATAACGGTTCCTTACAATGCTTCATCATTGAAAATATTATACAATAATATGCACTTATCCCAATAAGTCATGTCTTTGTAAATAACGATTCGATCTTCGATTGATTTTTGGATGATTATTATGAAAACTTATCGGTTGACCTTTGTATCTTTTAGAGGAAGGAGATGGTCCGGGGTGGCGGAAAAACTATTATATTGAAAGCCAACGTTTCGACCCGACTTTGCATGTCTTCTTCAGGACTAGAACGGACAAGATACAAAAGAATATAGACAATTGTGAAAGTTACATAATATTTAGATAAAAATTATAAAAAAGATGAATAAACTTATTGAAATTATAAATAGTAAGTACATTGAAATATTAAAAACAATAAACTATATAAACAGAGTAAACTAAGCAACAAGATCCTAAACTGAAATAAATAAATGGTAACAATTCTTGTAGATAGAGAATAATTGAATGTAATAAGGAGGATGGACCATACACGTAATTATGAATATACTCATACAGATCGCAAGGAGAAATTGAAAGAAAAAGGAAAAATAACATGAAATAATGACCATAAAGAAATGTGAAGAAAAATATAAAAATAAAAATAGAGGCTTAGGGGTGCATTCAGCAGGGGGTTTCAGTAAAAACTCGGGAAATATGGATAGAGTAGCCTTGGGAAAATTTGCTGATCTAGTTAGAGAGAGGTGAGGAGGTCAGTAGTAAAAACAAAACCTGGAACATTACAGCATCTAAAATTTGAAGATACTGATCTATTCAGGGAAAAAAAAATACGATATCTATGAACTAATACATTACAAATAGGTATATATACATACAAAATAGAATTAAGAAATCATAGATAGAAGTACAATGTGAATAAAAACAGAAATGAAAGACCGTACATTGAAGTACAGTAATATGGATAAATAGAATTATAGAATTAAAATTACATTTAAATATTTGATAAAATTGAGACATAATGGTTAATAGTACAATGAATACAAAAATGAAAACGGATGATCGTACATTGATATAAAATAAAAAGTGGGATCACACAAAAACCAAAATACTTAAAAATAATGAACGATTAAATGAATTTTTTTTTAAACTTATGCAAAAATATTACAATCTGTCTCAAGGACATTTATAATAGTGCTCAGAGATCACATTCACACTCTATGTACAATAAATTATACAGAAAAATAATACTTATACAATAAATAAGAACAAAACTACCCTAAAACAAATAAATAAAAATAACACATACATACCTATATACAATATTTACAATCTGTCTCAAGGACATTTATAATAGTTCTCAGAGATCACATTCACACTCTATGTACAATAAATAAAATAAATTATACAGACAAATAATACATATACAATAAATAAGAACAAAACAACCCAACAACAAATAAATAAAAATAACACATACATATATACAATATTTATAATCTGGCGAGAGAACTTCTAACTAGACTTGTCCCTCCTGTGGAGGGAAAAGCATGACTCCAGGAGATCCCTGCACTTCTCTCTCAATCGCGTCACTGGGGCTAGACTCAGTGGAGATTAAGCAAGAGTGAGCCACAATACACTCATGTCGTGAGTGAAGAATCTGGCCATTGCCAGAACTCCAATATTTACAAACTATAAAAGGTCGCGGGGCCACTGCCGTTTTAACCTTCTTGGGGGATTATAGGGATGGGTGGTGGTGGATAGGGATTGTACAAAGGGATTTGGATGATGGGTAAGGTTCTGGTGAAATTTGGAGAATTTTTCTGGGATAAGGTCTAGGACAAATGGGATATTAAGGTCATGGTGTAGGGTTTTGTTGGTTACATAGAAAGGAGCATCGACTATTGTTCGTAGGACTTTCGATTGGATGCGAAAATTTTGCTGTTCCCCACAGTTCAAGTCCGTAAGTCCAAGTAGGTTTCAGTATTGTCTTGTAGATAAGTATTTCATTTTCAATAGAGAGTTTAGATTTTCTATTTAGTAGTATGTATAGTAGACGATATAGGCATATCGCCGGTTAAGTTCTTGTCTTTTAAGTATAGTATGAGGGTTCCACGTTAGTCGTCCGTCTAGGAGAAAGCCAAGATACCGGACTGTGTCTGAGGAAGGAAGCTGGATGGAATTAAAGTGTACTGGTGGACAGGAACTGCGTCGGAGCGTGAAGGTGATGTGTTGGCATTTGGATTCGTTTACTTTAATACGCCATTTATTACACCAGTGCTCAATCAGGGAGAGGTGTCTTTGAAGGTTTAAGGATGCTATATCAGGATCTGAGTCGGATAATAGAATGGCGGTGTCATCAGCAAAAGTTGCTAGGAAGGTATCGGGATGGACAGGGATATCGGCGGTAAAAAGGATGTAAAGGACAGGACCCAATAAAAATTCAATTAATCAATAAACAATTGAAAATAGATTAAAAAACAAAACAAGAATAATAGAAGATATACAAGCGAAGTTATTTTTCATTTATAAGATGTGGCTTTAACTAAAGTAGTTTTTCCATTATTTTAGTCATTTCATGACCGCCTCTCCGGACTATTTTCTTCCGCTAAATTATATACTTCTTCAGTATGAGTAGATAAAAATTTATTTTTTCTGAAATAACTTGATTTTTTCTGAGACTTATTTTTCAAAACTTCACGACAGGAAAAGATAATCTTCAAAATGATGGTTCAATCATTAGATTTGATGAACCTTAACGAAGTTTTCCATAGTAGCAGACTACATATATTAGTTGCAGACTAAAAAACTATCTAGGGACCGTCTAGAAACTAACCCGCACAATCCCTGAAAATTTCATGAAAATCGGTTAATCGGTAATAGGAGATAAGCCTGTTACTTCGTTTTGACTACAAACAGACAACCGAACCAAATTTGTCTGAACTTGATGTCTGAAACGTAAAACGCGAGTGGAAATTGTCGATTCTGAGCATACATTTTTTTAACCTCTTGCTCGAATAAAAAGCTGTCCTACCTTCAGTAGTGAATAAAAAAAAATCATCCTATTTGTTCAATGAAACTGAACCTCAATAGCAATTATTACCGATACCGTAAAAATAATCTTTAACTTAAAAAAATGTATATCATGGAATAGAATAAAATAGTTATAAGTAAAAAACCTTACTAAAGTAAAAGTTTCTTGTTACTTCCAGTAAACTTAAAGAAACAGGGTTATAAAGCCAGGAGAAAGCTTAATTAACCTTTCTTGTAATTGCAATGTATCCATATTTTAAAAGTTATGATTAGATAACTTTGGATACTTACTTTGGTTTTGATATCAGTAGACTTTTAAAAAATCGTTTTTTTACAGATTAACTCAGACTGATGGATTTCCTCCAAATTATTCTTACTAATTGTTCCTCAATCATCTGCAACGGAAGAGGTAATAACAGGTATTTTTAGGAAGTATTAAGTACTATCTTGATACTTCGTGAAGTTCAAAGTTGTTCAGAAGCCACTTGTAAAATAACGCAGAACTTACTTAGGAGTCAATGATGCTGTCAATGATAGGTCTGGTATTTATATAACAGGAATGAATGGATAAGTAACAATGAACTTTGTGAATGAAACGATTCAAGAACCTGAATTTTATCATTCGAGTGCGTGACTTAACGTGAGCGAACTGTACCGGTTGGTCGTGCACTATTTAATACTAATTAAGAGAGAATATTAATTGAATAGTATTATTTACTAATTGCACACCAGTGCTATTATTATTTTTTTCAATTATGACTGATTACAGTTGATAATTTGATTTTTGTACAAATGAAATTGGCTTAAATTATATTCAGAAACGGTATGCAAACGGATATTTCAGCGAAGAGTTCACGAACTCACCCTTTGAATTTATGTTATTAATAGAAGACTGTTAAATCAGAGAATAATATAGTAATACTCTTATACAACACAAATATACGTTTTAGAATTCATATTGATTTAAAGATGTGTAAAACTGATTGATAGAAACTTCCAACGATGTAGGTGCCAACTGATTGGTATTTAGTTATTTTTGTAGTTACTTCTTTCTTTATCGTTGTTTCAGAAGCTTTTGTGGTCCGAATAGGAGGTACTTGCGGGCTGAAACGCCCGCGTGCCATAGTTTGGAATCACCTGATAAAATACATCCCGAAATAAAATAGAACAGACTTATAATCTTATACATTATTTCTAAAAGTTTTTGTTTGTGGTTACGCCATAACTTCGTCAATTCTTCATCAAATCTAATGATTGACCAATCATTTTGATGATATTCTTCTCCTTCACATGCGAAAAGTAGTCCTTTCCACCCGAAATTTCTGTAAGGTTATAAAGAAAAAGGAACTTTATTTTCAAAAATTCAAAAAGAATAATTTAAAAGTATGATTTTTTCCATAAAAGTACCCATGATTAATTATTAGAAAGATAATTAAATTATCTTAAAAAATCATAAAAATGGGACAATTATTAACAAAGATATTGTTTTTGATATGATTAATAATTTCTTCCTCTTTAAAATATGCTGCATTTACTGTTGTTCTAACATTTTTTTCATGGCTAATATATACTTTATTATTTCTCAAAGGCATTTTTTAGTTTGTACATTTTTTAATAATTTAGAAAATCAGATGATCAAGACTTTATTTAAAATGTTACCATTCCAGTCAGCGTTTAAAATAGGCTCTAGCAAAGCAATTTGTACAAATATTTTGGTCTATTATATTAAATAGGATATTGTAATCGACCAAGGTAAAACAATTGGTTCCTACCTCACATATTACGTAGGATCTACTTATTTTGACATTGTTTTGCTATTTCTTCACTACATAAAATTTTCTGCGAATTATTCTCACGAGCCAACTAGTATTAACTTATTTTATTTACTGTTATTTTACTAAAGTCAAAAAAATAAAGAAATGATAAATATTTTGTCTTAATTTATAAATAAAAAATAGCTTGATTTATTTTGCCATCTAAATGTCCGTTTGCACTCTCACGATTCCGTTCCTGATCATTCGTCTTTAAGGGGCGACCTCTTAGCAATTTTCGAGAAAACAAAAGATACCTAACATTACTTGGCATCTTTCAAATTTCAAGGTTACTCATATTCTGCATTATTCTCTGATAAAATTTTGACAAGAAAATCTCAAAGTTTTAAGTACTATGTTCAACACTGTCATCACCACATATGCCGATGACACATGTATCCTATCAGTAAATAATGACCCATCAATTGCATCCCAAATGCTTTAATCACACATCATAAATTTTGAAGAATGGTGTCAAAACTGGAGAATTAAAATAAACTCCAATAAATCTTACCAAATTATCTTTACCCTTCGTCGTAAACCAATGACTTCCTGCCCTACAGTTTCCTGTAACAATACTACACTTATTCCTGTTGAGTAAATTAGCTACCTAGGACTCCACCTGGACAAACGACTAACTTGGAATCCTCATACTAGACTGAAATAACAAGAAACCGCTCGACGTTTCCGATTTCTTCAGCACTTACTTGACAAACGCTCTAAGCTTCCAATTAATTACAAAAGACTCATTACATGACTATAATAAGGCCTATTTGGACTTACGGAGTTGAGCTGTGGGGATCCACTAAACCATCGAATTCCTCTCGTATCCAATCCTTACACTCCAAAATCCTTCGTAAAATCCTCAATGCTCCCTACTTTGTCACAAATAAAACCATCCATAATGACCTTAATGTTTCTTTTGTTACAGATCTAGATCCAGATACATATCCTTCCATAATAAACTTCAGAATCATCCCAACCTCCTCATATAATTAATAATATCATTAAGAAATAATAATTAAAAAAAAGAAGTATTATGTTATTTTTCTATTTATTTTGAAATCACCCCGAGTTCATGAGATACACCGAAACTGGCTGACGTCTCCTGAGATCTAAACTATTTTCCTAAGCTCTCTCCATCGGCTAGGACGACGATCCGACAGAGACAAGTTGATATCTTCACTTTCGACAATCTAGTTTCTCCATTGTGTTGGGGCCACCAGCCTTGTCCTCTTCCTGGTGTACCGTTGATGTAACGATACATCGCCCCATCTTGCTCACATTGTTGTTGTTTAACTAGACTTATCGCTTCCTTGAAATTAATTGTTGCCGTGACTTATTTTATGGAGAACTGAAGCAGGGAAAGCTTCAGCTTCACAATCCTCTTTCATCCTTATATCCTTCAGCACAAACAATGTCTCATTACGAGTTCGGGCGACTGCCTATCAATTCACGACCATAATTGATCCTAAGAAATATATAGAATGTATTTATAAAATAAATCGTAGGTTTTGGGTAGATAGTGATTGATATGAAATTAATAGTCAAGAGATGAAATGAATAGAAAAAATGTACAAGAACTTCTAAATACTCCAGTAAAGTTGAAAAGGACGGTCTAAGATGCATCAAGGGGTGATAGAAGGTTTATTTTTTTTTCTCGTATGGGATGCAAAATCCAAGATTTCGACCTTGACGTCCCCTCGGATCATTTTCATATATTCCAAAACTGTGACATATTTTCTCCATTTTGATATTGAAGTAGTACGTTATAGACAAAAAAAAAGTCTATACATTTTTAAACTAGATTAAATTTATTACATTTGAAATCAAGATAGGCTCAGTAAATGTAATAGGTATTGAACTACAGTTTTTCAAAATTTTTTTCTTTTAAACTTGAAAATTTTAAGCTAGAATAATTTTCATCGTTTATCAAACGCAATTGTCTATATCCTCAATAATCTGTCTGATATAAGTCAGTGAAGTAAACATTTATTCAATTAAACATCTTAAAGGGAAAGGGGAAGGAGAGGAAAGGTTTGGTGGAAGAGGGATAGGACAATATTCACAACCAGACGATCAAAATTGAAATATAAGATGTATCTAACAAACATTTATATCAAGTGTATAAAAAAAGTGAATGAAAGTGTGAACGAAATGTGAATTACAAGTGTCTCCTTCGATTGGAAGGATCAGGACTAAGAAAATCCGGCAATTTTCTGCGCGACTAGATGGAAAAACTTAAATATCAATGGGAAAACTTTAAAATGTGGCTAAATATCTCAATTCCACACTTAATAACCTACAGAAAGATAGTAAAAAACTCAATAGTGGTGGATCAAATGTTTGAAAGAATATATATAATAGACAATAGGTAAATCTTGTTTGGTCTGTTTTGATGTAGAAGATGTGTTGTTTACTAATATCAACTGGAAAGATGTGATAAAAATAATTGAAAAATACTAGGATACAATAGAACCGCTTTCCCAAATTAAATGGTTTTATCTAAGATATGGATTAACATATCTCAGAAGCTAAAAATCGAACCTGCATACTGCAAGCGAGGAAAATGTTCAGAATTTTATCTCTTTAAAATGATCTATTATTTATAATATATATTTCATTTTATGTATCTGTGAGTGGGATCTAAAAAGAAACTAAGATATGTAAGATGTGCTTTAGTCCACACACCAGATAACATAATAGCTCATTACAAAGATATTTAATCATCTTTGTTGTCAGCTGAACATTTCCTTCTCTCACTGAATGCAGGTACATTTTTTTGTCTCTGAAATATTTTAATCTATTTCTTCAATAAAACCGGTTATCATTTGGATTTCGACAATATTTTTTTTTCGCCAACCTAACATGACATCGCGTTAGAATACGTTTTTGAATATTAGCCGATTACAGAGAAGATTAAATGATAAACAATTTCCCCCACTTACAGAATGTAGGTCCGATTTTTAGTTTCTGAGATATTTTAATCTTTATGCAAAAACACTTCAATTACTCGACTTCAGACGACGTTACCCGTGCGTAACACGTCGGAGATTTAAGGGCTCAATCTAATTCACTCTCCACAAAAAAGTGCAAAACGCTCCTACAGAATTTTTCACTTCAAAAAAGCGCCGCTACCTGTTATGGTATATTTTTAATGAACTATCAAAAACGTATTTTTGGTCTCGGGACATATTCAGTCTTCATTTTGCTATTGGTGTCTTCTTAAGCTGAACACTGGATATCTAATTCTTTTAACTTTCTTACCTATACTAGGTAAGGAAATTATTGCGATCGGGTCAAATTTCCGATATGCGGTTTCACGGCATCTATACGTTTCAGGGCCCCCTGAGTCCGTAAAACACATTTTTAGCCATTGGTCTGTCTGTCTGTTCCCAAGATTTTTTCGGGAACTACTGAACCGATTTTGTTGATTCTTTTTTTATTTTGTAAGGTTTTGACTACTAATGCCTGCGACAGATGGTACTCCATGCGCAATTGCTGCTGCTCAATAAATGAAAAACATGCATTTCTATAGACTGTAGAGCGAAAACGGATCTAATAATTTTGATGAAACTTTCCTATAATGTTTTAATAGTTGTCACCTCATTTTTCGTATATGGACAAAATTTCCGAGAAAATTCAGGAACAAAAGTTAAAAATTAAAGAAAAATGTTCTGGGGCCTAACTCGCTAAGTATATATTATATGGTAAAATTTATAATTAAACTTTTGAAAGGTAATTAAATTACCAACAAAACAAGAAAAAATCATTGGAGTTGAACCAGTATTAGCGATGATACAGCTTACTCTATTTTCTACACATGTTTTAATTTATTACTTTCCTACTTATACTAGGTAAGGAAAGTATTGTGATCGGGTCAAATTTCCGATATGCGGTTTTTGAAGGATCTTTACTCATATTCATAGCCCCCTAAGTCCGAAAAAGACATGTTTAGCCATTGGTTTATGCCAAAATTTTCTTGGGAACTACAGAACCGATTTTGTTTCTTCTTGTTTTTATTTTGTAGGTTTTTGACTACTGATGCCTGTGCCAGAAATTGGGTGCTCCATGCGCAATTGCTGCTGCTCAATTAATGAAAAACTTGTATTTCTATAGACCGTAGCGCGAAAACGGCTCTAACAATTTTGATTAAACTTTCCTATAATGTTCTAATAATTGTCCTTTTAATTTTCGTTTATGGACTTGGAATTTCTACATATATGGACATTCCCTACAAAACTATATAAAAATCGTTCATTTTTGACAACTATTAACGAAGTTACAGCTATTCAATTTCCAATGTAAGATTACCGGTCATATCCTGGTGTCAGAAAGTGGTGAATGAGAGAAAAAAAATCACACAAGCTTCACTATTTCCTCTACTTATAGCAGAATTATTATTTGACAAAATTTGCTATGACAAAAAGTTTTTGATAAGCAATATTAGAGAGTATTGAAATTTTTACATTGATCTACCTTAAGCCGGTTTACATTGCTTTAGTTTAGCAAATAAATCGTACTCAAATCTTTTCTTTGATCAATTTTCAGGAATTTTTTTTTTGTTTCTTGATGGACATATGTAAAGATATAAAAATAGGTAGAAAAGTCCTGTGAATGGACACAACAGATTTTTTTAACCGGATTTGACTTTTTTTATGAGTTGGGGTGCTTCAAAATGATCTGAAACTCACCAAGAGTTTTTCGTAAATAGACTTTTGTCAATACTGGCCTTATATTAATTAGCACTTTCCTTTAGTGCCATGATGCGAACCGAAAGTGTGGTCAAGACTATGCCCCTTGAGATGATGATACTTGTGGAAACATAAGTATGCCGGCACTTCCTGCCCGGCCACCTACTTCCGCTCCTTCTCACTTTCTCTTAGATCCACTCATCCTTCGGTCTTGGCAAGGTTCAGCGTGATGTAGTAATTAAATTAAACATTTTTGTGAATACATTGTAGAAGAATAGATCTCTCGCGGTATAGCCAATTTTTTAGTTTATCGTACATTAGTTCCTGAATTAAATATGTTATTTCAGAAACAAGACCTTTTTATCAGTTTTGGAATGAGATTCGTTCGGTAAATTTTTTACAGACACAACTTAATGCAAGAAAACAATATACAGAAACAGTGTAAAGTAAAGCGGTTTATGTTATATATTTTTTATAGATGTAGTGTAATCTATTATATTTATAATCTATTATTTATAGATTCCTATATATTTTTGTATAAATTATGTATCAAATAATTTCCATCCATTAGTAATTATTTGAATTAATTTTATTGACTAAGTAATATATTCCTTCAACATATACTACCTTCAGCTTTTGGGTTCAAATCGAACGAGCCCTTTTTGAAATATTGGCGAATAGAGGAAAAATTTGTACCGGATGCAAAATTGCGGTGTAGTCTTATAGTATAACTTAATTAATAAACGCCCTGTGATTATTCAAATATTAATTATATTCTAAACTATGTTATAAGTTCCTAATTCTATGAGCAAAACGAGATAATGTACAACCTGAAAACACAACTTAGAGATTTGAAGTAGGGTGAACGCACCAGTTATGGACAGGAGGTCCCGTGCTGCACAGGTTGGACTTTAAATGTTAAAAATAACCTTCCTTGTTGATTTAAAGGTTCCATTTTTTTCTAGATTGAAGAAAAATGCAACTGTATGAACAAAGTTCCCGAAAGAAAATTTTCAAATGCCTATCATTGTTGTTTATATAGTGTTCTTGAGATCAGTGTGTTTTATACCTTCCTGATAACAGTTTTGCTAAGATTAAGTTGAACATTTATGTTATGTAATCTTTATCGTTATATTTATAGTTAAATAAAAATTTAGAATTTTTCTGATGTCCATTATTTGTACCAACCCCTATCCATCACTAGAACAATTGAAGTTCTGGGTCTTCATTACTAGCGCAAAAATTTTTTAAATCAGAACTTTTAGCAGCATTCTTCCCTTTCTTGCTCATAACAACTTCACTAATTTCGATTATCAAATGAAGCTGATAATATTGAACCAATTTTCCTTCAATTTTGGTCCAAATCAAACGAGTCTTTTTTAAAATATAATCAATGCAAATATGATATGCGCAATCGCAAGCTAAAGTAATGGTTGTAATTTGATGAAATTGATACTGGTTCATTTAAGTACTAATCAGATTAACGATAACAGGTCGATATGCCCGTCGCATAGATTTGATATCAGGCAGATATGGAACCAAATCTATACGTCAATATCTAAACCGTAAATCACGAGTGAAGATTTTCGTTTCTGAGGACAAACAATTTTGTTACTCCCTGCAAAAATACAAATATTTTTTACTCCCCTCAAACTTGTCAGAAATATTGACAATCCCTGATTGTGGTATGGGGAAGAAGAATATTAATCTCTCATACCGCTTTTTCTGAACCTTCTAAAGAAGTTATCGGCCATATTAATTGTTATCATATTATCAATGAATGTGTCAGAATTTCCCTGTATGTTATGGTGAAATCTTTGGTAGTGTGTCTGTATGTGGTCATCAACAGTTGGCATGTGCAGGTACATTATTTAAAGTAAAATTAGTTAGGTTAATGGAAGTATTCATTTTTTGTTTCTTTCAATTTCGAACGTCTTGAAAGAAGTAAGTGTAATAGAAGTTTAAAAAATTATCAATGACTCTATTGGAAGAGATTATTCTATAAATAAATGAATAATAACTCAATAGTCTTCACTATTATCGAATTGACTCAAATTCCTCGGTATTCCGGATTCTAAGAAGCAGAAGAACTAAATGAGATTTCTCCTCGAATTAGGAATAGCCTAGATGCGGACACACATGGACGGTAATTAGTCCAAAGAGAGAAAAAAATTTCTCTATAGACCTAGGCAGCAATGGATCATTGTGGAAGCACTAACGGGCCATCATATTCAGCTTTGTGTCCCACTTTGGATGAAAGACAGATCCAGGAGCTGCAAGAAACGGAGGCGACAAAAGGTGACCTAGACAGGATAAAGGATATCCCGCCATCCTTCTCAGCTCCACTGGTATCCTAGAAAATTGAAGAAATGCGAGTAGTCGAAACTGTAAAAATGAAATGCTTACATTCCTCAATGTACATACAAAATTTTCTAATTAATCACATATTTATTCAAGAGGTCCAATTTACAGGAGTTGGGTGTGTCCTAGGAGGGTTTCCGATCCCCGCTTTGATTCATGGCTGATATAACAGAATAAATAATTACCTGTCACGGCACACGTAAACAGGAACCTTGAGTATAGGAGCACAGTGCCTTAGTCACAGAGATACGCCTCTCCCTTGATGCAAATCGCTTAACAAATCTGTACCTCAACTTCTCCATGAAAACGGACTAGTATATACGAGTATAATTGAACCATTGCTTGTATATAAATGTATCAATTCTTTTTTCCTTTGTGTTGATTAGGTTATGTATATATTTTTAATATTTTCGGAAAAATAGAGTTGTTTAATAGCCTATATAATATTTCACAAACAAATGAATATTATTGATTTCTTAATGAAGTTATTCATAATGAAGACGTATCACATTTACTGATTTAGGCAAATACAGATAATTATATGCCTATTAAACTCAGTCGCTGTTCTTAGTGTACGAATTCAAACATCAATTTATACAGTAATTAAGTATTCTCAGCCGATTTTTCGAAAAGTTCATTTTAATTTTATTCAATTAAATCAGTTATTCAATAAGGTCTCTAATAACGTTTTTGTTTTAGAGGTTTAAACATTTTATTATATTTTTGTTTCTTTTATTAATTCATAGTCGTAAATTTATGAAAACAAAATAAGTGAACCACAATGTGGTGAGCCTTTTTCGATCCCGTAGTGACATCTCCATAGATAAGTTGTTAACATCGTAATATATCAAGAAAACAGCAAGTTCATAAAATATTTTTGTTTTAAAATTATTTAAGCACGAAGGCTTCATGATAATGGAAATTGGATTAGCGACAGTAAGTGATAAGCCCGAAACATCTATCCAACTATAGGCAGACAGAAGCGGATCGAAATTAGTTACTTGATGTCCAAATCTAAAAAGGGGGTGCTAAATTTCGATTCTGAGGAGAAAAATATTTTTAACCTTACACATGAGCACAAAGCTTTCCCACCTGCGGTAGTGAGGAATAAAAAAAATAGTTTTGTTCTACATAAAACATATTGAGAAGGCTCATGCAAAGTAGAAATTAAGCCTCTGAATTTTTATTGAACAGAAACAAAATATACTTGAAATTAAATGGAAATAATAACTGAGCCACATAGTATTATGAATTATTAGTGTATTGTAAATTATCTCTTGTGTTTTTGGTTCTCTTTGCCACTCAATTATTTTATATTTCTTACATAGAAGTAAAGCGATGTTGAAACATTTAAAACAGATATTTATTCTACTGAAGAAAAACTAGATAAAGTTAGTACACGACAACTGAAAATAATAAGAGAGAGTTGAGCATTGGTTATCGTTCAATGACCAATCCAACTTTTTTCCGATTCAATTGCGATAATTAACACTTTCTCCTTCAAAGTGGGTTTCGTTTAAAATCTCTTTTACGATCATTGGCATTGACCTGATCTTATTTCGGCTTAAAAAACAAACAACAATCATCTGGATTAAATTTTTCTTTTGTTTTGATTTAGATATATATTATTTGTGCAGTTATATTACAGGTATAATGATGAAAGTATGATATACAATAAAATTTGAAAAATCTCTATCGACACAACAGTTTTTGAATCTGAAAAAAAAATCCAAACAGGGATGCGCAATCTGCCTCCTCCCCCCCAAGAGCGATGCTGCTTGCCACTCTTCTCAAGAGGTTTTATTGCTTTCCTCTTATTAAAAACAAGGCATTAAATGGCAGATTTAAAAAAAAAATATTTGTTTTTCCTAGTTCTTTGGTAATAAAGTTTCTCAAAATTGAAATTCCAATAGATTCACAACCTCGTAAATGTTTGTCTCTCTAAAAAATTATATTATCATAGCATGTGGCACTTATCAAATATTGGGATGACGAAGGTCAGAGCGACATTAAGTTGTAGTATAATCATGAGTTTAGAATCTTTAGTGTAATATAATTATTAATAATATAGTTCATTTTTTGTGATATTTTTAAGAAAAATGAATGAAGTGTTGGGAGACCAGAGACAATGTGGCTCTTAACATAAAATATTGGGAGGACAGAAAGTGTTATGTCCTAGTTGCCTATGGAAAGAAAATTTTATCAACATTTTTTTCTGTCTAAACAACATATTTTTTACTGTTTTATTTACAAATTTAAATCAAACCAATGCATGAGTGCGAGTTATCGGGGACTATAGAAATAAAGTGATGTTCCTCTCTAGGTCGAAGAACGAGAATGTTCAGACTTTTCAAGGTAGGTTTCAACAACTATATTACTCTTTTTTATACTTTAACCATTCTTGAAAACAATTGAATTGTTTATAAGAAATTTCCTTAGAATTAGGACATAAATATGTAAAGTAAACTTCAAAATATAATGTATTTGAATCACTTTTTGACTATGGGGATCAATACTTTCTTTATTTTAGATGGTATTGAAGCGATAGTATGTACCTCGAATTTTCATATTCACAATAAAAAAAATAGATTTAAACATATATATATTATAATTAAATAAAAATATTACTTTTATATAGTGCAGATATAAGATTATAGGTATATGCTTCTTCCAGGTACACTGCAACACACCTGCCATTTCCTGCAGAATTGACGGTGAAAACATCTCCCACACAAACAAATATAAGTAGGTTATTATTTTTTAGTTGTCGTTTTTCCATTAAATTGCTCCAGTAAGATCTGCTATTCCACTTCCTGAGTGACTATATAGGAAGCTGCTCCGGTAACCCCCTTAGGTTCTTAACGTAACGGAGCCAACTGTATCTTATGAATGCATAATTTATGGCTGGGTAATGGAAGAAGCCTGTAAGGGAATAATCACAATTTATTTCAATGACGCCGTGTTGCTATGGGCTTTATCGGTTTCAGGAACGGCATGCCGATGCAGTAGGGGATTTTATGTTAGTTTTGATCAGGTCGATGCGAATAGCGGAAATGAAAATACCCATGATGAGTTATGTAGGGAAGCTACAGTCATTGACCTTGTTTTATATAATTTTAATAAATTATACGCTCCAATTACAACATATAATTAATTAATAATTATGCGTATATAATAGCCTCTTTACCATGCGTGAAATGTGAGTTAAATCTAATTCGTCAAGACGCACCCAAATGCCTTTATACCAATATAACCACACTAGTTAAAAATGGTACAATAATCATGGATTACTAGTAGGTGAATAATGGGCAAAATGTTCATAATTTCAATAATCAATTTTATATATCAGGAAAGTCTAAAACCTCAAAATGAAATTATATATCTTTAAAAAAATATCGGCAAATTACTATATTCAAGTTTGAGTATTGGAAGAAGAAGTTCATATAACATTTTTGGATAATTACAGTTTCGTAATAGTTTACACCATCCATGGTTCATATAAAGAGGAGGAGATAAGTGTGTTAGGAAAGGAGGTCAAGCCTGTTTATAAACAGAGTAAGAATTTAACGAAAACAGATGCAAATTGATATCTGTGTCAAGTAACTGTCCCATAGGTGGTCTTGTCCTCTTCTCCCTTCCTTCCAGCAGCTCCAGTCCCGTGCTTTATCATAAATGATATTTCTTTAATAACATAAATTAGTATGGAGCATAGGTTGATAAGTCGAAAGTATATAAATCAATCAGAAATGTGACAAATTACATTATATTATTATATTGGCATATAATACTTTATATATTGACAATGTTACGTTATATTGGCAAATTGTATATATGTTTTGCATATATATATTTGCTACAAACAGACATACGGAAAAAACTAAGAGCAGAAAGGACAAAACCTCTCAAAATTGAATGTTCTCAAATGCTGGTTCCAATTAATATAGCTTCTTAATCCGATTTGTTAAAATATTTAAATAATTAAGCAGATTGACATTTTTATTTTCTAGGTTATATATAAATTAAAATAAGTACAATTTCTTAAACGATAACGTTAAAAATCATATGCTGACTAATTGTAAACATTTACAGTTATACCTTCTCACAAAAGATATAGTTGTCCAGCAACGTAGTTTAGGTTTTTCTCTTCTGGATTTACCTGAATGTACTCGAACAATTTCAAAACAATGATTAGGAAGATAGTGAAAACAACGGTGTGGGAGATATTCCAACGATCTCGGAATTTATCAGAAGGAGGCACGTTAAATTCCTGGACTCGCTTAAATACCTCCCTAACCCATTATATTCAACACCTGCATCTCCACCTGTCCATCTTGAGAAAGTGTCATAGACCTTCACGTTTGTATTTAGTAAAATACTGGTCTTTGATCTGAATTTTAATTCAGAAAAAATACGTACCCTAACGAGAAAAACACTAAAATTTCTTCAAAATGTACTTATCAACATATAATGCCAATTCGGAGTTTGGAAAAAAAAGATTTGTTATACTTGTTCTTTTTTCTTTTTTATTGGTGATATGAAATGAAAATTGTAGAAACTCTTAAATTCCTATGGTCCTTTGTTTTCAGTAGTAAATACACAACTATACTGATGCTATAGTTTCTGATACTAAAGTAAACTATAGTTTCTGTTATTAAAAACTCATTATCCGTGGTAAAATTCACTTATTTTAAAGATGGGAATATTGTGTTTTTGCGACTTCACTTTCCGAGTGACTTTAATGCCTGATTAAATTCACTGAATGATGTTTTTTCAACTTTTATTTTTTTATTCTATAGCATTAGCGGATCTACGGGGGGAGGGATTTTCGGTCTGTAACACCCTCAAAATGGAAAAATTACTGTTTTTTTCATTGGTCCATATTTGTTACTATAAGTGAAATCAGCTAAATACCCAAATAACCACTATAATATTGTTAAAAAAAGAATATATTATGTTCTATTTTTTATTTAAATTGTGATGCATATACAGATACTGAATATAACAATGTTTTATGAAAAAAATATTAAATAATTATCTCAAACTATCATTGTTCGTACATTTTTAGTAATAAGGCTTAATCGCTTTTAATCACTTAAACATTAAGAATCACTTACGGCTTTATTACGTAGTTAATTTCTTTCTTTTTCTTGATAGATAGATAGAAAAAAAAACTTTATTCTGGGACTAAGTCCCTTTACAATAACAAAATTGTACAAAAGAATAGAATACTACTGAGCTGAAAGTTTGAAACAATAAATAAAATAAACTAAAAAGTAAAGAAAACGTTAGGTGAACAAGCTATATACAATATTTTCTTGCAAAGTAAATATCGTTATATATATGTACAATAAAAAACTTTTGCGTTGAAGCTTCCCCAGTTTATATTGCTATTTATTAAACATGATTAGATAGATCTATAAAACTACGATTATGTGAACGCTAAGCGCAAATTGAATCCATATATTTTTGTTGGAAATGAATATTATTACATGCATGTAATAATATTTAGCTACAAATAGCTAATATATATATTCAAATATATTCGCTACTCAGTTGCGAAGTACGCTAGCTGAAAGAAGTTAACTGTAAGGAGAGAAAGAGGTGAAGAAAGTGGCTCTCCTTGAAGACCAGCGATAGGAACGGAAGGCTGACCGCAGAGTGCAAGTTCACGGCCGCTGGCGAGGGTCGCTGAAGGAATGGAGTCACTTCGATAAACTTTCTCGAACAATGAAGTCCATGGAGCTTGGCCAATCCTCCTGCTTAGTACATCCAGGAATTTAATCAAAGAAAATTTATTTAAAATTGACGTAGACAACGCTTCCAAAAAAAAAAAAAATAAAAAAAAATCGATTAAGACGTTTCCTAGTTCGATGACTTCAGTACAACCCTTACAGGTCTGGAGCCACGATCTAAAGACATCCATAGCTAGAGAAGGTTTCAATGTAAATTACGGAAGTACATATTATTTTAAGTAAAATGAACCATAGGTACTTGGGGGAGGGGGCAAGGTCCTTTTTGCCCCTCTGCCGCAATATTTTGTTAAGGGAGACCAGCCTCTCCAATGTTTCTCTGTCATTTACTTCAAAGAATTAACAAAAAGTTCAATAAACCGTATAGGTAATAATTATATAACTAGTTGGCCCGTGTTAATAATTCACAAATAATTTATCGGTCAGTGTGCAATTAACAATATATTGTAGAAATAGGTAAATTCAATGCATTACAAGAAAGATGAATTTTGTTTAGCTGTGATTGATTACAGTGGTTCGTTCCAATTAATAAATAAAAATATGCGTAAAAAATACAGTTGGCTGTATTTGACCAATTCTGACTATTTTCCAAACTCTGTATATTATGTAATACCATTGATTGTAAACTTTTTTAGATACGAGCAAACAAATTTTTCTGTTCTTTATAACTTTTTAAGATGGATAGCTGGGAATAGAGGAATACCAGTCAAGGATCGTGAGGGGCTAAATCGATTGCGGCATGGTTAGTGGCGTGGCCATGCCAATCAAATACTCCAGGATGCCCTCACACGACTTCGGAGACACTAAATAAGCGCTGCCTCCCTCCAATAGGGGTCGTCGCCTAGGAAAGCGACAGCTCCTAATGAAAATCCAGGTAGATGGACGTCGTCAATCAGGTGACGACAGTCAGTCTAAGGGAAGGAAAACACAATGCTGGCCCTCCAGATTGGGATTTATCATTCGGGTCAACGGCGACTCAATGATGTAAAATCTACTTTGCTAAAACATTCAGAACAGAGCCTTGGACCTTGCATTTTGTACATTGGAAGGTACATTGGAATGTACAAAGTTTATCAAATAAGAAACAGGAAAAAGAAATTTCTAGGTCTCAGCTAATATTTCCCAAAGTCTTGCACTTTGCGAGACCACGACCAACACTGGCTATCTGTTGCAAGACGAAGACTGGTAAAAAAAAAATTGATTTTTTGAATACAAATTGAGGCAAAATAGTTACTAGTATGCGACAGTTTTAGTTACTATATGTAAAGAATTGGTGTAACCAATATAGTTTTGCATTTAACTCTTCTATTTTTTCATTCAGACTTAGTTAGGTTTCTCCTATCTAAAAAATTACAGTTGTATCTCTCCAGTAATAAGTTAATAGATAATTGTTACGAGAGTCTTGCGCAAGACCAAGACTCGTCTCGGTCTCGCATTTGTGCAACACTAGTCTCAGCTAGACGTAGTTGTCCTTACGGAGATCAAGCTTAAAGGAAAATGGCAAGAATGGATGTGAGATTATGTTCACTTGTGGAGTGGTGTAGCGAAGGATGCACGAGCAAAAGCAGGGATTTCTTTGGTGTTGTGAGGAAATTTCCGAGCGGTTGATCAGAGATGACCTCAATCTGTGGGGTAGATGTGTGGTTATTATAAGGGTGAATACACCGGGAAACCACGATCCTCAGACTAGCAAAGATTTTGAAGAAAGCTTGAGGGAAAGCTTGGAAGTGCGCCCTAATACAGAGATCATCCTTCCGGGGGATTTCAATGCGAGAGTAAGACAGGAAATCGGCAGTAAGGTAGTTGGACGCTGAAGAGACTAAAAACCCTCCTTAGTGAGGATAGACCCCAATTTATGTATGATAGAGATAACTCAGATTCTGAAGCAGTTGAACAACCGGTTGAGGTGGAGGAGAAGGATGCTCGGCGGGCGCCAGCAAAAGCGAAAAGTGGCACATCTCCGGAACCAGGAGGAATTGCTATGGAGCACCTGAAAGCTGGCAGTGTGAAACTAGTAGTCCTTCTGACAGAGGAGATTAATCTTGTTCTAAATGTAGAGGATATCCCAGATGACCTGAGGGCTCGTTTCATATCATCAATATACAAAAAGGGTGATAAAAAAATATGCAGGAACTATCAAAGAATATGCTTGCAAAGTTCCGTGACAAGGATTATTGGAACGCTGCTCAGGGATAAGTTGGAGCAAGCATACATCACCCCGCGAGAGCAAGGAGGTTTTACAGCTGGCCGACCAAGGTCGGAATACATATTTTTTCTTAGCCAACTCATAGAGTAATCTCAAGAAAGGAAGCAGGAAGTCCATATAGTTTTTATAGACCTCGAGCAGTCTTATGATAATGTTCCAAGAAAGTGGTCGCGGGTGGCACTTGATAAAGCAGATATTAGTGGTTCATTGCTCTCACAGTACTTATATGGCAACATGTACCAGATAAGGTACGGAAATCACCTTTCTGAGCCTTTTCATGGTGCCAAGGGCTTGAAGCAAGGATGTAGCACGTCACCAACTCTCTGTAAGATATACTTGCACGAGGTAGTAAAGCCGTGGTATGAACAATGCGGGGAGTCGTTGATTGATGACGAGCAATTGTGTCCTTGTTTTTCACTGACGACCAGGTTGTGTTTGCGAGAAGGAAGTTCTATCTCGAAGAATTGGTGTTTCAGCTGAAGACACTGGAGCACTTCTAGTGGACAAGGAGACCTGCAAAAAAGTTAGTATTTTCACGTACCTGAGCACTTAACTACCCGCTACAGGGTCGTCTGAACATGGGAGGAAGGTAGCCCGTAAAGCTACCCGAATCCTACATCCAGTTCTCTGGAACACGCAGCTTTCCACCGAGAACAAGCATAGAATATTCACAGCTATAGTGGAAGCTACTCTTACATATGCCTCAGAAACATGGACTGCGAATTCCTGTTTGTACTCAAAGGTGCAAGCGGTGGAGATGGATCACTGGAGAATCTGTCTGTGTCTTACCAGACTTGATAAAATTAATAATGAGGTAGTTTGGCAGAGAATGGATGTGGGACGCTGCTATGAAAAGCAGTTATGAAAAGATCGGGGCACGATGACTAAGATGGTATGGGCATGTGGAGGAAATGGCGGGTCGAGGTCTGGAGGAAGATGATTGGCGAGATAGAAGGGCGTAGAGCTCTGCGCTGACTATGTGAGGCAACCCTTAGATGGAACGCCTATAAAGTAAAGCAGGATTGCCCATCCCCTCAAGGTCGATGACGCATGACTCTCTCTCCCCACTCCCAATATTTTATCATTGTGCTCTTCTTAAAAATAGTGCAAGAAAGTAGAATTTAAACAATCTTAGATTATATAACACATCTTGTAGTCTGTTCCTTTTCTTCTGGTTTCAAACTTTTCATTCTAAACATTCATAACCCCGTCGATATGTGCCACCTCAAAAATTCAAAAACTCGTCAAAATGTGCAACCCTCAAAACTTTTGATGCCATAAAACGAAACCCCCATTCTGGACACCCATGAAGTAAAGTATGAAAGATGTGCTCATTGAAGGTAATCTTCAAAATTATGACTCAAACATTGGATTTGATTAACATTTAACGAAGGTCTGACCTTCCGAAAAAAAAAAAAAATACCTTTAAGAGATGATATTTCATGTATGAAGTTTTTTTCTTAAATGTGTCATTCAAGAATTATAGGCGAAAAAACAATGAAAATTCTTTACAATTGGATTTTTTTTTTTTTTTTATATTTTCACCCATATTGTAAAAGTTAAATTTTGGATAAAAGCAGTTTTGCAATAGTAGACATAATTCATTTTTCATAAAATAAAACATACTTTCGTAATGTACAATCAAACCTCATGCTAAGGGGCCTGCATCCAGGGGTATTATATACAAATATTTTTTTGTAATATCAGTGCTACATTTGGATCTCAGAAGTCCCTATTCGTCCGGTCTTATATAAATATATTTGGATATCTCAGAAAACCTAATCAATTTCAGACAAATAAGTCGTTGGCTGGAAATGTGGTGTAAGCTATTTTCATAATAAGTTAATTATTGATTGGACTAAACTCACGTTTTAAATACTTGGATATGCTTCAAACTGATTTTTTTGTCAAAGGGAGAAAGTAAGCTGTTATTATTCTACACTCGCCTCTGTAGAACTTCCTGTAAAGTGTTGAATATCTCAAAGCTTCAGTTTTTTACTAACATCGCTTTCGCATTCAACGGTTCAATTAGTTAACATTGTTCACTATAGCTAGCGTCTTGACTGTTTTAATGATTAATCATATAAAGCTTCGTCGTAAACCAACGACTTCGTGTGCTGCAGTTTCCTTTAACAATACTCCACTTATCCCTGTTGAGCAAATCCGATACCTAGGACTCCACCTGGACAAACGACTAACTTGGAATCCTCATACTAGACGAAACGACAAGAAACTGCTCGACGTTTCCGATTACTTCAGCACTTACTAGACAAACGCTCTAAACTTCCCATTAATTACAAAAGACTCATATACTTGACTATAATAAGACCTATTTGGACTTACGGAGTTGAGCTATGTGGCTCCACTAAACCATCGAATTCCTCTCGCATCCAATCCTTACAATCCAAAATCCTTCGTAAAATTCTCAATGCTCCTTACTTTGTCACTAATAAAATTATCCATAAAGATCTTAATGTTCCTTATGTTTCAGATCTGGCCCAATCCAGATACCTATCCTACCATAATAAACTTCAGAATTATCCCAACCCTCTCGTTTCTAACCTTGCTTCCTCTTCAATTCCTGATAACCCTCCAAGGCGTCTGAAAAGAAGATGGCCCCGTGATCTCCTAATGTAGTCATATCATTAGAGTGCTACCATTGGTTAGTTACTCAGCAAGTATATTCATGTCATTATATCTATTACGTCCAAATTTACTTGATGTATTTATGTAATACAGTTGTAAATGTCATTAAGAAATTTAAAAAAAAATCATATAATGATCATCTGAAGATACCAAAAATTTTGATGAATATCAACTCGAATAGTTTTACCGTTATTTGGAACCATCCTTCAGGAATTACATTTATTTGTAATGGGATACGGCATAAGTGGGAAGGCAAAGCAGGACTCCAGGAAATTGCAGTGCTTCCTTCCATCCACATCACTCTTAGATTAGTAATGAAAGTGGACTAAAAAACACAATATAAAATAAAGAATGAGGTAGTTCGACAGAGAATGGATGTGGGCACAGTGCTTAATGAGAAGATCGGAGAAAGCTGCCTAAGATGGTATGAGCATGTGAGAAGAATGTTGGCTGAGCCAAATGCTGGATTGGGTTCCGCGAGGGAAGAGAGGACCCAGAAGCAGGTGGATGGAGAGGAAACAGGAGCAAATGACGGGTAGATAGAAGAGCGTGGAGCTCAGCGCTGACTATGTGAGGCAACCCTTAGATGGTATTCTATAAAGTAAGAAGTATATACATTTAAAAAATATTATTTAACGTTTCAGCTCCAAGAGATTTGGAGGAAAAAGGAAGTAAAATAAAACATTTTATATTTAATAAAACTTAATTATTACAATTGAGTAGGTATTCTACATACATATATATTATAAGTAATTTTTTAGAAATAATGTTTTTATAAGACTTAATGTTTTTATGAGACTTAATGTTTTGTTTTTTAAAAGAGAAAAATATATTTGAAAATGAGAAGGAGTTAGTTGAGGGTGCGGTCAAATAAATAAAAAAATTAAAAAATATAAATAATTTTAATTTTTGCCGACGTTTCGACCCACTTTGCAAGTCGTCTTCAGGGCGTTGACACTGCCAGGACACTGCGTTGACACTGCTATACCACGGGGGGGGGGGGTTGACACTGCCAGTGTTTCAACTGCCTCCCGCAGTACCACAAATTACGCCCTGAAGACGACCTGCAAAGTGGGTCGAAACGTCGGCAAAAATTAAAATTATTTATATTTTTTAATTTTTTTATTTATTTGACCGCACCCTCAACTAACTCCTTCTCATATCATATCAACGGTCAACCATCTCTACATCATATTTGAAAATGGTTCTTGGAGTCGAAACGTTATATAATAATTTTTAAATACAACTTATATTTCTCTAGTAAATTTTCCTGATTTTTATATTTTCTTGTGTGCTGAGTTCAAAAGTCCAAAATCAGGCACCATTTTTGAGAAAATGAAGTTTGTTTTTGAAAAAGCATCTTTTCCTTACTTCATTTTTTTCTTCTTGTGGATGATAATAATTATATTCAATATATTTTAATCCTGAACATTATATAACCTTATTCCTATTCAATGTGTCTTTTCTTTTCGTTTATAGTGTTGATCAGCTGTCTTTTACAAGTATCTTCTCATTGTATTTACCGCTATACCTCTTCTCCATTTAACCATTTTGTTGATGAAACATTTTTCCGTGTTCATCTGAAACTGCTCCCAAGTCGAAAGGTAAGAAATTCAAACGAGAGTTATTAAAAAATGAATTTTAATAACATGTTTTATTTAACTCATAGCCTTATATTATAAAAGAAATTCTTTGACAATGTCTTTGTAATTTTAGTTCTTTTGCTGCTCGAAAATTGTTGGCACATGTTTTCAAACGCATACCAAGCTCTTTTTTCATTTTTATTAAATTTTTCTTTGAATTCTAGGTGCTTAAATAGAACGCGGATGTGTGGCCAAAATAATTCTTGAAGCCTGAAATGGGAGCTCCCCAGATTTTTCACGTTGTAATAGATTGTAATAGATTCATAATAAAATATTTTTTTTTCATTTTTAGCTGAAGTTTTAATTGATTAAAAAAAAAAAAAGTCGAAAAACACCTCATTGTTTTGCCCACAACACCAATTTGACATGGAATGGTGCCTGATAAAGATTATCTGCCATTAGACTCGTGTTCAGCACACCTCAAAACATTGAAAAAAAAAACATAACAACATTAATGTTAAAGGGAGTATTTTGATGCAGAACAGTGTTGTTATGAGATAAGCTGATAAACTCATTGATAAATACAGTCCACTCTCATTTGTTAAATTTAAGTTACTAATCAAGTTTAAGTGTGCCATATCCCTCAATAAGCACATGGAAGGCATGTTTAATTTTTTTTTTTTTGTTTAAACAAAGTTTGTATTTATGATTAAAGCCATGTACATAATGTTTATAGTATTATAGGTTTTATAGGTAATGATAAGAAAGTACTCATATATTTTAATTTTTATTAGATTCTTATAATTTATTTATTAGTAGACAACATATCTTTGTTTTCATATACTTTTTTAATTATTTTCGTTGTTATCTTTTATTTTCTCATCCCTGACGAAGTCTTGCAACTTAGGCCGAAACGTCAGCACAAAATATAATAAAAATCATTTATTTTTATTTGTGTTCTCTCAAATTTCAATCCATTACTACCACCGCAACTATATAATCTACAGTCGACAATTTCATCACCATTTAAAAAAACCAAAAGCCTTAAAATTTGATTTAATTTTCATTATGCAGCTATTGTACTTTAACTTTATTTTCATCATATTTATCTTTAAATCATGTATTTAAATTATCTATTTATGTGTCATAATTGTTATCAGTTATTGAAACACTTTTCTTTTTCTTCACATGCTGAGCTTAAATAAAATAAAACAGATAATAAGTCTTTTAAAAATGGGTGTTTAATCGAAAGCATTGAGCAAAAATAAGAAGTTAGTAAGGAAAATTTTCATTTCTTTTATTAGATATTAATAATAAACGCTGAACTACATCAAGAATAAAAGTTAGATAAAGAATTTATTATTTTTTCATATAATAAATAAATTATGGAAATAAAATGACCTGAAAGAAAAATCGTGAGCTTCAAATTTTCATCAATTTGATCTATTTTCCTATTATTTTTAATTTAAAAAGTTGAAAATGGGTACAACCATTCATTAAAAAAAAACAAGAAAATTATTGCACAACGTTCAATTATTTTTAAATAGCGTTAAATCAAATATTTACGACGTACCTCCACACACGACCCTCCTTACCACATAGGGTCATAAAAGGATTATGAATCTTCTGATAGAATTATTGTTTTGCTATGAACAAATGACAGGATATTAAAATTCGAAAGATCCTTAATTATTACAAAATTTAAAACGGCATATCTCTGCAACGAATGGTGAGATTGCAGTGCTTTTGTTTTTTTTGCAGGAAATATAATTATCTTAAAAATAAACACATTATTGAAAAAAGTCATTTTTCAGTTATTTCTTTTTGGAGGATGCACGTAACATACATAAATATATTGATTTGAAGAGTAGACTTTAGGGACGTTTTATAAAAATACGTTTTAGTACTAGTCGATAGAAAAACGGGGTCTTCCACATGCCGAAATTCTGACGTAATGTACCCACAATTATATATAATTGTTCCGCCTCGAAAGAACGAATTTTAGTTAGTTTAGAGTTAGGACTGCTATGGTAGTTATTTATATTTGTGTATGATAACCACATATATATACACATATATGGATACATATATCTTACTAAAATTTACGTTTTAAATAAAGATATCCGCTACTTAAGACTCCACCTTGACAAACGACTCACTTGGAACCCCCATACCAGACTGAAACGACTAGAAACCGCCCGACGTTTTCGACTACTGCAGCACTTACTAGACAAACGCTCTAAGCTTTCAATCACTTATAAACGACTCGTATATATGACAATAATAAGACCTATTTGGACTTACGGAATTGAGCTTTGGGGCTCCACTAAACCATCGAATTCCTCTCGTATCCAATCCTTACAATCCAAAATCCTTCGTAAAATCCTCAACGCTCCTTACTTTTACACAAATAAAATCATCCTTAATGTTCCATATGTTTACGATCTGGCCCAATCCAGATACCTTTCCTTCCATAACAAACTGCAGAACCATCCGAATCCTCTCGTTTCAAACCTATAACCCTCCGAGGCGTTTGAAAAGAAGATGGCCTCGGGATCTTCTAATATAGAACTTTAGTTTGAGTTCTACCAATGGGTAGTTTCTCTTCATGTTGTACATGCCATGTTGCAAATTTCTCATTTACTTATTGTAATCTCTATGTAATACAGTTGTAAATTCCATTAAAATAATAAAAAAAAAAAAGAATAAAGATATCTATTAATCGCTATTTTTATTTTCATGAAAATGTAAATATTGGGGCAACAAAAATTTTAGTTTGTCACTGATAAATAAATATCAATTCTATGACGGAGATCTCGGAGAAAAACACAGTTTTATAACAGCTTAATATGTAATATTTAAAGAATCATTATTTTTAAATTTTATATATAAAATATATCTTAAAGCAGTTATATTTATTATGATACATCTCATGTAATGAAAAAACAAGAAATAAAATCTTTGAAACAATTATTTGGAGTCATTTTGGCAGAAACCACGGGTGCTTCAAAGTGACTAGATAGGAAATGACATCATTTCTTTACACAACTTGGGGTGAATCTTAAAATTTTTCCAAATAAATCTCCATTTAATTAATATAGACTTAAAACTTATTAAACGAAGAAGTTTTTCTAAAAGTGGGATAAATGTAGTACATTCGATGGAGGATAAAAAAAAAAAACCAAGTAATTTATGACTTTTTCTTAAACGAAACTTAACTGTATTTGTTCGACCAATAGTCCTCTTTAAATAGTTTTAACAATGACAAACTCAACTATCTTTTAAAGTAAATTTTGGACAATGTTTAATTACTTAAATCAAATATTTTTAAGTTATCCTATTCAACAAAAAACATGACTCGCATAAAAAAAATTAATAATTTTTTTTTGTTTTCTTTATTTAATGAAATTTACAACTGTATACTAATACAACTAGTAAATATGCGCAAATTATAAATAATGGCATGTACAGGCTTGAAGAGATACTACCCAGTGGTAGCACTCTATAATAATTTTAGGTAAGAAGATCACGAGGCCATCTCCTTTTCAGACGCCTTGGAGGATTATCAGGGATCGAGGAAGAAGCAATAGTTGAAACAAGCGGATTTGGATGGGACTGAAGTTTATCATGAAAGGATAGATATCTGGCTCGAGCTAAATCAGCGACATATGGTACATTAAGGTCTTTATAAATGGTTTTATTTGTGACAAAGTATGCAGCATTAAGGATTTTAAGGAGGATTTTGGATTGTAAGGATTGGATACGATGGTTTGGTGGAGCCCCAAAGCTCAACTCCGTATGTCCATATAGGTAGTATTATAGTTATGTAGATAAGTCTTTTTTAATTAATTGAAAGTTTGGAGCGTTTGTTTAGTAAGTGTTGGAGCAGTCGGAAACGTAAACAAATCTTAAATTTCCTACTTTTCTGATTGAAATTGGGCGATTGTTTATATGAACTTTTTTGTACTTCTTGATGTCTTCTATGAACCTTTTAAGTATTTCTCTCTAGATACGGGACACTCTGTATATATAGATTATACATATATGCAATTATATGCAAAAAAAAGAAATATCTTTGAAACTAGACAATTCAAAGATATTTCTTTTTTTTTTTTTTTTTTGAGCATTTTTTTGTTGTTGTTTATCGTTGCTTTGGTATTATTCAAATCATTAGATCAACAAGCGATAAATTTGTTGATTTACCTATACCCCTACAGATGGACGCAAAGTTGAGGTCCCATGCTCCTGAGGACGACCCCTGAGCAAAGTGGAGGGGTGGAAGTAGGTCGGGCTATATATCCCCCAGGGAATGGGGTGGGAGGCTACAACTGTCCCATCTCCTGTGACTCAGTGACTAGTCTTCTGCTACTCCTCAAAGGAACAACATCCACATTCTCTTAGTCCACTTCTACTGCAAAGTGAGTCTTATCTCTAATGTCTTACATGATAAAGTCATTCTAACAATTGTTGAAGGGTTTCAATTTCTTTTTTGTGGTAATTCTCAATGAAGGATCGAAGAAGGATAGTCAACTTATTTCTGGCATCTTGGAGTACCTGATCTATTTTCCAGAAATGGGATGTGTCGAATATTCAGGATATCATTGAGAAAATATGGAAAGAAAGTTACCTTGATTTTATTAAAAAAGACTTGAATTACTGGTAATTTATTTCAGAAAATTATACTTTTTCGTTTGATGGCTCTAAGTTACTTTGATAATATAAAAGAATACTTAATTTCATAGACAAAATAAAATAATCAATAAAAAAAATAACGAAAAGACTGCAATGTTGTCTCATTAATAATTTTATTTTTATTATATATAACAAACATGATTAAGACTAATAAAATTTAAAGCATCTTTGCAAAAATATTCACATAAAAAGATGCATTTGGTGTTTTGAAAAAAATAGTGATTTCAGAGCAATAAAGAAAATTTCTGTTAACAAAAAAATTACGAACTTCTTATAAAATAATTCCTTCATTTCTGATTGTTATCAGTGCTCAATAATATACAATAATAATCTTCCTAATATTTCTCAGAACTTTTATCATTCATTTTAATATTTAATTTATTTTATGTTTGTTCTCCATCTAAACATAATTCGTAAATCAACTCTTATTTTTGCCTGACTTGTCAGTTTCTTTATTTTTATCAGACCACCTGTTGATTGTCAATAAATCGTCAACAGGCGAATATTTTAAGCTAAAAATAAAATCTGTTTTAAGTTTTTATTCTTTAAACATAAATATCCTAGTAAAATTATTTGTTATTAAATAATAAATCTATTCAAATAACTCTAAATATAAAAATTACAAATGTTATATATTTCAAATGCGATGTATGTATTGTGATTTTTGGATAATACAATTTCAACCGATTAATAAGTATTTTTCAGAAATGAAATTATTTTTTATTAATTATTATAACAGGTAATAGAAAATTAATATTGAAGAAACTGAACCTAATTCATACAACAGAGATATAAATATTATTAGTTAGAATTACGTTTACTGTAATTAATTTAAACAATCATTTCTTGATATTGTGATAGCTTTAAGAAACACTTCTAGAAGATCTTCAGTTTCCCCAACGAAATATTCTCTAAACTCCTGAATATGTATTAAAAAAAATGATTTATTCACTGCATTCTGATTTTCTGATTCTTTACGACATGAAATAACATATATGATTAACTCATAAAGTAATTGTTATTTATAATACCATAATACTTATAACGTTATAAGATTATAAATGCAATTCAAGTCAATAGGTGCAAGAGTTAACTAAATCGTGTTAAAAATTAATATACTACTTTTTATTAAATTTATTGTTATATATTTTTTAGGCATGTTTTCTAAAGATACAAGTTCTACATTTTAATCTTTTTCTTTGCGAATTCAAAGTGCTTTATAAAATTTAAATTTATAGAACCGTTAAATGAATGTAATTGAAATAAAACCAAATCACAGATACAGTTATATTAGTACCGCTACATTAACGATATTTGTACTGAATCGTTTATTTCCAAAGTGGACCCGTATCACCATAGTTAAATTATAAGGAAACGTGAAAAGCTATAATTTCCATCCCAATATTAAAAGCAATATTTTAAAAAAAATAATTAAGAAATTATTTATTTGTTGGACTTATTTCTGAGAGTCATTGATAATTTTTATTTTATTATTGATATTTGCGTTTGTATTAAGAATAAAAATACATTCAATAAATGTGACAACAAGAAATAATAACATGAAAACACTAGTTGAGAAACTATCCCCTGGTAGCACTCTAAAAATGTATTTACAATAGGAGATCTCGAGGCCATCTTCTTTTCAGACGCCTCGGAGGGTTATCAGGAATAGAAGAGGAAGCCAGGTTAGAAACGAGATTGTTCTGATGTTGGATGGTTCTGATGTTCACTATGGAATGATAGGTATCTGGATTGGGCCACATCGGAAACATAAGGAACATTAAGGTCGGTATGGATGACTATTAGTGACAAAATAAAGAGCAGTGAGGATTTTACAAAGAATTTTGGATTGTAATAATTGGATACGTGAGGAATTTGATGGCTTTGTGGAGCCACAAATCTCAACTCCGTAAGTCCAAATAGATCTTATTGTCATGTATATGAGTCTTTTATAAATAACTAAAAGCTTAGAACGTTTTTTCTAGTAAGTGCTGGAGTATTCGAGTGCTTACTTATCGTTCCAGTCTGGTATGAGGATTCCAAGTTATCTAAATTGTTCGTCCTATTGGAGTCCAAGGTATCGGATTTGTTTAACAGAGATAAGTGGGGTATTATTAATGGGTACTGTAAGACAGGAAGTTTACGACGAAGGGTAAAGGTGATTTGATGGAATTTATTTAAATCCTCCTGAACAAAATTAAACTTCAAGGCCCTTTTTGAAACAAAAAAAGATTGGTTGGGTTTCGGTTTGTAAAGGAAACATGGTGGACGATATGAGGGAAAAGGGGAAGTCACTAAATTGTACTACCAAAATTTAACTTTTTGTTCACAATAATGGTACAATAATATATTATTTTAAAATTTTCATTCAAGTAAAAAAGCTTTTGAATTTTTTTAAACATACTTTAAAATGACATCACAACTTTACTTTAAAAATTAAAGGTTTTGGAAATTCTTGTTGTACCATTTTAAGTAGTATTTAGATTTTCTTTTAAAAAGTGATGATTGTTCTATCGGATTGGTTGAATATTTTCAGAGGAATTCGATTTTCGAAAATAAATCGATTAGGGTACATCTTGACAATTGGCGATTCTTATCAAATTAAAATAATAAGATGCTTTTTTATTATTAAATTTAAGTTTAAATGCTTATACTTACTTATCCTTATTTAAGTTGAAATACTTATCCTTATCAAAGTTGGTGACCCCTACCCTCGGTGCATAAGAGGCTGGAAAGTGGGCAGTAACGGTTCTCTGAGGCGTGGCCAGGGAAGAAGAAAGTCGGCCCCTGCTCAGGTATCTGGCACACACGGCAAAAACTCTTCACCCTGCTTTCTTCTTCTCCTCCTCGATATCTAACGGAATCTATAGATTCGCCGGTCTCATACCAATGGTATCTTTTTACTAATAACACTTTCCTGAAAAATTATGAATGGAATGTTATAACAATAGTACATCCCCACAAACATCTCATTCATAAGTCAACAAAATAGATAAAGGTATGAGATATCAAACACTTTTAAGTCAATACCAGGCTGAATAAAACCATGTGTTCGCAGTATCAATTACTATCAAATTTATCATTGCAATAGTACGTTATTTTATTTTCAATGTTTTAATAACAAAAGTATTAAAATTACGGAAAAAAAAGAATTAAGAATTACAAAAAAGAAAGTAAAAAAAAATATATTCTGATTAAGTTTTAAGTATAAATTAATTAAAAATTATTCCTTCTATACACGATATGCGTCTTATTAAGCAGGATAGAAGTCAGAAGAGTAATCATGGCGTATAAATGTTCTTTGTATCTGGAAATTTATAATTTATACATATTTAATAAAGCATTACTCATTCAAAAAAGTACGATAGAAGTACAGAAGGCTGTAAATAAAATATATAAATAAAAAATGGAAGGATTATGAATTATCATTTTTAAAAATATTTTTTCATAAGAGTTTTGTTTTTTTTAGCATGCATTTTCATTAATTCTTATTCAAATCCAATGATTGAACCATCATTTCGAAGATTTTGGGAATGTACATATTTTATAGTAGATTTAGTCCATCATTATTTTACAGGTTACTGAATTCTTTACAAAAAAAAAATATATATAGATATATATATATATAATATAATCATTGAACTCAGACCGATTAGCAAAGATTCAACTAGCCTATTTTAATTTGTAAACATGTTGGTTTAGAACATAAATTATATATTAAATTAATTTTATTTTCCATGCTCAGTTACAGTTACCAAGGAATAGGAAATTGGTTCCTCCATTTTATGATTCTTTACATTAACTTATTTCCTAATTATTTAATCATTTGTTCAATGACCAATATATTACACGAATTATCGCACGGGTCAGCGAGTAATTACATATTAATCACGTATTCATTTATTTACATTTTCATACAGTTATTAGCTGCGGCTTTAAAGTCATTGTAACCGATGCTACGCATAGTGGTGTAATGTATTACATGGGAAATAACGATCATTATTTTATTGATAGAGGAGGGCATAGGAAAAACGCTTAGATTGGGATGAAGTCATTCTTAATTTCGTCACTGTTTTTAAATACACTGTTTTATAATTCTCCTTGTACTTCTATAATGTTAGTTTACTCTAGCACCTTGTGTTACTTATCCCTGATGAAGCCCTTTATTTTTTATTTACTGCGCTTTTTGATAACTGCTGTAGTAAGCTGTATCATATATAACACTGACATAAAATATTTCCAAACTCTGGAATCTGATACTAAACTAATTTAAGTTAAAAATTAAGGTAAAATCTATAAAACGAATTATAGATAAGTCAAGTATTTCGAGTCCGGCCTCTTCTACGGCAGTGAAACCTGGAAAGTTGACCAGTAGTATCTTCTCGCCTCTTCAAACCTTCATCAACGTTCGTTGGGAAGAATCCTGATCCAGTTTTCAGGAGGTCTCTGACAAGGGTCTCTGGAGAACCACAGAGAATCTTCCTGTTCAACTCGAAATAAGAAAGAAGAAATGGAAGTGCATAGGATACATCTTAAGAAAATCTGATGGTGCCATCGAAAAAGATGCTCTACAGTGAAACCACTATGCAGAGTGAAGTCATCAAAGAAACCGAAGTGGGCCGATTCGCTAAACGTGACAGGAAGAAAGACCGATTGTATTATCGCTAGAAGAGCGGAATGTAACACACTTTGAGATGTTCTATGCTCAACTAGGAGTCAAAGAAGCAGTGATTTCAACAATGAGTCGATCCAAAACGATTGAATAATCGGTAGTTTAAAAAGGAAAAACAAGACAAATGATAGCTCTCAAAAACAGCATAATCGGCGACAGATACACAACTTTAAAAATAACTTGTTTACAAGAAGATGATCTTAAGAGTGTTAATCAACCTCGAAACTTTTTCCAACTGTAACTCCCTTCTTTAAATAATTGTAGAAGTAAAATATATTTACAGGACTGAAGCGTTTAATAATATATACCTATTCTCAGCGTTTACTAGACAAAAAAAGAAAGGGTAGTTTTTATCCCTTTTTTTCGTTATCCTATTTTTTGCCCCGTGATTCCGACGGCCAGGGGGGCTTGCCGTGTAGACACGTAGCTGGATGGGAGGTTGAGGGACCGTTAGCGATTGCAGTTATGCGTTTTAATAATAATTGCTTCCAACGGGATCCCAGCCTTGTTTTTGTAGAAGTTTCTACCTTCTTGTCACACTTAAATTAGTTTGGGATGACCCACTCTACTTCTGGAGGTATAATCGATAAAAAATACTAGTTATAAATAACAGGTTTACATCAGCTAGTGATTATTAAACAATTTGAAAATATTATCAAGTAATTTTTGAAGATTAAAGTTGTGGACTATACTAATATTTTTAATCTCATTAAAGGAATCCCTACGTCACATACTTAAATCCATAAAGGTATTCATGGATTAATGGTCAGCAAATAAAATGCACTTTCAAATATTTTAATCTAATTAAAAATTTTAATACTAGTGAAAAAATATTATTGGTACTTAAATAACAAAACGCTGTTTGACCGAATTATATTTGTTCTATATTTTTGTTTTCAAAATAAAGTATGAGGATTTAGCAAACATACTTCTAAACAATACTTGTACTAGACGACACCAGACATGACCATTGCACTTTTTTCGGTAATCAAGAGACTAAATTAAGACTTGAAAGATAGGCTGAATACTTTCCTTGCCATAAGTCTCTTCTTATGAGCGTATTTGCTGATTTTCTAATATGTAACTGACGCGAATAAAGAAATGCTTTCGTGATATATAAAAGTACTTTATTTAGTTGGAGATTAAAAAACAAATTGTCTCTAATGAGAAATTAACGTGAAAAGTCTTTCACTCGTGATAATAAAAAAAAGCGATAATAAAAAATAATAAGAAAGCGATCCTTTGGTTTGATGCCAGAATTATATTACCACATACAATGTTAATTTAAAATTAAAACGAACGGGTTATAGAAGTTATAGATAAAGTATTGATAAAACATTTATAGTTTATGTAACTCTTTCCATCGAATCTTATGGAATTTAATCTACAAGATTTTATCTAACACCGACTAAGCCATGGTTTTAACCTCAGCTGTCATTAATGATTACTTCTTCATCAAACCCACGTTTCATTTGAATCATAGCATTGCTTAGTAGCATTGAAGTAGTCTTCAATCATATTTACCGATTCAACATTAATACAACAACAACAACTTTAATACGAGAAATGTATTATTTCTAATATTATATTTTTAAACATATAAAAGACAGATTCTATGTCTACCATACACCCATCGATCAAGTAATAATGTTCCATAGTTAAAATTTATTTTGAAAATCTGTGTTTTTGAGTGGTGATGTCACTGTCTAAATCCAAAAATTCTACTTGTAATCTCTAATGGTACATTTTCTGTTAATTGATATCAATTCTTGCTTTCCAGAATCCACAGAACTGAGCTATGGGAGTTTAAAATTGACTCCAAAAAGTTCGGAAATATTTTGTTTTTCTTCTTACGAAGGAAAGGAGGTAACGAAAATGTAATTAAATAAAATAAACTTTTCTCCTTTTTTTGAATTGGTATAGATTTTTTCAATCGTTTTTTTTGGCAATTTAATTTGTTAATAATGAAATATCCTACAATAAATCCCTACAATGATAAGATTTTTTTATTTTTTATTATTTGAAAATTAATACTTCTGTCACATTGGAGGGCATTAATATTAGGGCTACATTAAACATTCACACAATATATACATACAAATGATAACTAAAATAGAGATAAAAGAAAAATAGTTGTGGAAAGTAAAATAAGAAAATTAACATACATAGGTAAACAAAAAAAAAAAAAAAAAAATAGAGAGAAAATAAATGAAATTGAAATATATAAAACACATTCACACCTATATACAAATATGATAAGATTATGATAGTAATTGAATAGCTTCTGATTGTATAAACTATAGACAAAGTTAACTTATATTTTATGTTATATGAGAACAAGAACCATAAGAATATATAAGCTGAAATATAATTTAATAAGTTATGATGATGAGAAAAACATTCTCCGAAACGTAAAGATAAAAATTTCATATCGAGAAAGAAAATATCAATAATAATATTGTGTTGCGATAAACCTAACGTGATTTCATTGAATCAAATTATGAATTCTTATTGATAAATAATAAGGATGAGGAAAGGTTGTATATTTAAATGGTTCAAAGAATTTATCGTAAATTATGAAGAATAAATCTTGATATTTATTGATGAATAGATCAGACTCATGAAAAACATCGATGAGGTGATGCCATAACTTCTCGTTCAAACTTTTTATTCAATGGTGATTGAGATTCCTCGAGGCGAAGAGACGATTCCTTAAGGAAGGGTTAACGGAGAGGCGGGCCTCAGGAATGTGGGTCACAGGTAGAAAGGGAGCTAAGGTCAGTGAAATGGCTGCCAGCTTTCTTCTGTCTTCTCCAGCAGTTGAGCCTCCGTCTCAATTAGCCGCGCATTGGCCAGCAACTTCTTTTGCCCACGGTCAGCGCTCTGGGATTATCCGGTCATCCACCTTCAGGTCCATTAAGGTGATGATGGATGCAGAAGGGAGGAGCACTGGGAAGTCCAAGGAAATAGTCATCAGGAATATAATGATGATGTTCTGCCTCGTCGGATGTGTTTTTGCTTACGTCATTATTGCAAAATCCATTTGAGGCTTAAATTATAGCGTATACGCCGGGGTTTTGCCCGTGTTAAATTTGGATTATGCAGACTATTCTGATTACATGATCAAGAGATCGATAACATCTCTCATAGCAATAGGCAGTTTCTCCATCGAGCCCTAATAAGACGATGGAACACCCAATCTGACGTGCTTGTTGTTTCTTTATTAAAAAAAAAAACTTAAATAAAAAATTGATAGATAGATGGTTAATGAAAGAGGAAAATAACATTTGAAAATGGCCCTAGTGCTTGCCGAAACGTCATCTTTTAAAATTATAATGAAGAACTATTTTGATGACATGACTTCTTTCAGGTGAACAGAAGTAATTACACACACTCATACACAGAAAATATGGATGGAAACATTAAAATATCTTTTTTTAGTTAAACTTTTTTTTTTTTAATATCCATTCCTTTTTGTGAACTATATAGAGTTTTAGGTGGGTATTTAAATATGACTATACATTCGCCCATTTAAATCACAAAATCAAATTATAGATCAGGATGTTTGTATACCAATGACAGTCTCTATTTTTATTTAAAAATTAACTTTATTTGTAGAGAAGCTTTCGGCGTCCTGGACCATCGTCTCTATGATATATCAAATTTCAATCAATAATAATTTTAACAATTAACAGAAGATGATGTTACATACTTTTTTCTCTTTATATAAAAAAAAATGTATTTGTCATGCAATTATTTTCATTCTCACGCCGTGCCTTATTCTCTTATTTAATTATTTTAGACAAAATATGAGACGAAGAACAATCTGTGTTTTAATCTACTATGGTTTTAAATAGTTAAATAAGAGAATAAAGTACGGCGTGAGAATGAAAATAATTGCATGACAAATATAATTTGTTTATATAAAGAGAAAAAAGTATATAACATCATCTTCTGTTAATTGTTAAAATTATTATTGATTGAATTTTGGTATATCATAGAGACGAATATGGTCCAGGACGCCTAAAGCTTCTCTAGAAATAAACCTAATTTTTAAATAAAAATAATACAGACTGTCATTGGTATACAAATATCCTGATCTGCTAAACATATTAAACAGTCTAAAATTACCTGAAAAATCGAATTATATATATTTTTTAAAAATTTCTTTATGGAGTATTATAACATCTGTCTCTTGGACATTGGTTATAGTGAGGTAGGATGACATTCACACTATATGTACAAAAAAATAAAATAAATAGAAACAAAATAATAATCAAAAGTATATACAATAGATAACAAAATAAAATAACCTAAAAAATAAGAAAATTAAAACTAAGCAAAAAAAACAAACAAAAAAAACAACACATGTATACCTATATACAATCAGGCGAGGAAACTCCAGGAGAACCCTGCGCTAATCTCCCAACCGCGTCACTGGTACTAAAGCCAGCAAGAATTATATTTAATTTATATTAATTTAAAAAAAAAGTACGAATTTTCTTATCAGTATTACATTAGCAGCGACGTCATGTGCGTTGAAATGTTTTCTAAATTGTAAAGCAACTCCAAACGAAAGGCGTAATAAAGTTTACAAATATAATTATAAATAATGACTTCATTAAGTGTAATGGTGTAAAAAAAAAGATGAATTTTGTTTCATTCGTTCGTGTCATCTTAGTTTTCAAAGACAGCATCAGTATAAGATATATCTATATTGCAGTATAGGACTTCAATATAGAGAGAAAAAAATATATATATATATATCTAGAGATTTATAAACTTTTAAATTACTCTATAAGTCCATCATATATTAGCGATTAATTTGATTATTACCTTTCGTTTCTGTTAATGCGAATACGTTTTTATGAAATTGATGAGAATTTAAAGGGAACTGGCTTTTGTTTAAATTTTTATATTTAGCCAAGCAATCTCTAAATGGCTATTAAATCTGGTCTAAGTTAAGAAATCAATAATGTGAAGGTTGAGAGGTTGCGGACACTCAGGAATTTCGGGCAATGAGAAGGTGAATAAATAGCCTTACTAGGAAGGGCTCAGCACCAGAGTCGTCTCATGGAAATGTACGAATTTAGGTAATTATACTCTGATAAAACATTAGAGATACAGACACATTCCAAACTGTTCCAAGAAGAATCTTGTCTAAAGAGAACAGCAATACTTCTATTCGTAACATCTCTTCAATTTGGAGTAAACTGAATCACCAGTCTGATGATTCAGCAAGCTGATGGAAGAAACCGTCAATAATATCATAAATTGTAGATTTGATGTTTTAGCTGTAATACACTACTTCCATTTTGGTTGAAACTATACTATTGGCCCTAATAAGATATACAAATTCTTAAAGATGGTTGAAACGTTGTATACAACAATACTGACATGGGATCCGCATGTCAATAAAAAAAACAACAACATTAAAATTCCAATTTCGAATGTTACCCTTTACTAAAAAGTCATTGTAGATTAGCGCTCCGCCTGAATAACGTTACATTATTATTTACTAACACAATAATTCTTGATAATTTTTATTTTATTTAGATTAAAAAAAAACTTAACATTTGAGAAATAAAACCATCAGCATTGAAATGTCTAAGATAGATAACAGACTCGACTTTCTACAAATACAAAACAAAATCTCATAGGCATGGATCACACTCTTACGATTAACGAATATTTACACCACAAAGTGCTTTAAGCATTAAAAACAAAGCGCAGGCAGAAGAAAGAACAGAATGCTTGCTGTCAAAGTTAAGTTTTTTTTTTTAATCAGAAGATTGTAGTGAAGTAGAATTTACAGCTCACTCTTGTTTAATGATGTCATTAATATATTACAGCATTATAGCTAATTGTTATGATAATTGTAGGTTCGAATCAAATCATAAAGTTGATAATACCAATAATTGAAAAATTAAGGCAATCTTCTCTCGCTCATCCTAAGAAGGGAAGAAGCTCAACACTCGCCAAATGAAAAAAAAAAAAAAAAATGATTTTGACTAGTGCTTTGACGTCAGTAATAACATTGAGGATATTGATTTAAAAATTGTATATCTTTATACAATCCAGGAAAACAAGGAAACAACTACTTAGAGAAGAACTAGCTCCACTTTATAATAAATGAAATGACCATACTCCAAGTTTACTCTAAATATTTGGGATCTTAAAGAGTTATTAATTGGTTCTGTTTTCTTCCAGTAAAATTTCTGAAGCGTCAAAGTAACGAACAGAAAGTGCAATCGCTGTTTTTGGAGCCCAAATAATATACCAGGCTCTCCTCCTATTCAATATTATATTAATTTTATTTTTCTCTATAATATTAATATGTTAAGGTTAGTAAACGCAACGAATAACATTTTATAAACACGAACCTTACTATTACCAAAACGGATAATGTGCGAAATATATATATATATATATATATATATATATATATATATATAGTGTTGTACAAATATTAGGATATAAACTTATTATTTTTAGCGCTGGGTTTGAACAGGTTTTTCTTCGATTCGTAGCTGATATCCACTGCGTTTTAATTTGAAAATCCATCACTAGTCTTTATACTACTGTATCCATCAGAAACTCCTATTCGCGCTGTCGTTTGAGGGAGAGCATTTGTTTTAGATCTGTTCTTTAATACCTTTTTGAAAAAAAAATAAGACTTTTCAAATTAGAAATATTGGTCTATCATTAGAATTTCATTCGCGTTTGAACGTTATTGCATGTCACTGTAAGATAATTTACTTTATTATCAAAATCATGTAATGAAATAGCATGGAAAAAAATACATCCATTTTTAAAACATTGAAAGAACTTATTATCTTTATTTACAATCTTGATATCATATATGATTTTCGAAGCTTCGCCCTTCAGTGAAGCTTTACAATCCTGTTGTTGTCTCATTTTTCTTAATTGCATTATTTCTTATAAAATTACTTGATTTGGACTATACAATTATTTACCGAATATATAAAATTTTTGGTCTGCAACACATTTAACATTGGGAAACATAGTTATTAATATTTAATAGAATAGAGAAACATTATTATTATTAAAAAACAAAACTGATATTAATATAATAACATGCTATTAATATTTTTCAACAGATTAAAATAAAGTTATGTCAGTTCAATGTAGATAATTTTATTGCAAGTTGTTTATTGTAGGTTATTGCAAGCATATTTTATAAATACTATATTTGTTATTTACTATTTTCTTTGTTTCGATTATTTTTCATTACAGTCATAAACTTTAAGGTCTTAAATTATTTTAATGTGCGATAAATTTATGAGGGATAGTTCTACGCCTTAACATCGAAAGAATTTCAATGGACCTTGCCAACATTGCGTTGCAATAATGCGGGTTAACTTTCATACATTTTGCAGGCGCTACTCCTTAAGAGTTTTTTTATTTGATTATTCATCGTGTTTTCATCTAACTAGATTTTTTTCTTTGGTTGGTATGCCATATCTTCTTTAATACCTTAACAAAATCAACTATTTGAAGCTTGTCTTCACCGCTGAAAACGAATTATATACAATTTTGAGTTAATGCTTCCTTTGAAATTCTATGTATACGGTTAAAATATTATGGGAGAATTCTCCTAACCTAGTTTCTGAAACTTGGATGCATATCTGACAAACCCCACAATGGGTAAAAGCACAACCATTATATTTACACGAAATCTGTTGTTAGTACGAGCTGTTAGCTCTTGCATAAGATAAAATGTGGTACATTTTATTATTAAGTTCATTATTAACGTTAAGAATTTGTGTCCTCTGTTCTAATTCACATATTTGTAATCGAGGGGAAACATAATTTTCACATTCCATTTGGATATAGAGGGGTGTCCAGAAGAGAGATTCATATCGTAGGTTGTGCCATCAACATGTTTTAGGAGGGCGCATTTTCATGGGGTTCCAAATTTTTGAGGGAGCCACATTTCGACTGGTTTTTTTCGAAATGAAAAGTTTCAAACCTAGGGGTAAGAGAAAAGCATAGAACATACCGCTGAAAGTTTAATTGTATATGACCAATGATTTTTAAAATTCTATTTTAGCTCACACTAATATCAAGAAGAGGAGAGCAATAAATTATCTTGGTAGGAGGGAGAGGGATTATGCGCCAATGACGTTGGGGAGATGGGCCACTCTGTGGATATAAGATATTTGTGAAACAACAGTTCACCTCCACTATACTACTTCATCTTGAAAAAGTGATTTATAATTAAGTGGACATACAATAAATCCTTTCGCTTTTATTTTTTATCGATGTCCGGTTTTTCAACATGTAATAATAAAACATGTTGTATATAATGATAACAACTTTCTACAATTTACAATTTTTGTTTGGATTCACTTATTTTACTGACTGATTTTATGCGAATTATTTGCACGGCCAATTAATAATGTTAAGTAAGAGGAACTAGTCAATAGTGCTTCGTTAGTATCAGTAGAGTCTAGCGGAGCCGGTCCAAATCCTACCTAGTAGGATTGAAATTTATTTTTAGGTGGGCCCACGGAATGTCATCTCGACTTTCTCATTCTGGTTACAATAAGTTAATTATATCTACAGAATAATCTATCCCAGTATGATAGAAATAGCCAGGCAGAGAGTAAAAAGAGAAATTATATAAATACATAATATCTTTCACAAACCAATATAGAAGCCAAGAAATAACTTGGTTAATTTCTTTGAAATAAGAAGTTCTTTAAAGTGATGAAGAAAATTCTTAGTGTGAGTAATTTGCAGGTTTCAAGTTCCGTTTTATGTAAAGTTTAGTTTTGTTAAAAGTAATTCTAAATATAAGTATCTTAATTGAAATTTATGTATGATTTATGTATGATAAAATAAACACGAATTCCTGTATTGGTTGTTTGATAATATAAATTACACGCTAAACCTAACTAAAACCCATTTGACTTCAATGGAACTGAAGCTTTTAATGGTGGTACAGGATCCCATTTTCGGTTAGCTATGAATATTTGTGCGGTAGGTTCACTAATAATTAATATGTGACATGAGTACAGTAGGGAAGAATTAGTCTAAATGGCTAAGAAGGAGTAAAGTGAAACTTGGACTATATTTTGGAATTCAGGGCATAACTGGACTCGCCAATTTCTCTGCTATCCTCCCCTAACTGCATTCCTCGACCAGCCTCTCAAAGCCTTCTTTCACTTGCCCCTCTTTCTACTCATTCTTTTTTTTTCTACTTTCTGTCGAGTCTTTCGAAAGAAAACCTTCAAGCCTCCTGCGATTTTTTTTTGCTGTTGGATTTAATGAATTAAATTCAATTAATACCTGTATCTTAGTTTTTCATTAAGTATTTTTTTCGAAAGGCACACTTTTTATTATTATATAAAATTGTAAAAATGGCAGGTATAAATAACTTTCATTCAGTTAAATCATACCCTACGTTATAAACCGTCCGCAACCTATGGGGTCGTGGAGACTTTAATGGTGGTATAGAATATGAATTCCCAAAATGTGTTTTAAAGTATAGAAAAGCATAATTATTTCTTCTAGGTGAATTTATACCACGAACTAACATGTCATAATTCAAAAACGTTTACATTCCCAGGGTTTCGGAATGTCTGCCCGATGACCCCTGAGGGCACAACTGGGACACCCAGGATTTCCCCTAGAACTCTCTCCTTCCTTCAACCTAACCCCGTTCCCACAAGATCTCTCTGCGATCTCTCTTCATAAATGAGAAATAATTTTAAGGATCGGATAAAATTGAAAAAATAAATACAATGTTCTTAATAAATGATGATAATCGAAATAGAGTAATAAAAGAAAAGCATCATAAATCGTAATCGAGAATGCTTTTTATGTTTTACATAAGATGAAGATATTTTGGTCCCTTTGGAACAGCAGACATAGGGATGGGTCTATCGAAATGGAATTCCAGGAACGATAGTGAGAGTAGTTGCTCGGAGTGCTTTCTTCTGTTGGTTGGGCTGGCATTCCCGAGATAGCGACGATAGTCGAAGAGGATTATGGCTTATTGGGTAGGCCAGGTAGAAAGTGAAGTAGCAAATACTACTTTTGGATTTATTTATTTTATTTATACATGTTTTGGGCTCTTCAACCACTTGGGCCATTTTCGCCCTATATTACAATTTGATGAATTACTACACACATAACTCAGCTCTAGCTAAGAAATACAATTTAAAGTTTGAAAAGTTAAGAATAATTATAGATGATTATGATAGTACAATTGAACTAAAATTATAAAAATTGAAACTTAAGGATTTAAAAGGTTAGACTTAAAGATTTTGGATTTATAAACAAGAATTATGATACACAAATTTTTTGTTATTAATATATTTGTTTTATTTAATGAAAAAAAATATATTGATTAATTGATATAAATTAGGATAAAATATTATATTGCAAACGTTGTACTAAGGTATTGTTCTTATTGTATATATTAGGTGTAATATAGAATATAATATTATAATATTATAATTTTAACTGATTTTCTCTGTTGTCTCTTAATTCGAATCATTTTTTCATCTAAATTTTTTATTAAAATAATTATTGTTCAATAAGTAATTAATTACTTACACTACATAAACAATATGGTGGTATAGATCTCTTTTCCAGCTCTCAGGAGCGATGGGTTTTGATTAATGAACTATCACACGATAGGGAATTTTTTGGAGATGTAAAGATTGTCAGTTTCAAAACTTGAAACCTTACACTAATTCAAAAGTCATTGATAAAATTGAGATGTTTCAAAAGTCGAGACGGGATAAATCGTGTTTTAAAGCCATAGATGAGAACCTATAGTTACTTTGGAACTATATTCGGAACTGCAAAATAAATCATTTTCAAGATAAATGGCAGTTCTTGCCAACAGGTTCTTAAGTGACAAAGTTATAACGTGTTTAGGTTTTAAAAATTAAAATATTGCTATTTAGTCTCCAACGAGCTACAAATCTATTGATAATGCAAATAGAAGAGAACATTGATCTTTTTGAAAACTAAGGAAAAATTTTTTAATATTTTTAAGAATTCTCTATACTATCAGTAAAAGACTTTGAAACAAATAAGTCTTGAGTGGGTATAATTATGGATTAGTATAAGTTCAGAAACCTTACACTGCATAAGCTGTAAAGAGGATTTGATTATAATGTGGTGATGATGAAATTCAACAATTACTGTGTTTCATTGATCAACTATTAAACTGGAGGAATATTTTCTAGTGGACAAGCTTATCATTTATTAATTAATTTTCTAGTCATATCATTTAGGTTCGGTGCCATTTTTAAAGTTATTTTAAAAACATTAGGCCAAAGGTCACTAAATATACACGTTATCACATCATGTATTTATTATGCTACGTTTCGGGTTCAGGAGCCATTTTCAAGATCCTGCAAACTAATTTTAATTTATTTGTTATACTTTAAACTATAAAACACATATTAATTTATAAACAATAAATACATAATGTGATAACGTGTATATTTGGTGACATTTGGCGTTGTTTTTAAAAAAACTTTATTAATTAAATTTTTATCCTAATGATCGTGGTAAAATATGAAGCTTCACTATTTGTGCTGGATAAATTATTTGAAAATATTTGATGTTGCATCTTGTGCTGTGAGTCCCCTTCTGGGCACCTCTGATCGTCAATTCTCTTCTCCTTGAAAATTAAAAGCATCAAATCTTCAGTTTGCGTTAAGCTAAGGCTAGGGTCCAAAAATGTCCTTTAGTATTGAACGATTATTGAGTGGTAAGTGTTTATTTTGTTGAAGATTGTGGGTTTTAGATGATTAAATTCAACTAATTAAAGTACACAACATAGTAACTGACAATATAGTTATGTATTATTGGGGCGGTCTCCCATCCAAGTACCTACTGTGACGTTGTTTAGTTTTCATAACCTTTTGCAAACGTCTTAGCCAGTTCGGCTTATAATATGAATAAAAAGTATAAATTAAAATTGATTGTTTAATACAATTTCAATTTAATTTTTATTTCCTCTTTGTTCGAAAATCAAATGGATTAGATTTTTTATGGATTATCGGAAAGCAGTGATATCTCTAAAGTGATGTGCATTGTAATTGAATAGGTACTTGCTAAAACTGGGAACAGTTAGCGAGTAGAGTAGGGTTAATAGAAGATAGTTGTGAAGAAGTAGGCGTCGAAACGAGGACGGAGAAAGGCCCTCGGTACAAAGGAACTGAGCAGGAGAAATCCCACCGTTTTCTGCTTTCTTTCTTATCCAGTTGGAATGAAAAAAAAGTAATATCAATTTCTCGCAAATAGCTGATAATATGCTCCTTTCTTACAACGATACAGATTAATAAATTAGTCAATTCAGCAGATAGATGTTGGCAATTAGTCAAAACGTTTTAACATTTCAAACAGAATCAATCATTTCCTCCTCTCTCAAGTCTAAATGTCTATTGTTTTCATTTTTAGTTCCTGTTATATTTCAATTGATTTACAATGTTTTTTAATCTGGATACTTAATTTATTTTCAAAACACATCTTAGCTATTTTGCTCTCAAATTAATATAATTGTTATTTATATTCTTATAATCGCTAAATTATCCAAAGTAGGTTGATAAAGATAAAGAGTAATAACTGGCTTAAAAAAAACGTTGGATCTCACCATATTTACATGATTCAGAAATCCTAAATTACAAAAAAATTATTTTGTCTTCGATAAAATCGTTTGCTTTCCTAAATCATTAAGATTACATATAAATAAAGAAGTTACTTTAATAAATAAGTTCTACTTTATTTTATTTTTAGTTTCGGATTGAAGGTGAAAATTATTTCAATCCTTGATGAGACAAAACAAACATGTTTTTACTTTTTTTCTCACTCGTGCCTTACCTACATTTGTTTCATCAAATAATTTTTCGAATAACAAGGAAGATAGCGGAAAAAAAAGACAAGCGGTAATTGCGAAAGTCTATTTACAAAATTGAAATGATATTTATCTTATAAATGAATTATTTTGTAATTAAAACTTGTAGTGAATGATCACTGCGAAAAAAATTAATATAGGACATCCATCCGTACGGTTCCTAAGTATTTTTTAAAGCTTTAAAATAGTTTATAAATCATCCAATACCGAGCCGTATTGTTTTGTGTTTAGGTATAGGATAATATTTGCAGGGTTATCTCTTTTTGATAACTTACTGATTCAGTAAAAAAGTAAAGATGGAGAACGTTGATTGCCGGAAAAAAAGAGAAATTCTGCCTGTGTGATTTACTAATAAGCTGATAACAAAAAAAGTGATGACATGATAGATGGAAATGGGCAGGGGTGCCACCCTCCCATCACAAGTTATTTTATTCATCTCCTACTCTTAAAATAAAATGCAGGAGATAGTAGAATTAGAAAAATCGTAGATCTAATACAATTACACTTGAAATGGGTTGTCCCATGTTTCCTCTAGTTCTGTGGTTTAAAACTTTTCATTTTGGAAATCCATAAGCTCTTAAAAATTTGCCTACTTTAAAAAGTTTGATGGCGCAACTTGGAGCCCAACCATGTTCACCCCTTCAACCCTTTCTATTCCCCTCTGGAGATGGTAGGTTTTTAACTGTAAAAATATCGGTGGAATACTTATTATTCTATTCATTATTTTTTATTTTATTACTATTTCATCGATCGATCGATAGAACCGATTATTTGTCTTCTTGTTAAGTATTGATTTACATTAAGAAATGATTTACTCCATATTGAGTCTTAAAAAGTAATATATTATTATTACATAATCATAGTATAAATGCTTAATAACTCCATGTAAGTCATTAAAAAAGTGTTAATATAAATGGAAATTTGCAGGATGAGGACGCAACAAATGATAGGATGGAGCTTAGTGTGCTTGGTGGCTAGTAGTGGGTTCCTCCCGGTGCTTTCATATCCCAGCAACCAGCAGATCAGCGGTCCAACGTACCAGCATGGTCAGTACCAGGGACCCCAATACCAGCCTCAGTACCAGCCTCAGCAGCAGCAAGCAGAGGAAAGGAAATTTGCCGAAAAACCCAATTCGATTAAGAAGGTCCAGGCACTTGAAGACAGGAACGACTTGGATGACTTGAGCACCAACCAGATCACGGTAAATAGATGATCCAATACAGCTTTAAGACCTTAGAGTAATATTTGACTTGTTCATTTCATCATTCTGAAATTCAGAATAAAAAATAAACCTAGGTTAAACGGATTATTTTTGTAATATTCTATTCTAAAAAAAACACTAGCAGATCCATGAAGGAGAGAGAAATATAAAATAGATTTTTGGTATTTCATTGCCTCATATTCATTTAATGAGTGTCTTAGCTACCTAAATATTTAAACAATCACAATATGTAATCTTTTTAAATTATGGCGAATATACAGCTAATAAATGTAAGCACCTGTCAATTATATTTTTCCTTTTTTTTTTTTTGGACAGGCCTGTAAAAACCGCATTAACATAATTTTATATGGCTTTTTATTTTTTATTTCTTATGGTTTCTAAGCAATTATCATTATGCTATACAATTTATATAGAAAATAAAGAGAAATCCAATTTCATTAAAAATTAAATCGTAGGAAATTTAATAATAAACAAAAGATTATTACATAATACATGATTATCCAGTGTATGACTGTTTAAAGGAGTGTATTAAATGTGGATATGGCAGAGGCATTTTGGATTTGAAGATGGAAGAAAATCTATATTGTGATATTTATTTTCTTTAATAAAATAAAAATTGTTATAGGATGGCGGATTCTCATGGAGTAACATGATCGCAATGTTTATGCAAATGCTATTCAACCCTGCTGGTCATAGTGGTCCCAACAAATCTGACAGCCTTGATACCGATACGGTAAATATCTATTTTTTCATCAACATTTACATTTCAAATTATTATTAAGACATATTTTTTTGATAGAGTTGATTCTGGTGAATCCTAGAGCTTTCTTCTAAAGAGGCTATATTCAGAAACAAAAATACAGATAGTTGTGGATTATGTATGGCTGATGCTCTACAGTCTAATATATATAATAGTATCTATTACTTTTATGTCATCTAATATCATAGATTCTGCATTACAACAGATCATGAGGTGTATTAAATTTAATTACACGTTTATTTTTCTAATAAATAAAACTAGCTGGTTTTATTTTATATTAATAGATTTAGTTTGAACTTTAAATAAAAACAAGTTTTGTTTTATCCAAATAACTTTGAATGTATTTTTAAGAATATTTTTACTGCAGATATATTGCTATTCCATTAAGTCTATGGAAAATGTCCCTTTGGTAAACATTCTTTTTCTTCTGTTCTTTAAAATATAACAGACATATTTGATATTTCAGGGATTTTTAATTTCTATTTATTAGATTAAAAATTTGAAATATTGTAAAATCATTGCTTCATTAATGATGGCTCTTGTCGGTTTTTTTTTTATTAACCAGCATTATCTCTTTTTCGACACCTGAAAAGTTAAAATATATATATATATATATATATATATATATATATATATATATATATATATATATATATAATATTAATAAAGAAATATTTAATAATTATTTAAGTCATACCAGATTTAATATCCATTTCTATGTATAATTTTATCTTTTCAACATAGGGCATAGCTCCATCACCTTGGGCTAATCTCCTAACTGTTGGGTTGAAGATTCTCACAGCTCTCTTAGGAGGAGGTGGAGTTGGAGGTGATGGCATTGACAAGGTCGATAACTCTTCACCAATGCAGGTAAGAAATTATTATATTATTTAAAATTAGTATTGTTCATAGTGCATGCACAGTATCATAGCTATCTTAGATGATGCTTTCACATTAAAAATATAAAAAAAGTTATATCAATTGTAAATAGTAGTCTTGTAAAAAGCTACCTTTAACATACTGTACTAAGCTATAGTTTGTAAATATTCTCTTAGTAGTTTTAGAATTAGTTGGAATTCATATGTTTATGTGAAAGCAATGAATTAACAAGTCTATATTTTAAAATAGAATTTTATAGGTTAAAATTAAACTTTATAAAAAATATATTCTTCAATAATTTGTAAATAAGATGATACACACGTAATAAAAAACAAAATGTATTTTTACTCATGACTGGATAAGCAATGATATTTACATTACTTATCTTTTTATTATTAATTTTATTAAAACCCGATTATTATTACACCCTTAAAATTGTATCCCTGTTAGTCAGGTTATAATTCCATTAGATATTTGACCAGAATGATATTTTTTATTTGTATAAGAAATCCACATGCTCATTTCAAAACAAATAAGAGTGGTAGTAACATTACTTCTTATTTAATCTCATATAATTAATAATAAAAGAAAACTCCAAGGAAAAACATTTTATCGTCCAGAAATAGATTATTCTGACCAAAAATAAAATTTACTTTTAAAATTATTAATAAGATTATTAAAATTATAGATTGGATATTAGTGAAAATTCTGCAATTTGACTTCATCTGACCTTTTAAAACTCAGAGCTAATTATGAAAATTTCTTTTCAAAGAAATTAATTTAGCCAAAGTACTATTGAATAATTAAGATGAACAGTAATACTAACTACCAACATTACAAGATTAATACTTCACTATTCAAATATACAAAATTGTGTATATCTTAACTGTAATTTTCGAAGAATTATATACAATTTAAATTTAAATTATTGGCAAAGATAGTTGGAAAAATTTATTAAATAATTTATAGGATAAAGGGCAGTAGATAGATAAATTATTATAATTACTTTCTGCACAAATTCTTCTTCACTAGTTATAAATAAGTATTTCTTAAAGTATACTGTGCATGCACTTAATTATTCCTTTCAATTAAAAAAAAACATCATCTATTGTAAATTAGTTTATCAAAGATACTATTTGGGTTAAGGGAATTCTAAGGATAAGGTATTTATTTATATACATAATTTTGTTTTCGTTTCTAATTTTTCATGATCTTTAGTAACTTACTTTTTATTAGATTAATATTTGAACTTTCCTATTTCTTTTTGTTTATTTATTTTTTCATTATATATTTATTTGTTTTAGTCTTTGAATTTCATTGCTTGCACATTTGCACTTCTTGCTTTATAGAAGGTGAAACAATATTTTTATACTCAAATAAACTTAGTTCTTTCCATGTTGGAAATATAATTTCTTAAAACTTTTGCATATTAAAATGTTTCTTTTAAAGTCTTTTGTTATCCTTTAGAGCTATTACAGAATTGATCTCTCTTATTTTTATCACACTGAAGAAACGTAAAATATGTTATCGGTATCACACTCTGATGGTACATTTTATTAATTATAAATAAATAATATTATATAATAGCAAAATTCTAGTTTAAACAATAACGATATTACAGTTCTTCAAAGTTGAGCTTTGTTAAAGATATTGAGGACTTTCCCAACATTACTTTATATCTTTTTATTATTTACTAAAGTTTTTAAAACTCTATATCTTATGAGTTGGTTCTGATTATAATAATAGATTAATTTATGTTAATCCTGATATAATATGAAGAGGACAAGAAAATAAAATTATAGTGAAAGTAATTTATATTGATAAAATCTAAATATTTCCAACATATAATATACTATTTAATAAAGCATAGCAAAAGAAAATTTGAGTATAAATAGATTGTGTGGGAGTAGATAGTTGATAGTATAGCTAAGCTTTTGGTCCGCCTGGCGTACAGGGTGTGTTAGCAGCTGTCCTTTCTGCATTCCTTGGATCTCGGGACCCGGATCAAGTAGCTACTATGGCAAAGCAGGCTGGAGAAGTAAGTACAACTTTAGATAACTGTTAATATTAATATGTAAGTGACTTTTTCTTCTCACAATCACATAAATATATTTTTAATAGACAGTAATTTATTAAAGATATTATATTCTTATAATAAATGTAATGCAATCCAACAAAACTTTTTTTAACGTGAACAATATAATAAAATGTGTATTTATGATTATTTTTCTGTTATCTTTAGTTTATCAACATTGTCGTTAACCTTTTGGATGCCTTGAAAACTTCTTTCTCACATCGGTCTCTCGCAGCTAGGTCTATTGGCAAGAAAGATTCAGTTTCAGAAGCTGCCGTTGCCAGTCTGACTCTTGTTAAGGTAAGAGGAATCATAATAAAAATTTCTTGTATACAAGTATATATGATCCTTTATATTTATAACAATTGTAAGTATTTCTTTTGTTTATATGGGCTCAAATTATATAATAATTGTTACAAAAATTAATTGAATTGTTGTTCTGTATTGTGATTTTATTATTATAACATTAATATTCATTTAAGGGCTATGTAAAAACAATGAAAACATCAGATGAGAGCTGTATGCTGAAATACATGTGCGAAGCTAACAGGGAATGTACTGGAGACACCAATGGATCTTCATCTATTTTCTGCCAACTAGGATCGTAAGTATTTATTTTATTTTATTGACTCAAATTTGAAAATTCAACTCTAATAAAAATGTTTTTGTTATTGTATCTGTTTTTAGAATCATAATAACTTTTCTTTTTTTTAATATGTTACTATATTGGTATGAATGTGCTTAAGATGATCAATTTTATTTTAACTTGATTTTGATTTTCGACATCACATTCAAATTAAAATTTTATTCTTTATCAGTTTTGATTTGACTGGAATTTTTATTTTCAATTTATTTTCTGTTCTTTTGGAACTAGGAGTTTTTGATAAAAATGTTTACAGGACATTTATTTAAATCAATTTCAACTAAAAATAAATCTAAACAGGAAATTCTTAGCTACTCAAATGAAGGAAATATAAGAAGCAAGCAATTCATTTAAGAAAACTAGCGGATCTGATTTCGGGCTGAAACTCCTCCTCCCAACATAAACTGTCAAATCATTTATTTTTTTTCATTGGTCTATATTTGTTACTATGGCTAATCTAACCTAGATACTTAAATAATCACAATATGTTCCATTTTTTAAATTATAATGCATATATAATTATTAAATACTTAGTATGACTTATGAAGAAAATATTTCTAAAAGTTTTATAGTTCATATTATTACTTTTTTTTATATAAGGCTTCAAGAATCACCCAAACATAATTTCATATAGTTAGTTAGTTTCTTTCTATTCTTCTAAAGTAATTATCGTTATATATGTATAAAAACGCTTTTGGGCCAAAGCCTACAAAATTAGATCTGCTGCTGTTCAAGAGAAATAATATTTTTACTAAGTACTTATTTCTCATTTAATAAAAACTAACTATTATAATGAACCCAAAATTTTATTAAAGAAAAGTTCCTAAGAACTTTTGTTTTAAAAATACTTTTTCAGAACAATTTGTTTTAAAAACAACATAAAAGTTTCAAGCCCTGCTTGTTTTGTTGTTATTTAATTTATAAATTTCTACTTTTATTATTTATATCATCCACCAAAAACTCATTATGTTTCTTGTTAATAATCTTAAGGGAAAGTAATTTGATTCCCATCTCATTAAGTTAATTTTCTATTATATAATTTTAATTATTTAATAATTTTAATAATTTTTGGGCATGAATTTGATATCATGTTGCATTTTTATTAATACAAATAAAATTAAAAGCATAAATAGAAAAAAATCCATATAAATATCAGAAAAAAACTTGAGAAATGTAAATAGAAATAAAACAATAGATAAAGAAATGTATCTTGAAAATTAAAATGGCATAAGATATTTATTTTCAGTTAAGTAACTAAATTATCTCTGTAGGAAAAAGAATTTTTCAAAGTTTAACTGAACTAGTCAGTTATATCCTAATGTTTTATTTTTTCCCATTATCTCTCATTTTAGAAATTGAAAATTATGATCTATAATAAATGGTTACAAGCTAAAATAGTAGTTAACTCAATTATTGTTAACATCATTAAAATAGATTAAATTAACAAAATAGATTAAATTACTATTGAGGCTATGATTGCTGAGTCTAGCGGCACCAGTTTGAATCGTGCTTGTGTGTGTTGAAATTGATTTTGTGGCAGAACCACAGAATGAATCTTACTTTTCCCATTATAGATAGGATAAGATTGGTTGCACCTCTAGTACTTCCCCCATATATGCCATAAATGGCTCGTTAGAGGGTAATTGAAAACAAAAAAAAAAGGTTAAATTACTATACAAATTTGTCTGTATGATATTAACTCAAAATATATTCTCACAGGTATGTCGCTAGCTTTATGCTACAAAGAAATGGACTTACACCATTCGACTCCTACTATGAAGCTGGTAGGAGAGGGCGAAGTGGAGATGATTGTCATCAGATTTACCTGTCATGTAATGAAGTTTAGCCAGATACGATAATAATGGCCTCTGTAGTGCCTCCTTCCAAGGACCAATCAAACATTACTCAAATCTAACAGATCTCACTCCAATCAATTATTTTCATTTTTCATTTTAAAAAAGAACAAAAAAGACTCAATAGCTTTTTTATTTACATATACTAAATTTTGTAAAAATTTTTTCATCATAAGACTGGCACACAGAAAAATTGAGTAATGTTTTTATTTTAGCTGATTCGGCAAATTAGAAAAGAATTGGTGAACATAAATATAAAAACCAAAAAATATATTATTTATTTTCTTAATAAATAAGTTAATTTATTGATAATGTTTCTAGGGTTGTAAATTGCAATAAATGTGTAAGATACTATATGATGGCTTTGAACAATGATATAATGAATCGTGTTAAGCACCTTCTTTATACTTTATTTAAGCCCACAGGGTGCCTGGTTGAAGCAGATGAATTTTTAGAAGGTTTTTTGCTTTCTGTAGTCCTTTGCAAATGTTTACATTTCAGCCAGTTGATTATTATTATTCATTTCCAATGTTTTATTGGAAAATAATTTTATTAAATCCTATTTATTTTATTCCTCCTTATCTGTTTGTCTGTTGTAGCTTCATTGAGTTACATGTCTTTACAGTGATAATGTACTTTAATTGTATTCTTTTTGATCTATGCATCAAGCGATTTTAATGTATCTGTTTTTTAATAACAATTAAATACTGAGTTCTAATATTGTTAGTATAAACATTGTATATTACTTTATGGCTGCAACAGATGTTTGACTGAGTATTTTATTATTTAGGCTGTCAGTGATGCTTTTAAGAGTTGTTTTTATACAATATGATTGTTACAAATGTGGAAGATAGGTATGATTGAATTATTTATATTTTATGTGTTATATGTTGATAATGTGTGTGATTTCATTTTGTATGTATGATGTATGTGTGTGACTGTCAATAAATGTTTTTAAAAAAACCTTTGAAAATTATTTCCTGAACCCAAATACTGTATAATTGGAAAATTCAAAACCCAAAGGCTTTGTGTCTCTTAGAATTTTTACTATTTTGTAAATACTTATTACTCACAAAATTCTTAATATTAAATTTCAAAAGAGTATATTAATTGTCAATCTAAATTTAATACATGAAGGAATATTTCAAACTCTTTTTGTTCAAATTACTTTATTACATTTTTAATTATTTCAAAATATGATGTTTCAGGGCATATTTGTCATATAAAAAGTGCAATAAAGTAATTTGAACAAAAAGAGTTTACAATATTCCTCTGTATACAGACCTCTGATATCATCTTCAACCAGCTTGTTCAAATACTTGGCTTTGCTAATGACTTGGATATTATCGCAAGATCCTTTGAGTCCTTGAATGAAGCTTTTCTCAAGTTGGCACAGGGTGTGGTAGATATGGGAGTATGTATAAACAAGGAGAAGACTGCATATATGAGAGATATCCTCAGGGCCTGGAACAGAGACATCCCATAATGATTGGCCAGTTCATGTTCCAGAACTTCGACTAAATTGTGTACCTGAGGTCAATAGTGAATTGTGAAAACTGGATCTGGGGAAACCATTTAGCCATTCATCAAAGCTATTTTGGTCGTAGTAAGGACCTGAGAAGTTCCTATCACTTCTGCTGTACTAAGTGCCTCTTATATAAGACCATTATTTTAGGCACATCCTGACTTATGGATCAGAGACCTGGACCCTTTCTAGTAATGAGGAGAGGAAGATTTTAATATTCAAAAGATTTTGACTAATATTTGGGCCAGGAAGGGTGAGATTGTTAGGGCAAGGTTGATGTAATGAGGTGTATTAGGTTGAAAAATCTGGGGACGGCTGACTGAAAAAGAAATGCCCAGGAAACTGCTGGATAAGAAGCTCTACCAGGCAGAGAAACCCTTAGTTTGGATGGGAAGAAACTGTTTCCAGGGATGCCGACAACCTACTTAACATCTACAATTAGCGAATGGCAGCACAAGATTGAGTAAACTGATGAAGACTGTTCGAGAAGACCAAGGACCACATTGGAGGATGTGTATTATAATACTTTGTGCTCAATAAAATTTTGTACTAATTTAATATAAATAGTTATGATCAAAGTAAGAATATTAATAAAGAGCTTCATAAATCTTTATGTGATATTGAGTTTTAATCTAATACACTGATGGGATCTATGGATGGGAGAACGAATTACATTATATTCACTTCTTCAATTATTAAATTAAATTGTACAGGTACTGAACACAAGCATGAGTCAGGAAAAAATATTTTAAAAATTATCTCTTAAAACATTATGGTTTCTTTAATAACTTTTTTTTTTGCCTTCATTAGTCACTTAAACATCATTTCAGGTAGGTATTTTTTTTACTGAGTAATTACCGTTATTAAAAAAAAAGAAATAAAAAATAACCACAACCAAATTAAATTTGGGTCCATATGTATTTCTATCTAGTATGTATTTTGTCACTATTGATTGCCTTGGCAAAATCTGGTTGGTTATCTCTAAAGAATAATTAACAAAAAAACAAGAATGATACTATATTTCAATATTTAATAAAGATTTATCTATTTTTAATCGTATTTATGAAGAATTGTTTAAATAAATTTTAGAAATGAAATCAATCCATAGCTCACTTAAAAATAAGAAAAAAAAAAAAGATTTTCACACACACAAAACTCATCTAGATAATAAAATAAATAAAACTCATAAAGGGTCTTATCTATATTTATAAATAACTTGTTTTTATAATTAAATTGATTTATATATATTTTCTTGTTTACAGAGGTGACAAAATATATTAAGGAAATAAAAACTCCAAGCTGTGAAAAGTTCATTGACCTTGAATATAGTTTTTTCATTTTGGGGCATGTTGTGAACCAGAATTTTAATTAAATTGAGCATATATGTCTCACAACCTTAAACTAAAACTTAAATGAGATGGTGTCCAACAGCGCTATGTTTACTTAAATTTTGATTGAGGAGTAAATTTACAATTCATTTTAAGTTTTCAATAATATTCATGTTTAGTGACTGTTGAGGGCTATGCAGATATTTATTTACAAACTTTTTTGATTTTTATGTGGATTTATTTAATTTATCATGTATTAAATAATAATACATTTATTAACACTTTCAAGAATAATGCACCTACACTTTCACTAATGAATAACAATCAAATAAGAACATAGAAGAATAGTTTACTTTAATGGAGTTCATTGGAATAAGTGAAGAAGTTTAAGTACTTTGGTACCCAAATAAATGAACTTAGATGGATCAACAGAAAAACAAAAGGAAGAGTGAAGTGTGCAGGAATGTGTTTCATGGCCATCAAGAAAGGATTCTTGAAAAAGGAAGAAGTGAGCAAGGAAACCAAAATGACCAACCAAATTACTGTCCTCCCTCTAATCATCTATTCCAATGAGTGATGGAGTCTCACCAAAGCACATAAGTCAGATTCAGGCCATGGAGATATGATTCCTGGGCAGGATCAAAAGAAAAACAAAGAGAGGCCCCATAAGGAACTCCACTGTAAGAAAAAAATTGAACATAAGAACAGCTGGGTCTGTGATAGAGATGAATCATTTGAGGTGGTTTGATCATGTCTTTTGGATGATGGTGTGCAATAGTGGCCAGAATTGCGTTGGAAAGTAAAGTTGATGAAAGAAGGCCTCGGGGAAGAGTTAATATTAGTTAATATTGAATGAAACTGAAAAGATGGCATTATTTTAATGTTGGAGGTTTTAGCAGAACCACACAGTTCTATCCCGTATGTCCAAATTGATTATATAAAGTTTTAAATTAATAAATAAAAATTGTTTACTCAACGTAGGTAGATAACATTTTTAAAATTTATAAAATGAATACTATTTTGAAAAACAAATGTCGATCACCATAGGTTCTTTTTATTCCTTTGGTAACCAAGCCAATAAAATATATGTTTTTGTAGTAATTGTTTTCTTTTACCTTTTTCCTTAATTAAAATGTAAAATATTATTTATAATTCTTAAAAATGACTATATTATTAAATCAATAAATAAAGCAGATTTATTGTCTTAGAGAATATTAACAGACGAAATATTAAGTAATTGGCCCATTACGATTGGCCACAAAGAGAATATTTAGAGCGGCGGAATCGATGCTGAATGATTGGAAGATGAAAAGCATGGTTTTACAAATAGAACTGAAACTAATACACAGTTTCCAAAGCCATTCATTTGATTGGCAGAACTCGTTGAACATGTTACCCGGGCAGATACTCATTATCATGAACTATTTCAGGACGCTCAAAATATCGTCTCTCTCAGTTTTTCTCTGTCTTTCAGAGGGTACGTAAATTAATATAAACTCAAAGTATTTAAATGTTCTTTTCATGAGCATTTTTTTTTTTTGTATAAAAAATGAAAAACGAAAAAACAAAATAGGAAAATTATGTCAATTTTTAGCGTATGGATATTTAAATAATAAATACATCGCTTTAAAAATATTGATCGTAAAAAAGAATGCAAGTCAAAAGTCATCCATTAGGTAAATCTAAAATAAATAATAATGAACAGTTTAATAAGTAAATATTACCTAAATAAATATATATCTTATCTAGATAGAGGCCGTGGTGGTCAAGCGAGTTAAAGCCGATGAAAAATGTTTATACTACGAGTTTGAACCCTGTTCATTTAATAAAAAAAAAATATTATAAGAATTAAAATAAATAAGTGCAGTCTCTAATCCATTGCTTAGACTACTATGGCGCACATTGAGCGACCCCTGTGTCTAACAACTTAGCTCCTTGGTCCTCCAATTCGGGGGTTGGGCACAGGACTGTTACCCCTATCCTGTAAAAAAACAACAGGATAGAAATGTTCTGCAAAAGGTTATTAACCGTCCTGATGAAGAGGGAGTGATTTGTGATCGCGTTCGGTTATTATAAACCACGTGCTCTCTGGATGTCTATATAAGAGAACCAAACGATCACATATATCGCCTAGAACAATGCTGCTAGAAGACTAATAGCGGAAGTTGAATAAGTCAAGAGGCGTTTTAAAAAAATCTTATTTAGATAATATTTATTCACAGACAAGGTAGATACAATTCGAGTGCGATTAGAAGGATAGTAGGCGAACTCATGTGCCACTAATAAGTTGAAACTCACATTATGATTTCAGATATTATTTTAAAAAATTTACAAGTAATTATTGAATGGATGGAAAGATGATACCATAATCTTCTAACTCATGTATATGGTAGTAAATATTTTGTAAATAATATCGGAGAGTTAGGGAAAAAAACTAAATGTAAGTATCAACTTAAAACTCCTTGAGTACATCTTACAGTTTCCAACTGATCACGGTTGAACTTTCGAATATAAATCGGCTTCCTATTGCTTAGACTGTAGGCACCAAGGCAGAGATTCAGATTTTTCCAAAATAGGCCAGCTTAATTTTGCCGTCCTCAGTAAAATTCATAATTTTTATAGCAATATTTTAGGTAATATATTTCACAATAAAAGTCATTATTTAATAATTTTATTGGCTTATCAAAGGCCCAAATAACCAAAAAACAGAGAATTACATTTTTTACCCAAGTTAAATACTTTTATCCGAAATTTTTCGCACTCTAAATCCTGGCACCCGGGAAATTCTCACTTTGTTCTGGCCCTGGTAGGGAACGACCACATTTTGAGTTTAATCTTAATACATAAATTTTCTCTTGACAGTAACTGATCTTTGTCAGGAAGACTTGTGGTCAACAGACGCTTCAGGGGGCGGGGTGGCCGAATAGGCTAAAGCGTGTGCACAGCACCGCTAGTTGCCTGGCAACCGGATAACAGAGATTTGAGATGATATAAAAAGTACGAGTTCGCGTCCCGGTGCCGGAGGGGATTTTAAATTCCCTGCCCTCACCCTCCGGCCCGGGAAAATCCCGTATAGCCTAAAAGGCGAGGTAGGGAAGAACAAAAAAAAAAAAAAAAAAAATAGACGCTTAAGGCGCTTTTTAAAATTTACAAATTTTCAAAAAATGATTAGCTTTCTAATATTGTGTATCTTTAAAGAATTCAGAATGATGGAGAATCTGTTTTTTTTTTTTAAGAATAATTTTAGTATTGGGACTAAAAAAAAAATCTCTCTATTAAGATTGATCATTCTGTCTCAGAACACAAGACTTTTACACTAAGACAGTTTTCTCAAGAAGGCTTTCAAATCAGTTTCGGCTACAGCCCTGACTCTGCAGGGTCAGTATTAGATCTTAACTGCTATAATCAGGTATGCTAACATCAGAAAGGCTTTACTTTATAATTAATGTAAACAATTATGTAAAAATTTATATGTTTTTATAATTCAGATATGTTTTACAGACTACAGATAGGATAGACGGAGAATGGTTAGTATTGGGCAAGGCAGAGGAAGTGACGGCACTTCGTATTTTGCCAGACAGCAGGGTGACACTTCTCACTGCAGATGGTATTTTCCTGGATATCTACAGACCAGCAATGTCTTTACCTTTAAGGCTGGATAATTACACTGGACGAAGAGATCACTCAAATCTTAAAGGAGTTACACTGAAAGCAGTTACGATGGTATGCCCCTCAGATCATCAGGAGTAAAATAAACGAATATTTAACTTCATATCCTGTTTTACAATGAACTTAAATAGTAACGTTTTAGTCGAATGATTATTGTGGGCGAGGTGGCAAAATGGGCTAAAGCGTGTGCATAATAGCACCACCGTTGCTCGGCAACCTGTGATATATGATAAATTATATAAAAATAGTCACGAGTTGGCGTCCCGGTGCCAAGGTGTCTTTTAAATCCCCACCCACACCCTCTGGTTCGGGAAAACCCCGTATAGCCTTAACGGCGAGGAAGGGGAGGACAAAAAAGAAGTCGAATGATTATTATTTTTATTCTAAAAATCCTACTTGAAAAATAAGATATTTAATGATGGGTAACAGTTCAATCGTTCAGGGTTATTAGTAGTATTAACAATAATAGTTTTGTATAAATAATTATTAGTTTACAAAGATCATAATTTAATTTTCTGAAATCATAATTGAAAATTTTTGTTCTGTTCATCATAGGCTATACGAGGTTACCAATCACACAATGACAGATGAGAACAAGTGGAGTTAATTTTTGTTTTTATTTCTGTATCTTTTCTTATAGTTTCAAACTAAATTTTGTTGAAAAAAAGCCTGTTGTTTAAAAAAAAAAAATCAATCCTTTTGTGGCTGTCTTTCAATCTGTTTTTTTTTTTAAATCATAAAACGCCTTATTTACTGTGATACTCAAGATGGCAAAGAGTTACTTTAATAGTTTTGATGAAAAAAGTTGTAATAATATTATTGACATATGATCTGTTATAAGGGAAAGATATACAAATTAAAACAAATATATTTTCAAACTAGTGACATCTGATAATAATAATCGATTTATTGATACATTTTCGGAAGAATATTTTCTTCACAGGCTCGACATATCTTCCCTAAATTCATTTTATATTTTTATTAATCTTTAATAGCCAGTTTTTTCAAGAAACAGAAACTGATATAAAGACCATTTCGTGATATATGTAATAAAATTAGTTTTTTAGTTAACATTGAAAATTAGGTACTCTCATAAATCATATACATTGTTACTAATGTCTAAGTTGGTAGGATTGATAAGAAATAAAAAAGTTAAGAATTGAGAAAACCACAAAACAAAAACCTACAATAGATAAAAATATAATAAATAATGAAATAAAAATATCTTTGAATTAATATCTTAAAAAGTCTTCAGAAATTTTAAATCAGCTGTCGAATGCTTTTTAGTTCCTTATTATTTATTTCTTAGTTATGCAAATGATCCGTGATTTTAATTTAATTATGAAGCCATGAACCCGAAATGCATTATATTTTTTGGGTATCTAAGACATAAGAGATAAGTAAAAAGCTCACTACAAGTTATTTGAAATAAAAATAATGAACATAACAGTTAACGAGGATGGATACAATTTAAATGTTATCAGCTCTTCGTGTTAATTTTAATTTTTTAAGCTTTGCGTTCAGATTTCCAAACACTGAACATGTAAATAATTTTTTTTTTTTTGCTTTTTATTATATATATTTTTTTAAGGATGATCAAGTTACGTCTATGCAGATGGAAGAGGCAGAAGGCTTGTTTGGGCAGTACGGGTGCCTCAGCACGAAATCGGGAGGTTGGACTCCTCAAATGAGTGAAGTCTTGGTAGATAACTTGGCACAACAGCTCAATTTTAAGTAAAAATGTTTTGTATTTATTTTATTAGAATAATTACAATTCAGTCAAAAGTGTGTGGTTTTTACCATATCACGGATTAGAAAACCATAGATTGTACTATAACTTATCGAAGTATGTTAAATATATTTTTTGAAGTTGAACTTTTAATTATTTATTCGGTAACATAAGCCATGAATCGAATCTAGGGTTGGGAGATCCTTCTAGTCGAAGCATATCTAGCTTCTGTAAAATGGGTATTATTAAGTAATTGGTTAAGATGCTGAGCTATATCCATCAAACCACCTCCTTGTGCAACCGTTGACCAATAAATAATACTTCCTTACAAAGTGCTGAACCCAAGACCTTTCATGAATTAAATGAACAAGTTTTAAGGAGGATCAAGTTACGTCTATGCAGATGGAAGAGGCAGAAGGCTTTTTCGGATTAGAATCAATTTAAGAAAGATTAATATAGATCGACTATGTTAAAAGAAAATCTGCTGAGGCTAATTATTTGTGTACTTAGCCACAAATAATTACCAGTCTGGCCTGAGACGCCCTGGTGTGTACATCGGTGTAATTCGTTCATATAATCTCTCAGTTTACTTCAATTTAATTTTCAGTGCAGTTAAGTTCAGTTTTTTTTTTCTCTTCTCTTTTTCAAAAAAACACTATTATTAATCACGCTATTAAGTGTCGGATCTTCACACCAATCGGAGTAAAGAAAGCGCAGCGAGATTGATAGAGTTCTGGGAGCAACGAGCTGGCAGGCGTCTACTAATCCTAACAGCATTAGACGTTGTTTACTACCGTCAACAGTCTTGGTATTTATTTATATTTTATTTGCGAAGTAATTCTCATTAATAAATTTAAAAAATGGTGCAGTGTAATATTTGCAACAACTCTATCGTACGCGAAGATAAGAACAATATACACTGCGTTAAGTGTAAAATAATTTTTCATGGTAGGTGCGTCAACCTTACTGATAAAGACTCCGAAGCATTAAAAATAATTAAAAAAACATGGGTTTGCTCTAACTGCGAACAGGTGAAAAAACAAAATAACGAGCCGTCCCCCTCAGAAATACTTGCGGCAGTAAACCGTTTAGACGCTACCGTGAACGAAGATATAAAAAACATGAAAACAGCACTAGATAAATACGGAGAGCTCAGTTTTGAACTAAACGAAAGACTGACGAAGATTGAAAAACATCTGGAAGGTCAAGCTAAAAAATTTGAGGAGATACTATTAGAAAATAAAGCACTCAAATCCCGAGTGGGCGAATTAGAGGTTCGCTTGAATAACGCAGAGCAAGGACTATTGAGTAGATCACTGGAGATCCGCGGTATACCGGAGCGACCGGGCGAAACGCCCGCTGCTTTGGTGACCAGTATAGGAGCAAGCTTGGGGATCAGGCTTAGTGTGGAGGACCTGGACAACGTACATCGCCGCAGAAGCCGAAAAGATGACTCGCGACCACCGCCTGTTATCGCACGTTTTGTCAGGCAATCAATTAGAGATGACTTAATTACGAAAAGGAAAGTGAAGAGGGATTTCTCCACGCGGGATATCGGTTGGCAGGAAAATGACTGCCACCGAATTTATCTGGGTGAAGAGATGACTCGCACAAACAGACACCTCTATTGGTTAGCCCGGCAGAAGAGAGCGGCGGGAAAAATCAAATATACGTGGTTTGCTTCCGGAAAGGTGCGGTGTCGAAAAGAGGACGGACATAGAGTCATCCTGATAGAACAGGCCTCGGATCTAGATGTATTTGACTGACTACCTAGAAGCCGTCAACCCCTTAGCCTCATTAAAATAGTCTTACTTCTTCTCTTAGTGCTATCTCTACACCGTCACTCATCAATCTATTTATTTTCAAGTACATTCTCTTTATTTATTTTTAATGTTAATATTACTTTTTCTTCACTTAGTTTCATGTACGATAATCGCTTTTCTGTACTTTCTACTCGTTTTGTCTTCTCGCTACCAAACACTGACTGTTTCTCTCCAAATCCACTGTATGTCTAGTTCCCTAATCACATGTCAAGTTAACTCTCAATCACTTTCTGCCCATTATGACGAATTCCTGCAATACTTTACCCAAAACTTTTATCATATCATAGCAATATCCGAAACCTGGCTTAAACCTTATATTCCATCATCTTCAGTATCCTTGCCGAATTACATCCTGCTCCGTCATGACCGGGTAAACCGGACTGGCGGTGGAGTAGCCATGTTTGTCCACAATAGCCTAAAGACCCGAATCCTCGATTGCTCCCCATCTTCCGATCATCCTCATGTAGAATATCTCTTAGTAGAAATTCTCAGTAATATTTCTCCTATCCTTTACGCCGTGGTATATCGCCCTCCTCTCGTGCCATTTGACCCGTCCTTCGAATCAACTCTATTCAACTTCGTTCCCCTCTATCCCAGAATAATTATCTCCGGTGACCTCAATACCAATTTCCTCTCAAAATCCAATGACAAATCCTATTTAGAAAATCTGTTTTTCTCACTTCACCTATTCATCGTTCCTTTTTCCTCCACCCACCACACCAGCAGATCTGACACTTGGCTAGACTTCTACATCATCGACTCAGCACAAAACCTCCTCTCCGCCTCTCAAGTGCCAGTATCCTTTCTTTCATCTCATGATCTGATACAAATAACGTATAATATCCGCACTCCTCCAATCCATCCTCGAACTATCACTTTCCGCCAACTGGATACCCTTACTCGAGAAAAAATATTACCTGATCTAGTAACATTGGATTTAAATGGAATATATCATTGCTCCTCTGTCGACACCATGGTTGATATTCTCACCACCAATCTTCTCAATATACTCAATACCCACGCTCCTCTCAAAACCTCCACTTTCCGTCATCGTCCTGCTCCTTGGATGTGTCAGGAAATTAAGGATCTGCAGAAGAGACGCGACGCTGCACGCAGACGCTTCAGACGGACTAGGCTTGCAGATGATTATCAAATATTCAGAATGCTTCGCAACACGACACAGACAAGGATCCGACAAGCGAAAGCGAACTACTTTCACGAAGCCCTTTCCTCAGCTCCTGATATCAAATCAAAATGGCTTCTACTTCGTAAGCTTTCCCTCTGTGAACCTTCTAGATCCCCTTCCTCAGTTTTCCCAATATCACCTGATGACCTAAACTCCCACTTTATATCGGTTTCTACCTCTTCGTTACCATCCCCTTCCGGCTTTTCTCCAGAGGTACCTTTTAACGACAATAATTTTTATTTTTCCGACATTTCTCCCACAGACCTTATTACCGTTATAATGAAATCCCGTTCCAATTCCGTAGGCCCAGATGGCATTCCTATCAAACTAATAAAATTATGCCTCCCTGAAATCCTCCCAGCACTCCTTTTCATCTACAATTTCTCCCTGCAGAATTCAATATTCCCGACCTCTTGGAAAAAAGCCATTGTCCTTCCTTTAAACAAAAAGCCTAATCCATCCTCTCCCGAAGATTTCCGCCCAATATCAATCCTTTCCAATCTTTCTAAACCCCTAGAAAAGTTAGTGCAATCCCAAGTTTCCAACTTCCTTGAACAATCCAACCAACTCGATCCTCTCCAATCTGGCTTCCGTCCTGGCTACTCTACACAATCTGCTCTGATTAAAATTACTAGTGATATCCAGACTGCAATAGATGACAAAAAACTAACCATTCTTATACTTCTTGATTTCTCTAAAGCTTTCGATTCCATTATCCATTCCATCCTTTTCAACAAACTAAAATCATTATCCTTCTCCAAGAGTTCCATCTCTTGGTTCCAGTCTTTCCTCTCACAACGAACCCAAGCAGTTTCCATACCTAATCAACCTCTATCTGCCTACCTTCCTTTATCCTCAGGAGTTGCACAGGGTTCAAGCATGTCTCCTCTTCTTTTCAGTTCTTATATTAATGACCTAAATGATACAATTATCCATTGTTCCCACCACCTTTATGCCGACGATTCTCAAATCTATTTATCCTTTTCTCCCACTGAGTTATTGGTGGCATATGCCAAAATTCAAGAAGATTTAGATCGAATTAATGCCTGGGCCAACTTAAATGGATTAAGGCTAAATGCTGCCAAAACTCAGGCCATTCTCATTGGTTCCAAGCCCCTTCTTAGATCCCACACCAACTTTCCCTCACTCTATCTAAACAACCACCCCATCACCTTCTATCCCTTTGTTAAAAATTTAGGCTTTCTCATAGATCAAACCCTTTCCTGGAATCACCATATCTCTCATATATCCCGCCGTGCAATTTCTACCCTCAAACTATTCCATCACTTCCGCCATCTTCTACCCCAAAATACCCGTAGACTCCTAGTTTCCTCTCTCATCTTTCCCCACTTTGACTACAGCTGTGTGGTGTACGATGGCCTCTCGGTGGAACTGCGTGATAGACTCAAAAGACTTATGAATTGCTTCGTAAGATTTGTAATCGGAACCCCGAGACGCTCCCGTGTCTCCCACCACTACACTGAGTTAGGGTGGCTCTTCCCCTCCTTAAGAAGACAATATTTCCTTGGCACTTTCCTTTATCAAATCATTACCGATCATCGTCCTTCTTATGCCTACAACCTTCTCCAATTTAAGTCCTCAATCCATTCACTCACTACAAGATCCCGACCCTCTGACCTATACATCCCTTCTCATAGATCTGCCTCATTCCAAAATTCCTTTATAGCCCGCTCTGTCAACTTTTGGAATTCCCTCCCGATCAAAATTCGACATGCCCCTTCCCTGTACACATTCAAAAACCTCCTATTCCAATTCCTGTTCCAAAAACAGTCAGATACCAGCTAACGATTAATATTATATATGTATTGTGTAGCAATCATAACACTTGGTAAGAGATAGTACATGCATTTCCTACTATCGACGTAGGAATTTCAATACATACATTTTTTTTTATTTTTTTTTTTTTATTCAATTATAAGTAACTGTTTATTTTCATATATATATTCAAGTAAAGTTTTTTTTTTTTATGAAATGAACTCATTGTATCTCTTTTTCGTTCTTCATTTCTCAAAGTTTATGTTTATGTTGTTCAACCCTTAAATATAATTTTGTTCATAGTTCAAATGATTCGTTCATAGTTTTAATTGTTTTATTCATAATTTTAAATGCTCTATACATAGTTGTATCTGTATTGTATATAGCTTGTGCACCTAAGGTTTTCTTTACTTTTTATTTTATTTTATCAATGTTATTTATTGTTTCAACGTTCAGGCCAGTAATATTCTATTATTTTGTACATTATTGTTATTCTGAAGGGACTTAGTCCCAGAATAAAGTTTTTTTTTCTATCTATCTATCTATCTATCTACTTCATTGTGTTATATTTATATACGATGCTTACTGCATCCTGGTTCCACCGTGGTTTGGAGACATGAACCACGACCAGAGTTGAAGACCAATTTGAACAGAAAGCATTACACCGAATTTACAGCGGTGTGTATGGGATCAATGAATGGAAGAGGAAGCACAATGAACGGGAGCTGTGTGACCTATATCAATGACATATGCTGTGTCATCAAACTTGGAAGGATCAGAGGGGCAGGACATCTAGCCAGGTTGTCTGACGACTTATCTATCAAGAGAACTATGATCGAGCCATTGTATAGTCGTCGTAGAGTTGGAAGACCTAAGTAGCGATGGGCAGATAGTGTAGCCCATGATGCTAGAAATTATTTAAAGGTACAAAATTTGACGGCAGTGACACAGCATGGCGGTTAGGGTTGGAGGAATTGGAGGAACAACTCTTTATGGTTTATAGTGCTAGGATGTTTAAAGGGAATCATATTTTTGATTTTTTTTTTTTCAATTTGAAACTTTCATATATTTTACAACTTTTATTTAATATCCTTTTATCATTCAATATCTGGTTCAATATTTGGTAATAAGAACATCTAACATGTGATTTTAATTTCATTTTAAGAGTGAAGAGGAAGAAAGTGACTAATTGCAAGGCTCTGTACAATTCCTTATCCGAAGGTGCCGTGGACTTCAGCTCCACAGCCATCATGATGACACCAGAGAGAATGCGGTACAGCAGCTTCACAGGAGACCTCTTTGAGTATAAGTAAGTAGATTAGCACATTCACCGTTACAGAAATTATCAAAAGGTGCAAGGTTTTATTCTGGCATCAGGGCTCTCGAATAAGACGTATACAAAAATGTACCAATACTCGCTTTTCTAATGTACGTCTGTTTTTATATTTGTGTCAACAGAAAACAACCCTTCTAGATCATAATTTTCTAGAATTTTTAACGAAAGTCAACACTTTTTTTTTTTTTTTAAATCTTTATGTATTATTTACTGCTTGGATCAAATAGAGAAGATTTAAATTCTAATGATTTGCAATAATGTTAAATAAAAAAACTTGATGGGTGTTACTTGTGATCTTGTGCTTTCTCAATTGATGATTAATTTTTTTCTTTAGTCACCACTTTATTCAAGTGCTCAAACTAAATATAAACTATTTCCCAGTATTTTGGTTAATATATTTATAAGAAAATATCAACATTAACCGATTTTATTGACTTAATCCTAGTAAAAAAATATAAAAATTAGAAGTAAACAATAACAGTCTCTCCTTCCAGATTTTAAATTATAATATCGAAGTATTTTAAATCTATTTTTTCTTATTTTATGGGTATTTATATTTTCTAAAATTCTAATCTTTTCAATATTTTCATATGTATGCATTCTGATAATTATTTCCGGGAATTCATTTACAAAAAATAAATTTTGCTTTTCTTTTTTCTCCTTTACTCTATTATTAAATTATTTCATAATTAATATATAGCCAGTTTCTATCACTACTGACAATGAATTTAATTATTTAAAACAAAGAAAATTGAAGCTATTTCAAAGGAAGAAACATCAAAATTTGAGTATTTAAGCTCTGTTAGGCGACATAAATTGAGGATGAGACCTATTTGATGTTAAAGAATATTTAACTGTAAATTGATAAATCGAATTTAATCAATCGTTAGAGCCGTTTTCAAGAAACTGGTATAAATGTGTAAAATCGATGATATAAAGTGGCATTAGTACCTTAAATTTGTAATTTCAATTTCTTGCGACTTTTCGTTTTTGGATTAGGCTGTTGACATAAATACAGACATACACACACATACCATATTGTGGGATTTGATTGTTTGAACTCAGAGGACTCAAAACGTGTATTTCCGTTGAAAACTCAGATTCAATTTTTTTCACGATCTCAATACTTTTCCTTACTATGCATTACATATATATAGGTAAGTGAAAGTAAAAATAGTTTCATATAATTTATTTTATTTTAAAAACATAATCATTATGATTACAGAAGCATGATTCTCTTCAAGCACCCCAGGCTACCTGTGATGAAGAACATTTATGTTTTACCGTTTCACCGCAACGTTTGGTTTTGTTGTATCGCTTTATTCTTCATATGTTTTGGTTTACTCCTCGCTGCCACGGTAAGTTACCCCGGAGTGTTTGAGGCACACACTTACTCTACTTCCACGGACATACTCACCCTTCTGATCGGAGTTGCTAGTCAACAAGGTAAGTTCCATGACTCTACAATATACTTAATAACTAATGTGTTATAAATAATTGTCTCAACAGTAATCAATACTATTTTATGTCAACAGGAATAGACCTTGGAGCTCGCTCTCCTTCTACCAGGATGGTATTACTTCTCTTTTCCATCTGCTCTCTTTTTCTGAGCACCTCATATTCCGCCAACATCGTGGCGCTCATCCAGAGTGGTGCCGAGACAATAACGACCGTTGCAGATCTGATCCAATCACCTCTGAGCTTCGCAGTGCAAGATGTACCCTTTGTAAAGAACTATCTGAAAGTCAGTTTAATTTCCCATACTTATTTTTGTTGGTTTAGAAATATCAATATATACAAATGACTTGAAAAAATAAATTATAAATATCAATTACCCTATGAACTTTACTAACATAAATGTGCTGTCAGGAAATCACTTCAGGAAACTAATGAGGCTGTGTTGATAAACTTTTACCACAAACACACTTTTATTCTTCTAAATCAACATCACAATAACAGAAACAAAGGACTACTACTCTGTGGGTAACCTCACCTAAGCCAACCAGCCTTTGTTTACAACAGCTTAGCAGTGCTGCCTGATAACATGCATTAACTCTACAATAAACCTGTTTTGATTCCGTACAAAGATAAGATACACAAAGGTATTAAACCATTGATAGACAGCTACTGCAATATTAATTTTATTTATTTAATCTCTCTATATTTTGAGTGAAGAATCCCATAAAAATAGAGTCTGTCTCTATACAACAATTATTAAGTATTAAACTTTTTTCCCTTTCACATCAGTATTACTACGCCATTAGAACTAACTTACAAAAAACATAGTAGGCCAAAAATCAGACAGTTAAAATAATACCAATTGTTAACATTAATTAAAAACTCTAAAATTGTTAACAGAAACTGTAAAATGATTACATAATACATTTTACTAGCTGGCCCATGCGAATAATTCGCATAAATTATTGGTCAGAGAACAGGTGATAAAATAGTATGGAAATATGCTAATGAAATCTATTTTAGAGAAATGCGTTTTATAAATCAAAACTTTTGTACAGTTTACTGTAGTCTATATCTTTGCTCACAATGGTCCGAGGTATATATTTTGTTTTTGTAGGAAATTTTGTAACCTTTTAATTATTTATTTTTTCTGAGATGTTGGTGGTTGTGTTTAGACAATCTTTAAGATGATGGTCTGATAATTGGAGCTAACGAAAATATGGTGAAATAAAACACCAGTGAGAAATAAAAGATAGTATATATTTTATTTATTTCTAACGATATGGACTTATTCCAACCACCTAAGAGTCATTATAGCTCTTACAATATATTTATACTACACAAATAAAAAAAAATATGGTGCGCGCAACACACAACTTTCACTTACCGATCTACTTTGAATAGAAATTATTTTCTGGCAATGCTATTATAAAATTTTTTGCAGTGCATTTTAAACGGAGCTAAAGCTTAAAAATTACAGATAACAAATCATTAAGACCATTATAATTACAAAATGTCTATTTAATATATCGACGACAGGCAATAAAATTCTATTCACTCTATCTGCTTTTATAAACCACACAAATTTCTTTACTTTTATAAACCACAGAATGACTAACACCAATTTCAACATTTTTGAGTGATGTCATTTTAGTGATATTTTTAGTTGAAAAAGTTATCTATGCAGACAATGAGTAAGTTGATTCCAGAATAGGTGATTGCAGTGTTGAAATACAGAACTGAGAATAAAAGTATAAACTTAGGTACTACTTTCTTATGAAAGATGTTCTTAGGAAAGGCACTTTATTAAATATCTGTAGAAAAATGGCTTTTTTAGTCTCAAAAATTAAAAAAATATATTTTAAATTTATCCAATTTTTCACCTCTTGAGGGAAAAAAACTAAAGACCATATCTTTCCTCCTAATTGTCCGATTTTAACGATTGATTTTTTTTGTTTTTTTAGGAAATTCCATAAACTTTTAAAAAACCACATACAATATCCCCCAAAAAGCGTATACTTTTTGAGTTATTCGGAATTTAATTTTAACATCCCTCGTAACTTTTTTTCCAGCAACTTCTTGTAACTTCTTTTCGTTGAAGTATGTTATATATGTTATAGATAAATTTAAAGGATATCGAGAAAATGACTTTAGCGAAGTTTTATTGAAATCGGTACATTCGTTAAGGCGCTAGTCTGAAGGAACGCAGGTTTTTCTGCATTTTTATTTTTTTCTCCTTTATTAACTTATAAAATTCTTTCAAAATTTATATGTATCATTTTTTCGTAACTCTGATTAATGCGAAATGGTTAACATTTTAAAATAAACCATATTAAAGGTACTTTAGAGGAAGACATATATGAACGTTGGGCATTTAAGCCCTGTAAAGTTACATCAGCGGGGATAAAACCTAAATGATATTAAAGACCACTTAATTATACTATGATACACCGAGTTTGATCTAAATCGTTAGAGTCAATTTCGAGAAAATTGTAAAAATGTGTTTCAGCGTGTTTCATAAAGTGGCACTTCCGGTTAGCCGATTTTGAAGTTGCTGTCACATCCGGGCCATATACAAACCTTAAATACTTAATATCAGTTTCGTACTACTTTTCGTTTATGAGCTAGACTGTTAACACACACACACAGACAGACGCACACACACAGACCATTTTGCGACACTTGGTTATTTGAATTCAGGGGACCTCAAAACATGTATTCCCGTTGAAAACGGAGATTCGAAAATTTTCACGATCGCAATACTTACCCTTACTATATATTACATATATACGTAAGTGAAAGTAATAACAGAAAACTTGAAGGTAGAAAACATTAACATTTCCAAAAAAAAAAAAAAAAGAAATTGTTATACAGTTTTGTTTTTTAAATAAATAAAAACAATTTGTTGCCATCTTCGTGTTGTTTTTCAAAATTTCAGCAATATTATTTTCCAACTTCACTTCATTACGATATTCTTTATTTTATAGGCACAACGCTCAGTCTAGGTGATATTTAGCAAGCAGGAAAAAAACTCTGGGGATGTCCCCTCTGTCAATAGGTGTTAATGTGTTAGCCTATGTTTAGAAGTTCAATTAAAAGATTAATCAAATAAACCAAAGACCGAAATAAATTATGTAACAACATCCATTACAGATTTTCACTACAATATTCAGAGGATCTTGTATCGAGTTTACCCACCTGTTCCCAATATTTTGAGGTATTATTGATGAAAAAATATAATATTCTCATATCGTCTATGGTTATTAGTTCAAATATTTCCATCTCATTAAGATTTGCCATACTTTAGTAACATCTTACCACCAAAGTATTATATATTGGGCATTCGAACTTTTTTGTTTACTGACACCTTAATCACATATTTACCAGTAGGCAGGTCTTCATCAATAACCTAGTATATTTAAAGTTAACCAGTATTAATAAATACTGAGACATCTGGGAACTGTTAAAAAAAAATTTGAATGTTTACTGGAACCTGAACTACCTACGTGATGTTTTCTTGTTACTTTCTTGGAGATGTAGCTATTACAACAAGTAAACCATAGCAACGTCAAGTCAAGCTGCCGCGAAAGATGGATTTACAAATACCCAATCACGCTAAGAAGAAGGGATAATAAAATGCTAATGTTTTAATCTGATTCTCCAGAATTAGATTAGATTGAAAAGAAAAAAATAACAGAAGGATTTGTGGAATATTTATTAGATTCAGATCAAAGTTATTTAAAAAACAAAAAAAAACAATGCTAATTATATCACAATGGTTTATTATTCCCAAACAATTATACATCTAAAGTAACATTGTCTTCCTAGTAACAAATAAAAAGAAATGAAAAATGATTCCAATTATTGGACTAAACTTTTTTTTTTAACCATTAGCTAAAATAATTAGAACTACTTCAGTAATAAATTCAAAAACCAAAACCCATAAAAAGGATATAACCTTTGCAGTATAACATATAAAAAAAATGTAGAGACCATATCTTTGCTCCTAATTGTCTGATTATAACAATTTTTTTAAGGAAATTCTGTAAACATTTAAATAACCATCAACAAAAAAGTTTATACTTTTTGAGTTATTCGGAATCTAATTTTACCACCCCTCGTACATTTTTTTCCAGCTCCTTTTCGTTGAAGTATGTTACATACAGGATCCGAGAAGTAGACTTCAGTGAAGTTTCATTGAAATCGGTACATTCGTTTAGGTGCTAGAGTCTATAGCAACGCAGGTTTTTCGGGCGCCATTATGAAAGGAAAAGGCGGATAGACATGTCGATGAAGGAGGATCATCCTAGGATGACCTCTAATTTTAAATCCAAATTTGAATAAAATCGGTCCTGTAGTTTAGGAGAAAATGCGAGGACGGCGGATGGACAAAAACTTTTTTATTCGTTTTTTCGAATTCTAAGTAACCTGAAACGTAAAACCTCAAATTTTGAGAGAGGGTTAAGTTTTTGAATTTTTTGTTCCGTCATGATGATTTATTGTTGAAAATAATAAACCGAAATTGTTGAGTTCAAGGAGAAACATTAAATTAAATAGACAAGCAATTAGAAATGATCTTTTAATTTTTATATATTGGTTACATTAAAAATATTTATTTGTGTATGTTTCTAGAAAATACTAGATATTTGCACTTATCGAAGGTCCTCATTGCGGTGCGGGAATGAGTTTTCTTCCTGTTTAAGAGCGTTTATGCTTTTTTAGGATATTATTTATTTCACTTCGTTTCAATAATTCCATTGTTCCCTTTTGGACCAAATAAAGTGAAATTCAGGGAGTAAAATTGATTTCTAGGCATTACAATACAATAATGATTTGGACATATCTGTCTAAATTTCGGGATGTACGAACGTTTGTCCCCGTTTTTATTTATTTTTTTTTGAGTATTGCGCATCTCTACAGCCGTTCCTAATAAAGTTGGTACTGGAGAAGTGTATTTCGAGGATCTCATCTTATATTGTATAATATAAATATTGTTAAATATGTCTGTTTATAATATTCATATATGTGGAAGAGCTTTTCTTCTTTCAGGAAGGCGATAGAGAAACAAGAGACCTCTATGACAAAAAAATTATGAAAGGAAATACAAATCCCTTTATGTCAGCAGAAAGAGGAATTGAGAAGATGAAGAACGAAGTATTTGCATTTCATGTAAACAATTCATTATTTTTTGAATAGTAGTGTATTTTTTACAATGAGCTGATAGAAATGTGGAGTGCTAGAATGGCTCTCAAAATTTTATTTTTTAAGTTATATTAATGCTTTCAACGGTTAAATTATGAGGGACAGTAAGAGTTACAAGATATAAAAATATTTTAATAATAATAATATTTTGAAAATAGTTAAAGGAAAGTTATTTATTATTATAATGATTAATTCTATCAAAAGCCATTTGATTGTAAAAGTAAACTGTTCTATCGTTTAATATTAAATGATAATACTCATTTCTTTGAAATCCCTTCATTGTCTAACTTCAAATTGAATCGTCAAGGGAATGATTTAGTCGTGACAGTAATTTTGTTTGATTATCTCTCTTCCAACAAAATGATTTCCAATCGATTGGGGTAGTTTACTACTACAATCTACTTACCTTTCAACATATATTAGGTGGTTTTAAATTAAGGTAGCAATCATGTCATTTCAAACCTTTGGCGACGGAAACTATTCAGTTAATTTTATAATAATATTTAAGTATTATTGCGAATTTTGTATCTAACAAACAACGATTGGTTTTTCCATATAATTAATCTTAATAGTTGTAATTTCATAGAACTTATAATGATTGAGCATTATCCTGTTGTGAAAAGGTGGAGACAAGCCATGCATATAAAATAATGTCGACAACGTACACATCGCAGGAAAAGTGCGGACTTAGCGAACTTCATGTCTACACTTATCCCCGATACTCTATCCCAGTTATGAAGGATTCAGGATATAGAAACCTTTTTACTTCCAGGTATGTATGATTGTAGAATATTATAACAAACTGTCACAATAAAAAAATTATATAATATAATATTCCTTTATATACGCCTCAGAACATAGGTGGACATCTTTCATTTTCAGACATAATAGAAAAAAAAACAATTTTTGTTTAATGCTTCCATTCAAACTAATTCTGATAATTATTTCCATAATTAAACTTACCAATGTTTATTAATTATATTCAGAATGTGACACCAAAAGTTATTCAAATTAGTCTTTGAAGATTTGTTTTTACAGAGGTTCATTCTTGAAATGAAAATTAGTAATTCTTCGTTTTTTATAAAAATCACTCCAAATCATTTATAAACTGCAGGGGACAGCAAAAGTTTTCATACACTGACTGATAAGAAATAAAAACATATTTCATATGTCTATATTTAAACGCTTGAATGTAACTTCAATACTGCTTTTATCATTTTTTTTTTCAAAAATATTCGCCTACGAATAATTACATATACTTTAAATACAAATATAAGAATTTTACTGCTGGAAAAAATTTCATATATAATTATATTCTACTCAAAATTTTAAATTGATATTTTGAATGTAATCCTTTGTTTTAGAATTCCGTTTAGGCATTGATATGATTAACTTTGAAATTAATTGAAGGGTGGGCATTTCCCCTCAGTCTTCAAAAAAATTATTTTTAATATATTTTACTGACGTTATCTTTTGATTTTTGAACTGTAGATCGACACGAATCCATAAAAGCTCAGTAGGTTTTAAATATGGATTCTGGAGAGGAGAATATTCTGGATCTGAATATGAGAGTATTCTGGATATATATATATATATATATATATATATATATATATATATATATATATATATATATATATACTTTTTTATCCCTACTATTTTTATTATATGCTACAAATTTATTGCATTTTACAGTAAAATAATAGTTTCCGGTGACTTTGATGCCAATCTGCTTTCCGATTCCCACAACAAACACTACCTGGAAAACCTTTTCTTCTCCCATAACCTCTTTATTGTCCCATTTGCTCCTACTCATCACACTGCCGATCTGACACATGGCTGGACCTGTTTTTCATCGATTTTGTCCTCGTCTTAATTACCTTTTGCTTTCCTCTCTTCTCATAACCTCATCCTACTATCGTACAATACCCAGACACCTGCGATCCTTCCTAAAACAATATCCTTCTGCAATATAAATGCCCTAACTCGTGAAAGCACCCTGCTGGATATTGAAACCCTGAATTGGAATGATGTTTACACCTGCTCCTCAATTGCTACCAACGTAGATATCATGACTTCTAATCTCCTCCATAATCCTTAATACCTATGTTCCAGTTCAGGGCAAGCTTGAATAAATTCATGTTAAACTCAACGAAAACTTGGGCCATTCTCGTAGGTTACAACTCCCTCCTTAGATCCATTCCCACCCTTCTTTCCTTGATTAAAAAAACTTAGGAATTATCATTGATCAAAACTTATTCTGAAAACTCCATATTTTTCATATTTTCAGAATTTCAATAGGTACACTTAAACTATTTTATCATTCTCATCAGCATCTCCCACAACCTATCTGTAAGCTCCTCATTTTCTCAATGATTTTCTCTCACTTTGACTACTCCTATGTGGTATACAGCGTCCTCTCGTTGGTGTTTGAGGACAGACTGAAGAGAATCATGGACTGTTTTTTAAGATTTGTCTTCGGCACTTCGAGATGGTCTCATGTGTCCACCTTTATGCCAAGTAAAAGTGGCTCTTTCTGCTGCCATTAAACGGAAATTTCTTATATCAAACGATCAACTCCCAGTACCCTATATCTATTGTCTTCTTCTCCCTAAACCTTCAGTCCAATCATTAAAAACGAGATCCCTTGTTTCTGATCTCTATATCCCCTCCCATAGGACAAAAACCTATGAAGGCTTCCTTCTTATGAACCTTAGGAACGTTATAACCTTATGGACGTCCACATAACATCCATGCCTCTTCCCTGTCATCTTTCAAATATCCTTTTTCAATACCTCCTTACATCTTAATCAGACGACATTCAACCATAAAATTTCATTTTATGAATTGAATTTGGAAGGAATAAATAGTGGTGCCTAGTATCTAAGTTTTAGCATAAAACATCAATGACTTTTGCCACCTAGTTTGATTATTATTTTTACTATTTATTTGCTTTTCACTTTTTTCTTTCTGTGTATATATGTCTATATGTATGTATTATTTTTTTTATGTATTTTTATTTTTCTCTATTTTTCCATTTCAACTATAATAATGTTTCTGTTTATCTGTTAACATATCATTATTTACAGTACTATACATACAGTTAGAATTTTATAGTGTTAGTTTATTAATTTAGCCTGCTTTTATTATTTTAGTATCTAAATCAAAGCTTTTTTGTTATCTTATTATTTTATTTTTTAATATATTTTTTATTTATCCAGGTTATACTGTTTGTCTCTCTCTGTACCAATATGTGCATGTATGTATACATATATTTCTTTTTTTTTCATTACTCTACAAGTATTCCTGAGAAGATTTTATTTTTATTTCTTTTAGTGTTTGCATATTATTATGTAAATCACTGTAGACATTATTACATTTTGTATTAAGTTAGCTTTTTTATTAGTTAGCTTATTGTTTATAAATTGTGTAGTTATGTATATATAAATATGGAATTTATTTTTCCTCCATTACAATAATAAGTATTTTTGGAAGATTTTTTTTTTTTTTTACAAAGTCCTGATATATACATCCAAAGTTTTCATACAGCCAGTTCTGACATATAGTATAGAAGAATGGATAGAAAGGTAGGTAGGCGAGAGAAAACTACTAGTTTCGAAAGAAAAATATTTTGCCCAGTAAAGGAAGATTATGAATGGAGAATATGACATAACTACGAACTGGCAACTTCTACTTGGAGCTGGATCTAGAAGTATTTCTACATAGCAAGACTAAGATGGGTGCACAATATTGTTTGGATGGATAAGATTTCAACCCCAAAGAAGTTTCTCATCATGGAATCAAATGGAAAAAGAAAAGTGAAAAGAAATGGCAGAATTCTTGAATCAGGAACTGATGGACAGTCAAATAGGACAGAGAAAAGTAGAATATGACAATTGGGACAGCCAAAATTATTGAGCTTGGGATGATGATGAAAAGAATAACCCATGATATATAGATATAACTATTCTAAAAAGGGCATATCCAGCTTAAAACAAAAAATGGGAGCTTTTCCTAAATCTAATTTTCTTCATATAAGGGGTAACTTTTTTTTTTTTGTAATTAGTTTCTAAAAAAATGTTGAAGCACTAAAGAAACACCTGTTAATATCAATAAATTTTTCAAATTTTGTTGTTAATACTATTTTGTTTTAATTTTTGTCCATGTTGGAAGGGTGGGACAGCTGCATCTCCTTGATATACCCATTTACTTTGATAATAATATATGCCCCTTATGAAGCAAAAACATGCAGTATACTGTTAATTATGGATAAAGATACAGAATTGAAATAAGTTGAAAAAACCTTTTTGATTTGTTAAATTTAATTTATGGTAGAAAATTGGCAACCATATTTGGCTTAATCATAACTAATCTAAATGAGATAATAGATACTATATAGATATTAGTGAGAGGATAAATTAGGTGGTCAAAGCATAACTTTGACTATTCAGTCTATCTAAACAAAATTGAGCATTAGATACATCTATCAGCATCTACCTTATAGATCATTTATAGATTATTACAGCCACCAGTAGTCTAAAACAAAAGTCTGTTTCATTTAATATAATCTATTATATTACAATGCATTATTATAGATAATTATCAATATATTTCTTTGATTCCAGTTTGAGCCGGCAGCGGGAATGTGGATTAATCAGAAGAGCTGAACAAAAGGTCCTTGAAAGGAAACCAGCTTGCACGGCCAAAGACAGTGGTTTTGTGAGTGTTACCTTTGGCGATTTTCTTCCTGGGCTTTTGGTGCTATGCTGGGGCATGGCAGCTGCCTTCATTGCACTTTTAGTTGAGATAACTACTAGTAAATGCAACTTGATGGCTAAGAGAGAGAAGAGGAAAGAGAAATAATTGTATGGCCTTTCTTAATGATATTTAAAAGAATTACGAAAAATAATGAAACACTTACAATATCATATGAAAACATTTCCAATAAAGTGTCAAAGAGCACCTTTAATATTAATATAAAAAAAACTTAAAGTTTTGGTTGTTTGTATGATTCATATGATAATATTAGAAAATTAAAATTAAATATTTTTAATTAGAGAACTACAATAAAATCATAATGCTCCTCAACTGTATTGAATTGCTAACTGACACAGCATACTAATCCATCTGATTGACAATATATTTATTTTGAAAACTGTAGACATTTGTTTATTTGAAATAAGAATATAATTGTTTTGAATATGTACTGTATCGTTAAAAAATAAAAATAAAATAAACAAAATATGTATTATTTTTATTTCTTCAAAGAATAAATTTTGGCAAACCAAACCTACAAAAAACATAGAAAATCAGATCAAAGAAAAAAGTTAAGAGGATAAACTATAATTAGAAAACGGTTAAATAAACAAGACAATGTTAAATAAAATAAATAAAACTATCTTGCTTCATTCATTACTTTTAAAAAATAAATAAATTTGTCTACAAAAGATTTATAGAGTAGGTCCTCACAAAAGTTCATCAAATTAATTAGAATCAGTACTGTTCATTATTTTCTCTATCAGGACTACCTCACTAGATGATGGAAGCTTGGTTTTACGATTAAAGCAATATTTTGAAGCTACCGTAATTGTTCTCTGCATACTGCAGATTACAGACTGCCAGACATATAAAATAAAGATCCTTCATTGATCCTTTTTGTCCTTCATTGATATATATATATATATATATATATATATATACTCTTCTCTTTGAAATTATTAGGGACTTCATGATAAGACTATGAACATTAGAGACCAGATTTCCATGTTATAGTACATTTTATTCAACTGCATATAAAAACTTCAAAACTGATTGATTATCTATCAATTTCATGATCAGTAGAATACATATTAAAATTTTATATTGCATTTCACAATTTTGATTTTTGATCCATCAAATTGTATATATTTGCATTTTTTGTGCTTTGTTAGATAATTTGTAAATATATATGTATTTAAATAATTACCGTTTTATTTTACTATTTTGTCCATTTTAAATTTATAATTAAAGATAGAAACATCTGAGGAAGGTAAATAATGCTGTGACTAACAACAGTTCGAATATTACAAAAAGAAGTAAACAAAAGTCGGGAATATTCTTGGAATAGAACTTGTCTAAAGTATTGGATAGCAATAAAAAGCTGCCTTCCAGGATTAAGCTGCTTTGTTTGAAAGATATTTATTATAATAGCTTTGACTTGAATTCTCACTCATTGTTGAGCTCAATGATCAATAGTCAAAAAAATATTTTTTTAGTGATCTAGAAAAACAGCATGAATACTAAAATTTGGATGCTTGGAAATCTCAAGTATCACAGTGTATTTCTAATGTTCCCTAAAAATTTCTAGGGATTTAATTTTCAACGTTGCATTTTAATTTCATTTTTTTTCCCTTGTTACAAGTTATTTTAATTCTGAAGCTCAATGCAAGGTATATCAGATTTTGATGAATTAATATTATAAATTAAAAAAATGAGATGATTTATGCATGTTTTTAGATGTTAATGACACAATTTTACATATTTTGGTATCTTTACCTAATGATCATCTTTTAAACATGATTTTATTTATTATGATCCTTATTCCTTTATAATTTGACAGTCTTTTATATAATAGGACAGAACGCAAAAGTGATAAAATTAAATTAGCAGGATAAAAAAAAAAAGATTTTACTAACGAAATAAGTCAAGACTCTGCTATTATTTTGAGTTGTTAAATCATAGAACACTAGTTTTTTGAATTCTGTGAAGTGAATGAAATTAAGGCAAATTAAAAAAAATTAACTTTATTATTTTGGAATATAAGTCTCTTTAGAATAAATTAATGAGCTCCTGCTTTCTAGCTTCTGACTCCAACCACAGATCTTCTAACAGCAGCCACACAATCTTCCAATGGAGGCTCGGACATCCAACCCTCCTGGTACCATAAATTTATTTTAATAGGATTCTGGAAATACTTATATTTAGACTCTCATAAATTTAAATAAATTCCATTAGCAATATAATATGCTTCAATAATAAAAATATATTATTGTAAAAAAAATTGAAGAAGCTATGGATCATTTGAAGAAATGAAGGTGAAAGTTTTACGTGATTGGTCCTAAAGATCAATATGCGAAAAACCAATTGATAAATATTAATACCAAGGCCCAAAAAATAATTTCTGAATGTCCATTTGGTTATCACAACGAATTCATTTATCTTGGTGACCAAATAACCATCTTTGGGCAATTTAACGATATAATAAGAAGAATCTCATTGGGGTGTAGAGCCATGTCAAAGCATAAGTTGTTTTAGAAAAGCATGGCCAATATAAAATTTTCTCACTGAAGAAGGCCTACACTCACTGTCTGATTTTGGTTAAAGAATAAAAAAAAAAGTTAGTGCATTAGTGTTATATATGTTAATAGTTGTAAAAATCTCTAACAACAATGTATATCTCTAATTTTTACTGATTTTTTATTTAATGCATATTACAATTAATACAGTTTTTTTTTTATAAGGAATAGGTAAATAATGGATTACTATACTTATTTTTAATTTATTGTTATACATATTTAGTTTCTTTAATTGATCAGTTTTCAATAAAGGTTTTTATAATTTATTGAACTTTAAATTACCCATTAGTATTTTCCTTCACAGATAATGTGACAATAGACTTTTTTTTTCCTTTATTCATTAATTTAAGATTGTAAATGCAATGTAATGGTTTATAATAACGCTGAAGTGTAAAACAATAAAGAATCAAATAAAGTTATATAAATAGATATACAATAAAATATATAATAATTCTTCATATCCCATTCATTTATTTTATTTGAATTCATTTAACAAAACAAGTATTGATTTTGACAGCAGTCAAAAGGTGGAAAATGATAATTTAAGAACTTTTCTATCTTTATCCAGATTCACCTAAATAAAATACTGCACTTAATTCAGGTAAGTATCATTGAAATTATTTGACAAATCACTTATTAAAAGTGCTTTTAAAAACTGATACCATATATCGTTTATTGCAAAAAGTCACTTAGTGCATATTTGGAACTGAACTTTTAACAATATAATGGTAAATTTTAATCATATTTATACATGCAAAAACTTATTAAATGCATTAAAATAATAATAACTCAATTATGCATCCAACTATAGCTAAACTATGTAAACAGGATTCTGATTTCACAGAAGAAAAGTTCAACAAATTAATTAGTGATTTATTATTATAAAATATTACTTACATTGTACACAATAGGTTACAAACAGTACGAAACCTCCTTGGTGTCACCATGATATAAATATATATTATTTATATAAATATGATATATTCTTTATAAGACTCTAAATATTATATTAGAGTCTCTCAAGAAATGACGTATGGGAAACTCTAAAATATCAGGACAACTTAAATTTCTCTGAAAAATTAATACGACACTGAATAATGGAAATTTAATGAAGGGCTCAGTAAGACTTGAAAATAGCCCTAGTGATGGTCGAAACGTTGTTGTAATAGCTATAAAGCTATAAATAAATAAAATTTTGGTGAATACTGGCCTAAATTATATAACAAATAAAACCTCAAGACACCTATTCTAGGAGTAATGAACAGAAGGGATATAAATATAACTATCACTATTGAAAGTTTAAAAATCTCGATATGTCCCGTGGAAATTCCAAAATAATTGTTATTGCTTTTAGAAGAATTTAAAGACTCCATAATGTTGTACAAAGATGCGTTGAAATTAATAACCTCCTAAAAACTGCTACTGATAATAACAAGACAAAAATTATGAAAAAGGATAATTGCTTATAACAGAGCTTTCACTTCTCTGGACTGGGTACTTATAACAATCTTGACCCTCTCCCATGCGTGAGCCAAAAAAATATCACTTGAGTGGCACTTTAAAATTATTTATAGAACAAGAATTGACCTTGAAGTTGAATTAAATGAAAGGATAATGAGAGGTAGCTATGAATAATTAATAATTGTAAACAATCTTGACAGTTTTATAAGAAGATTTTTTATATTGTTATATTACCTTTAATGTTTTAATGTGCATTTTTTATTTTTATTTTAACTCTATGAAAGTCATATTTTTTTGAGCTAATATCTGTCCAGGAAACTTATATGGGAATAATGCAGTAATATCTTTAATACTTTATTACATATTATATTCTTTTACTGAATTTAAATTTTAGTCTGAATATCCTTCTTTGAGTGTGTAGCTTACTTATAGATGTCATAAACTTGAGGAAATAATATTTAAAACAACAAATAAATAAAATCAATGGTATGTGTATGCTGTTTTTTAAATGTGGTTTAACTAACCCAAATATCTGAAATTAAGGGAAACTAATTACCAGAAAGAAATCAAAATTAATATAATTATAGTGATAGTAAGCCAAGTAAGCAGTAACATTTAAATTCATTTATTTCTATAAAACATTCATATGGCGTAGGGAGGTGGCGGTTCCATCGCCCGGTCATTGTACCGCAACCAGCCACTGGCCCTCCAGGTTGGGGGGACACTTACACTCACACTCACACACCAAGTACACTTTATACAGCACACTACAACACCTAAACACTACAGACAGAGGTCACCTACAGTACACACCCTAGGTGGGGGCGGGGTGGCCGAATAGGCTAAAGCGTGTGCACAGCACCGCTAGTTGCCTGGCAACCAGATAACAGAGATTTGAGATGATATAAAAAGTACGAGTTCGCGTCCCGGTGCCGGAGGGGATTTTAAATTCCCCGCCCTCACCCCCCGGCCCGGGAAAATCCCGTATAGCCTAAAAGGCGAGGTAGGGAAGAACAAAAAAAAAAAAAAAAAAAAAAAAAAAAGTACACACCCTAGGGTCACCTTCCCTAGGTAGCCGCCCCGGATGGGGGAGCTAGTCAGGAGGCTTGAAGGAGGCAGCCCCTCTACCTGACTGGGGGGCAGTGGGCTGATAACCCACCCTCCCTAAAGTACCTTATTACGAAACCTCAAAGAGAAGAAGCCGGACTGAATTACGATAACAGACCCAGGAAACGCCTAAATGACCTAAGAATTGGATTTTGGAACATTTTATCATTACATAGACTAGGAGCACTTCGTGCGCTCCTTGCAGAAGTGGATACATACAGAATCGACATAGCAGCTATCCAAGAGGTCCGATGGATAGGACAGGGAATTATGGAGAAGAAGTACCATACACTCTATTATAGCTTCCACGAAAAGCATCACATCTTCGGTACCGGATTTGTTGTGAGAGGCAGAGCTCGACAGCTGGTGATGCGATTTACTCCCATTAACCAAAGGTTATGCTACATTCGGCTTAGAGGAAAATTTTTTAATTTCTCTCTAATCAACTGCCATGCCCCAACAGAGGTGTCACCTGAGGAGGATAAGGAAACATTCTATGAAGAACTTGGACGCGTGACAGAAAGCTGCCCCAAAAATGATGTTAAAATCATTCTTGGTGACTTTAACGCCCAAGTTGGTAAGGAGGTGGCACTCATGCCGACCATAGGAACCCACAGCTTGCATGAGACCAGTAATGATTATGGGCTACGGATGGTGAACTTTGCTACATTGCACGGACTGGTTGTTGGAACAACTCTTTTTCCTCGAAAGAATATCCACAAAGCAACATGGGCAAATGGGCAAACAACATCACAGATAGACCATGTACTCATTAGTGCCCGTCACAAGTCCAACATGATAAATGCAAGATCTTATAGAGGTGCAAATATGGACACGGATCACTATTTGAGCATTGCCGAGGTCAGATCACGAATTTCGCTGATTAAAAACCACCACCAACGACCAAAGAAGACGATTGATGTAGCTAAACTTAAGGACTCAGACCACCAATATTCGTATCAACAAGCTGTGGAGACGAAACTTAATGAAGAAGTAATTAATGACAGCTCTATGGTCGATGAACAGTGGAAGAGATGCAGCAACGCAATGAAACAGGCAGCAGAGGAATCTCTTGGCTACGAGACTAAATCTAGAAGGCCCCCATGGTTTTATGCTGAGTGCCTTCAAGCAGTAAAAGTGAAAAATGAAGCCTACAGAAAGAAGGTTCAGCGTCCCACAAGGCTCTCCCAAGAAACATATCGAAGAAAAAGACGCGAAGAGAAGAGATTATTCCGCGGAAAGAGAAGAGCTTGGGAAAATAAGAACATGGAGGACACAGAGGCACTGCGCGGCCAAAATGAAAGTCGGCTGTTCTTTCAGAGAATAAACGAGGGTAGGGCAGCTTTCAGGCCCAGAGTGACGGCATGCAAGGACACGAATGGAACTCTTTTAAGCCACAAAGATAAAGTACTAAGGAGATGGGTACAACATTTCAAAGACGCATTAAACAGAGGAACGGTGCCTGGAGAAGTAGGAGTAATGAAGGAAGACTCCCTGAATTCTATTGAACCCCCGGATGAGGAGGAAATGGAAAACGCCCTGAGGAAATTGAAAAATGGAAAGGCGCCAGGCCCGGACTGAATCCAGTCAGAGCTGTTGAAATGTGGAGGTGAAGAACTCAAGAAAGCTCTGCATGATTTAATGCTGACCATCTGGGAGAGGGAAGCTATGCCTACGGAATGGGCAACAGCCATTATCTGCCCAATACATAAGAAAGGAGATCAAACAGAATGCGCTAACTATTGAGGAATCTCACTCCTTTCATGTGCTTATAAGCTGCTCTCTAACATTCTTTTTGAGAGGATCCTCCCGTATTCTGAAAAGGAACTGGGGAAATATCAGGCTGGATTTCGAAGAGGATGCTCAACCACTGATCAATTGTTCTCTCTGAGGATGATCCTAGAAAAGACTATGGAGCGTAAGGTAGTCACCCACCATTTATTCCTAGACTTTAAAGCAGCATACGACAGCCTTGATAGAACGCAACTATACTGTGCCTTGGAGGAGCTAAGCATCCCTCAGAAGCTCGTACGCCTAATCAAGATGACCATGGACAGCTCGAGATGTATAATACGCGTTGGTTCTGATGACTCTGAAGAGTTTAAAGTGAGCAGTAGGGTTAGGCAAGGGGATGCCCTCGCCTGTCTATTGTTCAACTTGGCAGAGGAGAAAGCTGTAAGAGACTCCGGTATTCAGACTAACGATATAATCTTCAATTGCCTGACACAGCTTCTTGGTTTTGCTGATGATATTGACATAATAGGTAGGTCTGAACGGGCTCTCAGAGAAGCGTTTATAGTCCTTGAAGCAGCTGCAAGACCACTTGGTCTAGAAGTCAACGAGAGGAAAACTAAGTATATGAGAGTTGGTGGTGAGGTGGATCTGAACTCTCCATTTGAGGTAGGTTCTTTTAAGTTTGAGAGAGTGAAAAGTTTTGTATACCTTGGGTCTGAAATTAATAGCAAAAATGACATAGCTCAAGAAATACAAAGAAGGATCACGGCTGCCAATAGATGTGTCTTTGGACTTGGCCGACACTTAAGAAGTAGGTACCTCTCAAAGAAGACCAAGCTGATCATATACAAGACCCTTGTTCGGCCTGTTTTGACATATGGCTCAGAGGCTTGGACGATGACTAAAAACGATGAGATGAAGCTGAGTGTGTTTGAGCGAGGAGTCCTCAGAAGGATTTATGGTCCAGTAAAGGAGGGTGATGTCTGGAGGAAAAGAAAAAATAGGGAGCTCAGTTCTCTCTATACAGACATCGACGTAGTCACGTATATTAAACTGGCCAGACTAAGGTGGGCAGGGCATGTGGCCAGAGTGAGCACCATTGAGATATCCAAGAAAATAATGATGGAGGAGCTGCACCTCGCAAGACCGGGTAGGAAGGCCGAGGACGAGGTGGTTGGACAACGTGGCTTATGATGCGAGAACCCTGCTTGGTGTACGGAACTGGAGAGCTGAAGCAGAAGACAGAGCCAACTGGCGGAGGCTCTTGGAGGAGGCCCAGTCTCGGTAACGGGATGTCGTGCCACATATGGTGATGATGACAAAACATTCATGCTCATGGTAAATATAAGGTAAAAATAATGGTATAAATAACACTTCTATGGCCCTCTGCACCACAGGAGTTGTGGGGGTGTTATTTATTTTTATGTATATAGTTTAAAAATGGATGACTTCATTGAAAGGTTCTGAAAATATTTTAATACCCTGAATCATTCATTTCGAGACCATTGACAATATTGTGTGAAGATAACAGCAATACTAATACCAGTAATAATTAAGGATCAGTTTTCTATTCATAAAGGATTAAACAGGATTTATTTTGTAGTATAGAAAAACAACACTGAATTATAAAACTTAAGTTATATTAACAATATAATACTGTACAAAAATAAGTTTACAACAGTATAACATTAAGTTTGGAACCATTAAACATTTTTTCAATTCATGTAAAAAATAATAATAAATTATAGATCCTTTAGATGATTGATGATAGCATTACATTTTTTTAAACTAACAAGAAATTTACAACTTTGTTAACTTATAAATCATATAAAATCTAAATTCTAAGTCTCCTATATTTATAATTGTACATTTATTACAAAATCTTCACAACTATTATATTCAATGTCCAACTCATTCTAACAAGGGCTCTCATAATTGTTGAATTTAGTATCAACACAATCGTAACATCACTTTTCAGGAGAGAATTCAACATTTACCTTTTGATGGCTTATTTGCCTTGAGACATTTTCACATTTCTTTTGAAAGCTAATCAGAAAGGAAGAGGAGGCCGGAGACCCACTGATGGATGTCGTTGATTTTTCCTTTTCATCTCATCTGCGAGAATTGCATTGAGCTCATGTTGAAGTTTTGCTTGATCACTAGGAGCGGCAGCAACCACTATAGGAGAAGTTTCAAAAGCACTTTGTTTCAAAGAGTCTCGTACCTTAGGATTGCGTACTCTTTGGTGTTGCTGTGTAGTTGGTTGTAACTGCTGCACTTGTGCTTTAAGCTGTATAGGCATTGGGATAGCCTGGAGAATTGCCTGATGCTGTTGTTGCATTGGGAAGACTTGGGCGTATTGAACTGGGACCAAATGGAAGGGTTGATGGGCAGCTGATTGTAGTTGCATTGGTTGATGGGATGCTGATTGAAATCGAATTGGTTGGTGTACAGATGCCTGAAGTTGAGATCGTTGTGAAGCAGTGTGATGGAAAGGTTGGTGTGATGCAGGTTGCAGTTGTAGGGCTTGAGGTGCAGGTTGAAGCTGAATCTGCTGAATAGATTGGTGTTGAGGTAGATTTGTTTGAAGACTATGGCCACTCTGTTCAGAAGGCCATCCAAGGCCAGGTAATGATTGCACTGGGATAACAATGGCTTGTACCATAGCTCCGGAACCTTTTGGACCTGGTAAGTAAACTGGCAGTGGAGATGGATAGCCTAATGACTGATAAAGACCACTCATATCCAGTTCAACTGGTTGCTGCTGGTACCAACCAGGGTCGACTGCATTGGAGAAATCAAAAACATTGCTACCAGTCAATGCTTGGGCATGATCAAATGAATTTCTACCAGCAGTTGGAACGCTGGTGTCCAACTTGTAGTTGTTCATGTAATAAACGTCATTCTTTAATACACTGTCACTAGCTTTGACAGCAGAATCTTCTACCATTGGTTTATTCTTATCTAATTCAGTTGACATTTCGACACCGTTTGTAAGAGTTTTCCAAACAGTATTCCTTCCATTAACGTGAAGGCGAAGATCTTTAGGCTTCCCTAAAACAATTTCATCTCCTCCAAATCCAATACTGTAACCAACTTTGAAATTTTGAGATTTTGATTTTTTGGTTGGTTCGTTAAATCTTTCTGAGTCGAATGTTTGTGGTTGTTGGCTGAGAAGAGTCTGAATGAGCTCTTGTGACATTCCTGGTGGTGGTACCGGTTGTAACCTGTGTTGATGAAAGTTAACTCCGAATGGATGTGTCAGATCAATCGCTGGAATCGAATTAGTGAATTCATACCCGAATGTTGCCGGCACAGCTTGTGAAACTGGCACCTTTCCTTCATGTTTAGGTCTCATTTTTGTACTTTCTTCGGATTTTGTCCTCTGACCATCTCTTAAAACTTCTAAATGTTCTTTGCTTTCTTGTCCATTTTGTTTCAGTTCTTTCCGAGGTTCATGCTTTTGAGAACTTTCAGTGGATTGTACTTTCTTAAGTTGTTGTCTCCCACCGAGCCTGAAATTTTGTCTCCAGTTAGATTCTTCTGAACTGCGATCTTCATCCTTATATTTCATCTTTTTCATTTCTGAATCTTGTTTCATTTCTTTGCCTTCTCGGTATTCGACTTGTGCGGAATTTCGTGAATCTTCCATACTTTCCACCGATTTAAAAAACTCTTCACTTTCAGATTCTGGGTAATATTGGCTGGGACGGAATTCTGATTGTATTTTTGGTTGCTCTGTAGTCTTCAATTTCTTTATCTTGTAATATGATTGTGATCTACCTTCTTCTGAATCTTTGGCAACTTTCTTTCCCTGGGGGTGATGTATAACCACGGTTGAATATGAAGTCACCGAACTGTCTGTCAAACTGTCGCCATTTTTACCAGTGCTCATGCCCTCAGACCCTGCCAGGAGGATCAATAGTACCTAGAAAATACAACAAAAAATTAGTTTTCACCTCTTTTATTTTTTTAGTATGATTTGAGAATTTAGTAGAATATGTTTTAAAATAAGAACACTTAAATATAAATATTAAATACTATTAGGACCTTGAATTAATTCTCACTCATTCTTTAGTAAAAATTAATGCTTTATTTAAAATAAGTGATGAATTTACATATTTTCCTTCAGCTTTATTCTATTTTCAATATATTTCAATATATATATTTTGTATATCAATTTAATTTTTCCATTTACAAAATAAGATATGGTAATTGTAAAAAGATTATTATCATGATCGAAAATCACAATTTATTTATTGTTCAGTGCCACAAAACATAATGTGGATATTAGTGATGCAATAGAAAAATTAAGAATTAAAAAAAATTAACAATCCTTTTGGATAAAATATTCTCGTTTGTAAATGAATTTTTGTGCAATTAACAGAAACTTTGGTTTAATGATTTAAAAATATATATTTTTTTAATAACAGTAATTACTCTGTAAGAAAAAGACAAATATATCTAAATGAAATGATGTTTTAAGTGATTCGTGAGGCCAAAAAAGTAGTTATATAAAATAAACTATAATGCTTTTAGAGAAATTCTTAAAATATCTTTTCTTGATTATATTTAATGTAGCAGCTGAATATGCATTATAATTTAAAAAGAGAATATGTTATGATTCTTTTATATTTTTACATTATGTTCTATGAAATTATATTTAGTCAGATCCAATGGTTATATTACTATGGTAGTCATATACTCCTTGTGTTATTTTTTATCTGTATATTCTTATGTATATATAACTTTAATTGTATCTGTCTTGTATATTGTTATTCTTTTATTATCTATGATATTAGTTACACCTTATTTCTATTGCTTTATCTTTCTTGACCTCCACAGCATCTGATTATTTAAAACTATTTGTTAAAAAAAGATATGTTTTTGGAAATATTATAATTCTTATCACTGACCGTAGGTGGTGCCAACTAGTCAGATCAAATTGATATTATTATTTTTAAATAAACTATGTAAATAAAAGCACCTTACCGTGCTAATAAAATGGAAATAATTTTGATATAATCCTATCACATAATTAGGCATATTAAAAATTATAAAGAGTTCTGTTTAATAATTTTAAAACTTTCTACAGTGCTATCGAAGTGAACAATAATGTAACCACTGTTATATTCATTTTTACTCGGACATCTCCTAATCAGCTAAATGTGCTAAACCCTTTTCTGAAGATTTGATCTTAGTTTAATTAAACTAATTTACCCCAAACCTCAATTAATATCAATGAAACCCAGATCTGATAGAAATATGTTTATCTTATAAATAAATAACAAATAATTTTTAGTACTAATTAATAATTAAAATAATGTTATTTTAATTATTTGTTCAGTTTCAGGAGTTCAATTAATGATTACAAATCCAACAATAAAGGTGTTCTGAATTCAAAATACCAATTTATAAAGATATTTTTAAATTGTTGTTCGGTTTAACATATATTTTCTATGGAATAATTAATGAATTATTTTGAAAATAAATATAATGAATCAGTATTAATCAATAATATAAAAAACAACAACATTTTATCAAAATTGACTTGATCTAAAATTAAGAATTCAGAGTACATAAATATTTACACCATACAGGTCTTAGAGTTTGCCATATTTTATTCTCTCTATTCTCCAGTCGATACATTTATTTCTGTATGAAATATAAGTCAACATTTATATTTATACATATTCATACACTCTATTTTCAATAGTTATTTCCCTGAACTATTAATTTAAAAAAATAAATACAATGATAATTTCCCAACATTATTAATTAAATTAAATGTAATTTGAACATGGTTCGTTTGGTTACTCAAATGGATTAAACCTTATACAACAGAAAACAGGTTGAAAAATTCCCACAGGAGATTAAAATGGAACAAATTGTAAAAACATAAAATGTTTTAGGGTTGAGATACAGGAAGCTCTGATGGTGTTGTCTGACCAACCGTTACATCCTGCTGAAAAGAAAAAAGAAACCTTATAAATAAAATGCTGCTTCACTTATTTTTTATTAGGTTAAAGGTAGGTAAGCAAATTTAATTTAAATTTGAGTTCTAGCAGATATTCATTGCTCCAAAATAACTGATTCACGATTTATTTTTTGGGAGTTGATTTTTTTCTTTAATAATGGTAATTATTCTAGAAGGAAAAGAAAAAAAACTTTATGAAATGATGTTTAAATGGGCCATGAAGTCCTGTTAAATCAAACTGGTCATTACAGAACCAATAATGCTCCTTTTTTGACATGTATTCACATTTATTAACTGAAGTACATGCTTATAATTTAAAAAGAGAACGTATTGTGATTGTTTAAGTATTTACCTCAGACCACTCACAGAATACTTAGTTTTATTATTAAAAATATAATATTATAATATTAAAAATAATTGGAATAAATCACGAGAACATTGAAAGAGTAGCTAACTATAGGACTTATAATAAACACAGAACAAATCGGCCTACAAGTAAATGGAAAGAAATTGCACCCTGACAACAGAATCTGCGCAGAAAGAAAATTGTTCCCGAGAGTAGGCAAATTCAAACACATCCAGTCCACTATAACCTTAATGCACCAAATAATCAATGGTCAGAAATAGACCAGCATATTGCAAGCGCAAACCGAGCTTTCTTTTATCTTTCAAAAGTATGGAAATCACAATATAATTTTAGAAATCTCAAATTAAGGTCGTTTAATGCTACGATAAAGACAGTTCTGATATACCAAAGCGAAATCTGGACACTAACCAGCATGTAGAAAGAAACATTGAAAGATTTGAGATAAAAATTCTTCACACGATAACTGAAGTGGCTTGAGATCAGAGTACTAACGCATTGGAGAGAGAGAGGGAAGGGGAAGAATTTATGAAGAACTTCTTGCAGAAACTGGCCAATCAATATCTCATGATATATAGACAAGGAGGCTAATGTAAGATGAGCAAGGGGTGTAGCTCAGAGGACTGTATCAGGAAATCTCTACACAACAATGAATGCCTCAATATTAGACAATGGACCACGCGGAAGGCCGAAAATCAGAAAGAAAAATTGGACAGGAATAGCACAAGTTAGACAGAGGTGGAGAAGGCTGATTAAGGCGGGAAAATGATCTGTAAGTTCTAAAAGCTCCCCTCCCCCTCATAAAACGGAAAAGAAAGAAATATATTACAAATAGTTTTATTCTTTATAGGATATTATAAAGTAATATTTTTAGTTATATTATTTGCATTAATTTTTCTTCTTCTTTTCATTTTTAGCAGTAATTAGAAATAAATGATTCTAGCCCACTGCGACAAATTCTTTCGAGATCTTTAATCGGTCTGCAATAGAGCGGGGCAAATTATCACGAGCTGTGCCTGTTCTCACACAACCATAACGTGGTGTCTTGACTTCCTGAGACTTACGCCTTGACAACAATAGACGTCGCGCAGATTTCTCCACTTCGTTAACTCAAGATTAACATCGCTATGTTGTGGCAACACCACCAGGGTGTCGTTTGCTAAAAAAAGAAATTATATACGTCGGATATATTGCATTTCCTGGCTACGTACTTTCCATTTTGTTCACGATAGAGCTTATTACAAAGCAGTTGCCACAATTTATAGTCCGTGGTACAGACTCCGTATCAAATTGTTAACGTCAGTATAGAACTTCGTGAATTCCTCTATTTTATCGTAATCTATAACTTCTTTATCTACGAAAATTCTGAGAAATGGCGTGTTTTCTCATTAAATTAATTTGTTTAATGACGTAATAAAAACTCATGAATACCCATTTGGTTTCCGTTTCGTAAGATATTTTGATCTCAAAGTCAAGAAAAAAGGAAGCCTACAAAATATTGGGCTATTTTACCTATATAACCTCTTTATTTTGACGTGTTAGGGATGGAGGTAATGCCAGACGTCCTAATATTTTTGTTCTAGATTTTGTGATCAAATTATTTTACAATACATGTGGAATGGGTTTTCATGAATTTTTAGCACCTCATCGAATAGACAAAGTTTACCGATCACAGATGTAAAAAGTCTCAACGTCGAATATTTTCGTAAATTAAAAGTTGAAGGTTTCGAAAAGAAGAAGATATTCATGAAATAGCGGTCTGTTCCGCAAACTATTATAAAAAATGACTTCATCTTCACTTTCGATACCTTTGGTGGAGATGGTGTGTAACATAATGAATGTTGAAATATTTATCAGTCGTTACTGAGGAACGACGTGGAATTTTGACCGTTACTATCAAAGAAAGTAAAACCCGACTATCTTGGAAACTGCTTCCTGATGATTAGTCAGCTAATAAGTGAAGGTGGAAAGAGAGAGGCCTCGACGGTTGGCAGAACTGTCATATCATCCAATTTAAGGAACTAACTGGATCATTAGTTATGGGCTTCTTATACAATCGCTGGATGTTGTAATTATGTCACTAATTTTGAAAACATATAATATTTCCATGAATTTTCAAAATCTGCCAAAGTAAATTTTCAGTAGTAGTTTCTCCCTTTCTACAAGGGATACGAGAAACATGAAGTTTTTTTCGATTAAAGAAGAAATAGGCAAGGGATAGTTGCAACGAAAAGCCAAAATGGTGCAGTTGCCTTCTTCACAACTTAAAAAAAAACTACAATAAAAAAAAATATATTAACAACACATTATTGACAGACCAATTCTCAATACGGAAAATTTTTGACGGAAACTAATAACGAAAAAAAAAATATCCTGTGTATAAATTTAGAAAATAACATTCTATTTTGAACTACATTGACTATTTAGTTCTTAAAACTCTTAAACGAAAAGTATTCAGATACATTTACAATAATCTTAAAATATTTCAACTTATCTCACTTTAAACTATTTCTCTTACGAATTTGTTTACAAAAATTATCACAGCCCAGTATATGTATGATAATTGATTAAATTGACACTGGACCAATTGCAAAAGACCAATTAAATTCCTCTAACTTCATAAACTTTTTTTGAAATACTGAAGTGTTAAAATCAAAGTACATTTACAAATACACAAGAAAAAAATAAGTGGATTAAAATTAAAAATGTTGGTAACATCTATAAGAGACATTATCTCAATCTTAGCAGCTACAAAAAATTTCATCTAGATTAGACAAACGGTTGTTGTTGTTTCGCCTGTCTCATGGTTCTCTCACGTACAAAAGATAGACAGACACGGAACCAAAATTAGTTCCATGATGTCTAAAACGTAAAACACGAGTTATCTGTAAAAGAATAAATTAATTTTTTTTTCATTTTATACAGGAAATAAATGAAGGTTCCCCATCTTCGGGAGAGAGGAGACAAACATTTCTGTTGAATATAAACACTAAAGATTGATTCATTGCCATATATAACAGGCTACCACCGATCGCATCAACAAATTAATCTTACGAAATATTTATTTATATATTGAAGTACAAATTATTTTTTTATTTCTATAATTCTTGAAATCATATAGAAGAAGGAAGTTTCAAGTGATTGAAATTAATTGATAGAATTTCATTTGTTGAAAACTACTCAATTAATTTAAAATAAACAGTGTAACAAAAGCCGATTCTGAACAAAAATTTCGGTTTAATCGATTTCACAAAGAAATTAATCTTGTATATTTTTTTATTTAAATGTTATAGTTATTCAAAATGGGAATTTACGTTCAATCGCTTACGTCATCTGTTAGCTCGAATAATTTATCAGGGTCAATTCTAAAGCGCAAAAACTATTAAAAGAGCACTAACTGTGGTAAGACTAATAAATACTTACGATAATTAAAAACAAAAGTAATGGCTTCCTCATAAAACATTCCTCAAAATAACTGAACTGAATTCGATGAAAATGCAATTCAAGTTTTTCAACAAATATAAAATTATTAACAAGTCAAGTTTGTATAAATATTAATTAATTTCATTATTTTTTTAAATTAAAAAAATTGCTTATCTATTCAAAGTTGCCAATGAGACCTTTATATCATTTCAGGAGGAAAGATGTAGAGGTGCCCAAAAGGGGGTTTCATGGAGCAAGTTGCGCCATAAACCTTTTTGAGCGGGGCACATTTTGACGGGGTTTTCAATTTTTGAGGCGGGCACATTTCGACCGGGTTATGAATTTAGGAAATAAAAGTTTTCAAATCAAAAGACAAATGGAAGCATGGAAAATACTCCAGGATGTGTAATTGTTTATAACCTACGAATTTTTAAATTATACTTTTGTTTTCACTGTTTTTAAGAAGAGTATAGCTATAAAATATCTTGGAAGGGGTTGGGGTAAGTTCATGCGCCATCGAACTTAATGGGTATGGGCACCCCTGGAAAAATGGCGCACAGCAGCACTTTTTCCCGGTCGTGATTAAGTCGCTTGATGTACGAAAGGAGATCTCTCTTCCAGCTCCTTTTTAGCCGTCTTCTGAATGACATCATAGCCATGGTTTATTAATCTGCTGTTAAGTACGTGAAGTTTATTATGGAAGCGGGAATAAATAGTGCGTATGTGTTGGTCGATAGTTGGTAAGTCAGTATTTAGAGTTCTATTATTTACGTACCAGTGAGTCTTGGATCGAAAAGATTGTAGTTTTTATAATTGAGTTTTTTTGCTAAATCTAATTCAAATAATAATTGCAGTTTTTAAAATCTTATTTATTGAAATATATTTTTAAAAAAGATACCCTGAAGGGGAATAAATTAATTACATGACATCGTTATTAAATCTAATGAGACTCTCAGATAAAGTAGACAACATTCATGTTTGAGCTACAATAGTGTTTCTCTATAATTACATGTTTCGTTCCACAATGATAAGATTACATAAAATATCTTTGATATAGACTAAATAGTGTTTTAATGAGATCTTGGTTTCACTATCCACCGTAAATACGGTGTAGCTGAGCTGTTACTAGGTTCCGTCACATTCCTTCTTCCTTCAGTTCCGCCGGCGATCGAGCTGTAAGATGCCATCGCGCCTCCTACCGTTTAAATCACATTACATCCACCAACTCTGGAACTAAAACGATATTTCGCGGCTATGAGAATGCGTCTAAGAAGACGACTCTTTTCTTTTTATATCCGCTTTCGTCTGCGTAATAACTATTATGAATATTGGTACAATTTATTCATTTCCTCTCCTTTAGCAAAGCATGGCTATTATTAAAAGAAATACTGACCTATTGTATTCAATAGAGGATAATACAACGGTAAATATTGATTCTAAATGGAACTAATCCCTTCAGTGTTTGTAGTTATATATAATTTTTAAATCTACCAAGAAGGAAGACAATTGAAACGTTTTTCCTCTGAAACATCTGGAACCGTTATAATTATCTATAACAACTGAAAATATTACGTCATATATAACAAATAACATAATTTCTGTCATGTTGAAATTTTAGATCGTTTAAAAACAAGAGACTGCGAGAGAGTCGATTTCAACACACAAATGAGACTTTGTTGTGAATCAAAGAAAATAATTCGGTACTTTCTGACTTTTCACTTAAAGAATAATTTTAATATGTTAAACGGTTATTATAAAAACGGAAATGTTAGGAAGAATTTGAAAATACGTATCGTTATTAATATTTCAATATCAACAAATAAAGTGAATGTTGTTCTGGAATTAAATATGTTTCTCGCCTTTTTTGTATTTAAAGATAATAATTCTATTAATAGCTATTAATCGGATCAACCATAAGAGAACAATAAAGTTCAACTAATATAAATAATAAAATATCGCTGGCTTGTAACGGAAAACATTTATCTCCAAATACTCAATTTTACGTATAGTAAAAAAAATCCTTTTAAATCATTTTATTTCCTATCGTTTATGTTAGTTTGCATAAATATTATTATGAATCTTTGTTGTTTTTGAACGTAATCTTGGCACAGAAATGAGACCAGTTTTGATTCAAAATATGTAGAAACCTAATTATTAAATATAGAAATTTTTCATTGTAGACCTTATCGTAAATTTATAGTAAAATCACTAAGTATATTTTTCCTGAATTTTAATATTTAAGTACATTTTTAGCGACCTTATTTATCGATGTAAAACCACAGTAAGTACATCAAAATAACAACAAACCCTTTATGTAACAAAAATAGGTAGATTATTACATGTGTACAATGTTCTAATTTCACTGGGAGAAAATTCATCGAAGTACTTAGTGATTAAATTTTACTTGATGACTTTTTGCAATAATGCTTAATGATTTTTTTGCACGATATACTAATGTATCTCGCCGGTGTATCGGCGGTCATTATCGCTCTTTTCTTTAAAATCATCACACATACTTTCATCCAAAATTCATTTTGGCACCGTTTTTGGGTGAATTTTGAAGCTCTGCAAACCCTTGAGCATCATTTACCTATAAATATCTGCTTAGTGACCTGCATAATAATAGAAAGGTTTCTTGGACTTCTGATTCAATATTTGTCATTTTTGTAACCGTTTGTCAAGAACTTTAGATTCAATGGCCGTATATATATTCCAAAGTTTTCGATGATTTTGAAAATTGATTTCCTCAGATAATTTTGGGCAGGATGTATATATTACTGGATATTCATTAGCTAAGTTTTCCCGAACTTGAACGTTTATAAATAAATCCATTGATACCGAATGAAAATAATTTCAATTTATTTTCAAAGTGTTGTTCGGCTGTCAGGAAAGATGAAACACAAGCATATGAAATTCAGCCAGATTGTAATAAAATATTTGTATACTTCTTCAGGCGAATCCAGGATTAAGAAACCAGCGATAATCATCAATGAATTTTGTATACATGTCATCTTTTTAAAAATGTATTTCGAAATTAAAAGCCATTAAAGTTCAATGAAATACGAATTTTAGAAAGGAGTTAAATTGATTATATTATAAAAATATGATAGTTTAAGGTTTAGTGGGTTGAGTTACGAATGCTGAGAAATTGCATCTTTTTGCAGTGTTTTTGCAACCGCAGTCCAAGAGAAACGTGCATTGAAAGATCTTTGACATTTGATACATACAGCTGTCATCAAAAGATAATATAATAGGCGATTTCAATAAGATAGGAGTGAGGTGGGACATGCTGGGCAGATGCAGGCAGAAAGAAAGGAGTAGGCGAAGACTTCTCTCTCTGATGGGTTCACGTATGCTTTGTATTGTAGTTTGTGTGAGTGTACGTTCCACTGAGGTGAAACTATCTTCAAGGCTATAGCGGACATGAACTACCTCAACTCTGTTTTCTTCTCTGCATCGCTATTTAGTTCAGTTCCGTTTTACTTTTTCTCTCGTTTTCCCAAGATGTCGACCTGTTGAATATAGTATAAAATAATATTTTTTCAATGATATATTTTCGAATAGAAGGAGTCATTGTAGAAATTAATATAGAAAATTAATAAATATTTCAAGATTACAGACCAAAAGTGGAGATCCTGCGGCCTATAGGCTGCAAATGGCCTCCGTGAGCTAGCTACGGCCTCCAAACGTTTTTGCTCTGTCTCAGGAGTACCCGTAAGGGGGTTTCATGACGTAAGTTGCACCATTAAAATCTTTGAGGGAGGCATATTTTGACGGGTTTTAGAATTTTTGAGGGGGGCGAATTTATATGGGGTTATGAATTTCCGGACTAAAGAACAAGGGGTAAAAATGGAGCAGACTTCAGCAAATGTAATTGTATATAATCTACGATTTTTCTAATTTTACCTTAGCTTGCTATGTTTTTAAGAATAGGTGAGCAATAAAATATCTTTGTTGGAGGGAGAGGATAGATTCTTGCACCATCGACCTTGCGGAGGATGTGCATACCTGTGCAATCATCAAAAATTTCAACGCTAGAATTAATTAATTTTAGTTATTTAGGTTACGAAAATGTGAAAATCAATAGAATTAAATTGAATACATGAATATGGGTGTGTATTTACTTATTAATAAAAATATCAACTGTTAACTATTATTTCGACCTCCATTATCACTGCCTAACCTTATGTTTACGGCCTCTAAGACTAAATAAGTTCTCCACCTATGTTGTAGACTATAAATATTATAGATTATCTATATTTTATGGATTATAATTATAAAATATTTCAAGATTATTAAAATTTTTATATTTTGATTGAATATAATATGACCAATTTTATACAAACAAAAAACAAAATACCTAAAGTATAAACATTAACCATTTCTCTTTCTGACGGCTGTAGGCTTTGGTCTGGAACTTATTGCTACTCAACCAATATAAATTCCATACCCACTGGCTACTAATAATACTCTCCAATTAATTTGTGCTTGCTTTCGAAGGCATCTGAAAAGAAGGCGGTCTTCAGAACTGTCGTAAAGGGTAAAAAGTTTTCTGCCAAGTCAATACCATTAATTATAATATCAACCAGAAACTATTACATATCTCTTTGGAACTTTTAAAAATATTCCTTGAAAATATCATATTCTTGCAGTTGTCTTTACTTGGTCTGTTCCATTAAAGTTCTAAATATTTTAAAAAATATATTATTTGTTAGGCTAGAGTTTTGTATCCGTCCAGGTTGTAGAAAATATCTGGACTTAGGGAATTTTAAAAAGTTTTAGTATTAATTGTTTTGGGATCTAATATTAATTATGACTATACTTTTATTTTATTACTCATACTAAAATCAGCATAAGCTTATTATAATTGTTGATGCTCAACGGTTTATTATATCATTAATATTTATTTATTAATATACACTTCATTAAAATGTTTTCTTTTTTTTTAAATGCAATAAAATGATTACATTTGACCTGTTTATTTTGTTAAATTATTGACGTTTAGTATTTTTGGTTTATGAACATTTTTTTATATATAAATTCAGGCATTGTTTAGCTTTGAGAAACAATTATTAAACAGAATTGAATTTTTATTTCATGCACAAGTCGATTTTAATAAAGTTGTATTGAAAAATAGTTAATTATAAATTTATAATTTCTGGGATATACCTTATTGTTGTAATATAAAATATACGTACTCCCCATATTTCACTAAAAATTATTATTTCCAATTTATTTATTTATTTTTTATTATCAAATATTCATTATTATTTATTTTATAGAATGAGAGAAACCGCCAAGAATAACAAAAATTAGTTCAGAAGTATTACGTATTGAAAACATTATTTTTTAAAATAATGTTAATTGTAATTATAATTTTTTAAAAACATTACATATATTTTAATTTAGGTTCAGTTATTGCTAAGTGTTTGTCCATACTCATATAATGGTAATTTTACTCAAGCGGTAGTAATGTCAGAATACAGAATTATGTGAGACTCAATTATTTATTGTTGTCTTTCATGAATAATTATTTCCATATGTTTTAATGTCTCAATATCAGATAACAAGGGGCCAACTGGTCAAGACAAAAAGTCGGATGGATAGATCGAATCGATAAAGAAAATATCTAAAAGGTCTGTAAAGCCAACAGAAGAAAAAAATAAATTGCATATACTGAAATCGACTATTAAGGATGTTAATCCCTTTAGTGAATGGAAAGTATACCAATACATAAAAAGGAATTGCGTTCAGTTTCAGAGAATCGTTCTTTCTGTTCCATGTTGTGATACAATAAGAACCATTTTCTGCAGTACTGTAGTGTTGCACTTTATCGTGTTTAGCGGTTCTTTTTTGTATTTATAGTTATTCGTAGCAGAGGAAGGTCTCGAAAGCCTAGGTCTTAGGTCTTTTGGTTGCAAAGAACTGATATTGTCAGGATAAAATCTGGATTCAGAATCCGTGGTTCCTGAGCCGCATGCATCCTACAGAGAGGCGGTAGGAAACGGAAGGGGCTGTAAGGAAAAAACTCTTTCCACACAAAGAGCTACAGGTAAGGGTTTTCTTTTCCCCTCTCAGTTTTTTCTTTTTTTTCTTCGGATTCACTTTTGCCCGACCCCGGTATTGTGTTCCGCATGGCTCATCATTGTCAGTTATAATAACCGTAGCATTTATGAAGTGTTTCCACGTCAAACTGGAAAAGTGAAGACCAAATTCCTGCTACATTTTTTCCAACCATTGCTTCCTCATGCTTAACAGGTCTTTTAGAAAATACATTTGATTAGTTTTAGGGCAGTTAAACATACCTAAAACTTTTATTTTATTTTTACTAAAATAAAATTTTACTAAAAGAAAATAAAAAACTTATTTAATATTAACAATATGAAGTTGATAAAATATTAAATAAAAGTATAGTTTCAACTAAGATTTAATTTTGAAGGATATGTAATTATTCAATATAATTTTATTATTTTGGGAAACACCTTTAACAAACCCTTTATAAAGTTCACAAAACGTTATTTAATTTATTAATAATTTTCGCATCCGACAAAGTCAGTCTAAAATGAGCTGGATGAAAAAATAAGAAATAGGTGAAACAAAACTTTGTGAAGGGTTTGTTGAAAGTGTTCCTCGAAATAATAAAGTTATGTTGAATTAAATAAAAGTTTTTTTAAATATACGAAGTTATACTTTACTAAAAACCAGAGGTATGCAAAAACTCCACTAATGTAAACAATACATTGTTTGTTACAATAAAAAGGCGAGATTGTAGTAACATATTTTTCCGCTGCTATAGTTTGTTAAAAAAATTTCAACAAGTTAGAAATCAACTTAGTCCTAACAAAACTCTTTTAAAAGGTTGTTTCTTGACAAAAATGAGCTCATACAAGAAACTGGTCGAGAAACTTAAACCTATAAAAAGATCATAGGGCCTAACCAATTATTTTACTCATATCACTATTAAGTAATTAATATTCAGGCACACAGAACACGATTTTGCAGTGCGGGTCTATGTTTTTTTAATTAAGAAAAAACACAAAACGTTTCATATTCGAGAATATAAAATATAGAATATTTTAATAATCAAAATTTAATTATTATTCACTGCGGTTTTTTACTAATTAAAACATATTTAAGGTTAGACAGAATATTTGATCAGAATTGCAAATACTGTTATTATTTTATACATTATTTTTTAAATTACAAATGTGTTGGTATATTAAAGATTAGAGATTTCCAGCATATCTCTCTCGCTGCGTCTTTCTTTTTATTTTTACCACTAACTTTTAAACAAACCTCTTCTAACAAGAGTGGGAAAGTCGGATTTATATCGTGTGTTCGTCACGAAATAAGTTTTAACCAGCCAAACTTTATACGAACCGGCGCCGCTGGACTCGAGGTTGCTAAGATTATGACTTCATGACCTATTTCTAACTGATAAACCGCAAATCTTATATGAATCAAATGAATCTTCTAAAATGTTTCCTTTTATACATGTAATTGAGTTTAAAAATGGAGTGGTTCTATATTACTGGGCACCGCTTTCGTTTTCGTTATTTCAGAATAATCCGTGGATGGCTGGAATATAATGATATGATGCTAATTGTGGGAGAGGATAATGCATACGGATCTGAGCGATAGGAAGCGGGTATTACTGAATTACTTTCACCTGTGAAGAAAGATGTAATGTGTATACATAATTATTTTTTATATGGCATATATGCAATGACCGTGACGCTTAGCGGTACTTTATTTTCTCTTTAGCTACTCCGTCCGTAAGGTAATCACTTATTGTCAGAGGTAGGTTATGTTTGTGAAAAAAAAATATGTGCTCATAAATATTCTTGGCGATTGCTAAAAACTTATCTTGAATAATTTTTACTAATTTAAAATGTATATTGTGATCGTTTATGCCTTAATCTGTTTTGATTAAAAATAAAAGCTTGATTAACCTTATTAAAAAAAAAACAAATAGAAAATTACTCTGATAGTCCCGTAACTTGAATTACGCTCATTCTAGATCAATTTTTATTTCTTGAAAATATTTCTGTGTATTATAAACTTACTAGGAATAATAACAATTATGAAATCAGAATAGAACAAAAAAAAAAAAAAAAAAAAAAAAAAAGAAGTTCTAGTTATTAGAATGAATATAGATATGAATAGATGCCGAAATAATCTTCATCTGAGGAACGAAGAGAAGTAAGTCCAAAGTTAAGCTGAAGTCTTTAAAACTCTCACAGTTAGTGCTTACTTGTGCTTAGATTTGCAAGCTACATTTCGTATTTAAAAAATGTTTAATATTTATAACTTGTAAATTGTTACTAATTCAATAAGTAGTTTACAATGGCAGTTCATTTACTTGGAGAGTGAGAAATGCAAATGCTGTTGCTCTATGTAACCTCCCAGAAATTTTAATTGAAAGAAAAACTTAGGCGTGTTGCCGCTAAAATATCATTAAGACACAAAATATCCCAATTATCACAAGATATAACGTTTATTTTAGAAACAGTAAGGAACAAATGGAAAGAATACGTGTTTCTAACATTGATTCATGTTTCTTATCATATATTGAAGACCCGATAGAATGAGGGTTCTAGAATACCTGGTTCAAAACTTTGTGGATTGGATTCTCATCTCAGTCATATAATATTTATTTCTCAGCAACCTCAAGTCGGAGGTTGGCAAAATGGGTAAGGCCCACTTGCCAGAATATTTTCCGTCACCAGTGACAGGCATCTTTATACTAATATAATAGCCGCTAAATCTAAAAGTGTCAATATTGTCATTTTCACTTTCATTATATTTGTTTCTATGCTTTTTATGGTAGAAAGAGTTCTGTTATTTTAATTAGTGAAATCCCAAGCGCGTCCTTCACCGACCACGTACAATAATAACATTCTTAACAATTATAAGATGAATGGAGGGTGTTTTACAATAGTCCGTACGACCACGAGGATTGGTAGTTCCTGGAGAAAGTATATTGTCCAGCAAGTATTGTCTACAAGGGACTATTATCTCCGAGCAGCTGCTGGAGAGATAAAGGATGTCCTTCTTAATAAATTTTGTTTATGTTTCGCGACGGTAAGGAATTACTCCGGAGAAACGGATTTGGGTGAAAGCTCTCCAGTAGCTACATGAGTGAAAACTTTTGCCGAGTGGCGAGTCGGGTACCTTACTGGAACACAGGAGACACCTTGGTTCGGTCTCCGACACAATTTCTTACTTTAGTGTTTCTAAATTTGATATTGTTCGCTTTCAATTAGTTCTGTTAGAAAGCTGAGTGTTAAAGTACTAGAATAATTAAAGTGTAACAATACGTATTCAGAGTGGATTGTATGTTATATTTTTTCAAGACAATACACTCATTGTGTCTTGAAATATAATCCATAATTTGAAAAGTGTACAACTCCATTGATTTATGATTATTGATTTATAATAAATAATAAATATATAACTTATATATTTTATTTTGGAACTCAAGGCTGCTCATCCCCCACCAAGGTCGATGGCACATGAACTCCCTTCCCCAATGAATTTAATTGTTCTCTTTTTCTTAAAAGCAGTGCAAGCGAAAGTTGAATTAGAAAAATTGTTATACAATATACTTGCTATGGTCTGATCCATGTTGTTTCCTGGTTTGAAACTTTTCACTCCGAAAATTCATAATCCCGTCGATCACTGGCTGATCCAGGATTTACTTTTGGGGGAGGGAGACTTCAACCCGAAAGCTTTTTTTTTTTCATAAAAATAACGATAATTACTTTGGAAAAAAAGAAAGAAACTAACTACCTATATGAAATGGTGTGTAAGTGATTCCTAAAGTCCTTTTAAATGTAATTACACGAACAATAATACTTTAAGAGATAATTTTTTAATATTTTTTTCCATAAAACATGGTTATATTTTACCATTTTGGGGGGAGGGGACTTCAGTCCCAAAGCCTCCCCCCTGTAGATCCGCCCATGCCGTCGATGTAAAAATATGCTTCTTCCCTCTCCCAAAAGTTAAAAGCTTGTAACAACTTATAATGTAGTAAGAAAACTGTTACTATTCAGTTTTATTGTTCAATAACATCATAATTATCGTTTAAACTTGAGAAATCAATTTATCAAGAGTAAGAAAACAATTTTACTAAAAATACATTTTTAGATATTTTTGCTTTGAAGAATATTTTTTAAAAACTTTTCATTGTCATAATTACCGAAAGTTGAAAATTGAATAATTTAGTCTAAAGTGGAAAAAAAAAATCATTAAATGCCATTCTTCACAGGAACTTTTTTTTTGTTGACATAACACAGAGGTCCCGAAAAGAAGGTTTCATGGTTGAAGATGGACCATTAACATTTTCAAAGGGGAAATATTTTTACGGAGTTATGAATTTTCGGATGGTATCATGTCAATGTGAGGTTTCAATTTTAGATAAATTTAAAACCAGAGAACGAAAGAGAAAATGTTCACAATTTGTTTTTCATTTTATTTTTTTAAGAAAGGAAATGCGTTCCCATACTCATTCCAGTCAGCTCGTCATTTAGGATTATACGCATTTTCATGATATAATCATATTGTCTAAATTGTTATTGCATTTTCATACTTGAATGAGAAAAGTTATGTTATTTAATGTAAGACGGTTTCGTTAATGATTAAGAATTACAACAAATGTAATAAAAAGCTTAAAAATGATACTAGTCGTATGGTGCGATGATAATTAAATACAAATAACGTAACATATCTATAATGTAAAGAGTATCTTTGTTTGATATAACTTACAATGTGTAAGTTACTGGAAAGTTTATAGTCATACTAGTTTATAGTCATATGGCCGCTAGAACGAAAACGAAAGGACCGAATGAGTGCAATCCTTCAAGTAGAGATTTACAGATGTCTGCTGTGCACATTGTTATTATTAATAGACTTATTATTTCCAGATTTATTGTAATTTGATAAATAATTTTATATTGTTTCCACGTTGAAAGAGACGAAGGGGGAGCAAGTTGGCACATCAACATGTACTACTACTAGCACTTTTTTACGAGGTTTTGAATTTTTAGTTGGTTATGATTTTTTGATGGATATTTTTGACAGTTTTCAATTTTGAAAATATCTCATAACAGGATACACGGAAAAACATGGGACAGACCTCAGCAAGGATATTTGTATATAAACTACTTTTTTTTATTATTATACTTTCTCTTGGTCACTTTTTAAGAACAGGAAGACAATGCGATTTCTTGTGAGGGGACGGCAGTAGATTATACACAGTCGACATTGGGTTTGGGAGGAGGGTCCAGGAAGAGGTAGAAAGTAAACACCAAAAAATTACAATTGTTCAATTTTACTAAACTGACAATGTTTAAATTACGGGATAACTAAGATGCTATAACGACTTGAGACAATATTACCTTTTCTTGTATATTATTAAAAAACTAAGAGTTTATAAAAGAAAAATAAGTTTAATTTTTCGATTAATAATGTTTAGCAGATAACTTGAGCAACATTTGTTCTTCTCAGTAATATCAAGAGGAGACAGAAATTGTGTTGAATGAAAGATATCTTTCTGCAGCATAAGATAGCTGTATCGAACCCTAGTTTATGTTTTAACGGGTAACTTCTCTTTGTCTGATATGAGATTATTTTTTCTTAATCATAAATGTGAATTAAGAAATAAAGAAAATTAGCAATCATAAATTCGATTAGCTAGTTTAACATTCCTTATTGTACAATTGTGAATTATTATTCGGTACACCAAAATAAAAATTTGCTATCTTGTGAATATGAAGAACTTTTTTCTTTCTATGCCGAAGTCGTTGTTCATTCGACCATCCGACATCTTACTGCCAAGTATAAATTAGATTTTGTTAATATATTCATTTACAAATGTTTTATTTCTTATGTCCGTCAAAGCAGGTTGGTGTCTAAATGGTCGGCATCCATTTTTGCTCGATCACATATTTACACCTAGGATTCTCAGACACACCTATCTTGTAGAGATGACTTTGTAGATAGTCGTGAACAGTGGTCAAGCGGAAGAAGGCTACTGATCTCTTCTTGGTAGGTCAGCCTGGGTCGGGTTTTACATCAAACATTTATAACGTCTCCCTTCCACCTTGTCTCTGTGTATTTTTTTAAATTTTCTCCTTCACTGCCATCCTCACCATTCGTCGAATTGAATCGTAAGATTTTTGATGGACTGTTTGAGTCAATACTGCTCCTCTCTTGGCGAGACTATATGTTTCCTCGTTTCCTGGAATCCTGCAATGGCTCGGAATAAACTTTAAGACCGCAATGATGTCACGTAGTGTCAGGTCATAGAGGACAGATTTGATGAAGAAGTCGTGGTTCCATCCTCACCCATCACAGTACTGAACTGAAACTCCCTGGAGCAAACTACCCTAGCATTTTTGACAACTGACTCAGCTGATCCATCGGTATAAATGTGAAGCCAATCATGAGGAGGGTATTTTTGAGCTATAGTTTCTAGCTACAGTTCTATAGAATCTCAAGAACTAACGTATATTATCTGTTATAACTTTACAATATGGAAAGCTTTGTATATCACGATTTACCTCACTTATATATCTCATTATATGAGTCAGAACGCAATTCACGCCCAATCAAACATATTAAAATAATTTTAAAATATCCTGCATGGTTTTTCCTTTTCACCAAGCATGACAAAATTTCACAGGCATTGTTCTGCTATCCACTTGACTGACAAATATAAATGTACAAAAGGAAAATGGTGATACATATTATTATAATTCATATTATGCTGTTGAAAAAAAAAAAGAATTTATGAAATAAGAAAAATATAAAGGTTATGTAATGGGAATATTTTTAATTTTATAATCAATGCAGTGATTTTGTAGTATATTATGTAGCCCGAGGTACAGACTCATTTTTATGAAATTTTTAATATCTATAAAAACATTATGAATGCCGTCATCTTATCGAAATCTAAAACTTTTGTATTTAATAAAATTATCAGAAATAGGATTTTATCTCATTAAATTAATTAATTAAAAAACCCATGAGTATCCATTTGCTTTCCTCTAGAATCGTAAGATAAATAGATCTCCAAGTTAACAAAAAGAAAATTTCTTACAAAAATATTGGGTTGTTTGGCCTCTATAACCTCGTTATTTCGATATATTCGACGAGGTCATCCCAAACGACCCAATATTTTTGCATGTCACATTTTTTTCCCTTGACTTTGTAATCAAATTATGTTACGATTCAAGTGGAAACAAATGAGTTCACATGAGTTAATCGTACATCATTAAATAAAAAAAATTACCGATCTCCAGACCGAAAACGCTATATTTCCGAGGAATTTCGGATATAAAAACGTTGTAGGTTACGGTAATAACTATTACAAGTTAAAGCCTGCATATAGAATTAAACTATTTTTAATCATTTCAGAAATAGTTGCCAGCAATTTTTATGAGTAATTGTTCTAGATTACTAGAAGATTATATTAGGTATTATTCAACAATCAAGTTAATATATTTTTTTTTCCTCCGTACACAGAGGAGTCTTAAATGGTTTTAGTTCGCTAAAACCGCTTGTGTTATAATTGTAAACCGAATAAAAACGTTCCTATTAACAAAGAGTTGAAAATCAATTCTTCAACGAGTTAAAGACAAGGCATTATTACTTCATTCGGTCAATGATAATTAGTAAAAATAAATATTTAATCTCACTCGAACGCTTTTTGGCAAATCAAATTTAATATTTAACCCAGTTTGAGTTTAAAAAATAAACAACAACTTTAATGGATACTTTTATTTTTGTATCTAATTAATATATACAAAAATAAAGAGAGACGTTTTGCTGAACAGTGTTGAGCTGTAGTTCGTTTCATGAATGTGTTTCATGTTTCGTCTTTCTAGAGTTGTCCCTTTGCAAATCTTCATGAGCATACTGTTCTGGTGTTGTAATTTCTTCAGAGCTGTGGGATATAGTACCTAGCGTAGAAGTGGTGAACCACGGAGAATTGAGGGTCTGAGTATAGCATTGTAAATGATTAATTTGGATCTGACTGACAGTCTGGTGAATAGAGTAGGTGACGGAGTTGGTTTGAGGTTGTTCTCTTTTGCCTGTATCTTCACTACTTATATCAACTTTGATACGACGCTAAAGCTGTGTGGTAAAACTACTTATAGCTTAATTTAATCAGTATCAAACATATCGGAAAGAAGCTATTCTAAACCATGAGATGGAGAATTTTTTTGTTACTCAAAGTTGATGTACAATTTTGTATATTGATTTCCTATCATTGATAAATGCTTCGATGTATATATCGTTATAAGGTCGAATATGGCCTTGCATATTAGCCTTTTCGATTTGAATGTTGGTACTGTCTTTTTTTAAAAAATGTTTTTCGAACTTTTTTGAGATTCGGACAGATTGCGCAGCCTGATAGTTTTGGACTTGCCCAGCCTCGTGACTTAAGCAGGGCCAGTGGACTGAGGAACTTCGCCAACTAACTAACTAACTAATTAGCTGGCTGGAAGAGTGAGTGATTAGTGAAAGTTTGTTTCTTCCTAATTGCTCTCTATCTGATGCTAAACCCATTTATGCTCTGTTTCCTGGACCAAAGAAAGCATTCACCTTGGCCACATCAATCCATTTCCCTAATTCATAATCATATTACCTTAGCAGAAACAGGCTTAACTCTACTGCAAAATTACCCAGTAAATGTTAAGCTCAAAGTGTATTGATACCGTAGCCAACTGCAGTGGTGGATCCAGCTATTTTCTGAGGGAGGAGGCGCACTTGTGGAACAGGTGAATTCCATACACCAAAGGTATACAGGATATCTCAGTTCTTAGTGGTTAAACTCTGAGGGATGATTCTAGACAAAATTTCCAACAAAAAAATTCATTTGATGCATGGACCAATTCAGAACAGAAAATGAGTTAAGACCAATTTTGTATGATCACGTTTTGTTGAATACGAAGGAATTGCTCCGAGACTGTTCAAGATAATAAAATTCTAAGTACGCCATCGTAAAATAGACAAAATGTTTTTGAGAAAACAGTAATACAATTCACTAACAGTGAGATATATATGCTGCTCGTGTATGGTTAATGTGACTGCAGCAGTACATCGGCCGAAGTAGACTTCCTGAAAATCACTATATCATTGACCTTAGTAAATTTCATCACTGTTTTTCTCAAAAACATTTTGTTTACTTCACGATGATGTACTTATAACATTATTACCTTGAATTATTTTTGACTAATTTCTTCGTATTCAATAAAAACGTGACCTCACAAAATTGTTCACAAAATGTTTTTTCTAAACAAATAAATGTCTACTTTTTTATGGTATACTTAGAATTTTATTATCTTGAACGGTTTTTTAGCAACTGCTTCGCATTCAATAAAAAATGTGACCACACAAAATTACCATCCACACAAAATCCTTTTCTGTTCGAAAACTTGAAATGAACTTTTTGGTTGGAAATTGGAATCACCCTCTAGAGCTTGGCTATTAAGAACTGAGGCGCATTTGCAATTTTTGTGGAGTTTGATTTTTAATGTTTGTTGATTCCTCGCTTAAATATTGTGAAATAAATGAAATATTCATTTTTTGTAAACTGTATAATAACTCATTTCACTAAAATATGTGCTAATTATTCCTCAGTTCCAAATCGAGCGCTTAATTTCTATAATTAAATTTAACATATAGTTCAGGAAATGCGTAACGCGAATCCACTGTTTCATACAAAACTAAAAACGGATTGAAATAAAGCTATGTACAACAAAATAAATATGAATATACATATTAATGATGGAGTTTTGTATTTCGATATACAATTGAATATATGCTTAAGTTAGGAATTAGGACTTAATAACGTTAAGAATTTACTTTAGAAAGTTATATTAAGAAGTATTTGATTTGAACTCAAAAGGTCATTCTTGGATAGAAATCATGTGATATTTACAGTACAATTTAATTAACGATTTCTATTAATCGTTTAACGTCATAGAAAAGAAACCATTTGTTTTCTAAAGGTTACTGGTAGTCACTTTCAGGAGTACGGCTGTCTCATCTTCAGTAACTGTGACATGGCTATGCTCGACTACTTAGATGCCATTTCCGACTGACACAACTTAATATTATTTAATCTGCAAAGATTCATTGAATAGCGTGTTCCATTAATAACTCTACAACGAATTTCGTACATTCAGAGATAGAACTTACTTTAATAATCACTTTATTAACGTATTGTTGTTGCAGAGATTTATTTGGTTTTAGAAAATCTAGAAAGTGTATGTAAGCAAGGCCACGAGGCAACCCGAGAACTAACCTATTTAGAGATCTAACGATAAAGATAGGAAACTAAAAAGCCGTTAGCCAAGATGGAGGAGCTGAAATGTATGGTATAACAGTTGAAGACGCTTTGGTGTGTGGTATGTTAATGGAATCAGCAGTGCCCAGCAGGGGATTTCATGGAGCAAGTTGCACCATCAAACTTTTTGACGGGGGAGCATTTTGACGGGGTTTTAAGTTTTTCAGGGGGGCACAGTTCAGTAGGGTTATGAATTTTCGGAATTAAAAGTTTCAAATCAGGGGACAAGAGGATAGCAAAGAGCAGAACACTGAAAGCGTAATAGTATACGGACTGTGATTTTTTTAAATTATACTCTAGCTTGCACTGTTTTTGAGAAGAGGGGAGCAATAAAATATCTTGAGAGAAAGGATAGGGAGGGTTTTGCGCCATCGACCTTGGGGAGGGATGTGCACTCCTGACTGGAATGTCACTTTAGAGAAAGAAAAAGGACGAAGAAGATTTATTCCAGAGCAGATAGCTTATTTGTTTGTTATTTGACTCACATGGAATATCTTGTAGCTAGGATGGCCCGCGGAATGAATGATCTAGTAAGTCACATGTTGCACGATTTTCATGTGGTAAGTAATAGAACGGAGCTTAGGTACCCGCCATAATCAATATTTCTGTGCCCCGGAGGTGAATACACCTTGACCATTTTTTAATTAAATAATTTAGTAACTGAGAAACATTTTTTAATAGGTAACTTAAAGTTATGGAACATTGGCTCCACTGAACCAATATAAAATGGTGTTCTTTACTTCTGGGATACAGATTAAAAAAGGAGTTTTGGAAGATAATTTTTTGGGAAAAAATATTCTCAATTGTTTATAAATTATTAAGTAAAAATCAATTTAAATTAAATTTAAAAAAAATCTTAGTTGGATCAATATTACCAAAGATACAGGGTATTGGATTTCTACTGCATTTTAAAAATCATTTGTAAAATATTTTGCGTATGTTTCCAAGTAAATGCGTCCACTATTTTTTTTTTATAGAACTTATACATCTCTCAGGGGATTCCTATTACTCATTTGAACTTGAATTATATAAAAAGCTGACATTATAAATAATAATCATAATCGGTCCAGCATTAGCAAGAATACAGCGAACAGTTATTGTACTATTGTAGGAAAGTCGGGTGACTGAACAGACCAGATATTTTATTTATATTTAGGTTACTATCGGGAATATTTGTGTTTATATAGCATTATATAGATATAATATGAACTGTAAATATTATGCCATACAGATAACATATATATTGTTATTTGTATGTAATGTGTTTCTAATTTATTTTTTATTTTTAAAGATGACGGTTATATAGCACTCTCATATCTATGAACTGATATTTTTTATCTTGACTCTTTAATATCTGGTATTGCACCAAAGTCTATTGTACTATCAATATTATTACTAAAAAAATAAATAAATAAAATCTATTCTGTATGCTCATCAAATAATTTAAACATATGATCTAGACCACTTCATGGGCTCCACGGAGTATCTAATAAACAGTTAGCCTCTGAGAATAATTCGCATAGTATATTGGTTTGTAAAGAAATGGCAATATAATCCTAAAATAATTAAATTTAATCGATTATGAGATTGAGGAATCAATTTTCATTCAAAATAAATGTACAAATTACAGTCGGCTTTATCAATATTAAAAATGGTCCGATTACAATGATATTTTTTTCATTATTTTTATGGAATTGGGAAACCTTACTAATTATTATAATTTTCTAACTAATAATAAACTTTCTGTTTTATTCGCAAATATATTTAAATTTTCCTTAAAAACAAAATATACTTTTCAGTAATAATATAAAAAGAAAGATTTAACGAAACATCGATATGTGCCTAGGTGCTTGAGAAACAATTTACTGTAGACACTATTTCTTGGGAGACGACACATGGGGTGCTCCTGGCACTATTAAATTAAACTTTCTCTGTTGAGTAGGCCCTGAAGAAAGGAGACAATTGTATTAGTGCACGTGACCCAGGGCGGCGATTTCCCGGCACTCTGGAAAGTTGGCAACGTGATGTCCTCTGAAGGGTCTTCCACCTTACAAGTTGCGCAAGAAGACGCTGCGTTTATGTAGTCCCTTCCGGCAGGGTCTTATAGCGCCTATCATATATCGGGTACTCCTTCCCTGGATATACAGCTGAGTCATTTCCAGATTGCGACTTGTCAACGTTACGTCACTGAAAGTAACTGTGATAAATAAAATAATAACATACGGATGCCTTCAAGCACGTTGGTTCCGATAGAGCATTGTTGCATTCTTTCCATGTATGATTTTACTTCCTCAACTACATACAGTAATAGATGGAAAAAAATCTTTGGATAACCATCGTAATTTACGATTCTATTATCGATGTTGTTCTATTACACTTATTTCCGTGATTTTATCATTCTTAGGGAAGATTTTTTTTTAAACCCTATTGATCAGTTTATAGTCATAAAGAACCTGAAACCATGGGTTTTCATCCCCCTAAGGTCGATGGCGTAAGAATCTGTCTCCTCCCCTCTTCCAACATATTTTATTGCACACCTTTTCTTAAAAACAAGGCAAAGGAAAGTAGAATTAAATTCGTAGATCATATACAATTACACTGCTATCTGTTCCATGTTTTCCTCTTGTCCCTTATTCTGAAACTTTCCATTCTGAAAATTCATAACACTGTTGAAATGTGCTCCCCTCAAAACATCAAAAACCCATACAATATGTTCCCCTCAAAAATTTTGAAGGCGCAACTTGCACCACAAAACTCTCTTCTGGCCACACCTGCCTGAAACGATATCAGAAAAAAATCTTCTCAAGTGGTGACATTTGTTCAAAATCGGTAAATAAAAATTCTCACTTAAAAACTTTTAGTTATGATTTAAAAATTTTTTTTTTGTGGTCGTCTTATAATTCTTTTCTTGCAATCTCAATTCAATCCATTTATCAAGCTCACAATAACGGTTGACAAATATTTAAATTATTTAATTAAAATTGAGATACATAAATGATTAATAAAAAAAAACAACACTACTTAATAATAAGTTGGTTAAAATGGTTTCAATCATCATTAGGGTTGTGAGGTCATCAGAATACTTTATAAATTTTTGCTAACATCATGGCAATATTTGATTAAACAAATGTATCGAAAATCTTGGAAAATAGAGTGTATAAAATATGTACAAAAGATAAGGAATAAATAATAAAAAATATTAAAACTTCACAGATTTTAAATACAAATTTGTAATGATACTTTATTATGGATAAGGTGCAATATGTTTCAAGCGGTTCAAGATATAAATAAATTAAAATGATTACTTCAGTAACTGAAAAAAACATAACTATTATTGTTTTATTCCTTCTTGATATTTTGGTAGTTTAGAAATTGATTTTAGTTTTTTTTTTGCGAACGATGGCCGTTTTCGTCAATCATTAGAGTTTGCAGACAATTGTGATTTTTTAAAATATAAAACATAACCCAAGGCTTTTCATTTTTAACTGCAATCAAAGCATAGCTCATTTTACATGCCTAATATGTTTCTGACAGAAATATTTTTTTAGTGCTGTATGTTTAGTATGTTTTTATTTTTCTAAATTGTTCATATACTTCCTCCAAATGACACATTTAGCAGGAAAACCTGCACTGAACCTGTAATACATTAAAATATGAAACCAACCTTACGATCGTGCTAATTCTCAGGACGGGCTATGCAGCTCTTTTGAAAAAAAAGTTCTAACATTTCGAATGAGAAATATTATTAAAAGAATTTTTTTTTTTTAATTCTTTATTAAGATATATTACAATCTGTCACATTTAAGGGCAATAGTAATGGTGATAAAGAGTAGCTCATTCAAACTATGCACAATAATTAAACAGCAAAACAATAATACTAAAAGTAAATGTATATAAACTAAAAGATACTAAATTGAACAAAAATAAACTAAACTAATCAAAATAACTACTTAAATACACACATGCTTTTATACAACATTCATTCACTCAAGGTCTCAAAGCCAAGCCTTTAATCCCACTCGTGGAAGGAAAGGCAGGATTCAAGGTGATCCCAGAGCCTCTCACTCAACCGCATCACTGATATTAAAGACCAGTGGAGGCTGAGCAGAGGCGCTATAACCAAAAAATAAATGGCTTCAGTAGAGAATCTGGCCATTTCCAAAACGCCAATATATTCTTACAACAGGTCTCAGGGTTGTTGTCGTTTCAATCTTCGAGGAGGATTATAGGGATGGGTAAAGCTATTGTTCAAATGGATTTGGATAATATGTAAGGTTTTGATGGATTTCGAAAATTTTTTTCAGGGATAAGGTCTAGGGCAAATGGGATATTAAGATGATCTACACCATGAGGTGTAGTGTTTGATTGGTTACATAGAACGCAGCATCAACTATCGACGGACCATGGACTGAAAGGATTTATGTTTGATTTGCGTTTGATGTTAGAAAATTTTACTGGCCCCGACAGTTCCGTACAGTCCATAGGTCCAAATAGGTTTGAGTATTATCTTGTAGATCAGTAGTTTGTTATCAGTTGAAAGTTGAGATTTTCTGTTCAGTAGTCTTTATAGCTGGCCATATCGTCTGTTGAGTTCTTGTCTTTTAAGTCCAGTATGTGGGATCCATGTTAGTCTTCAATCTAAGAGAAAGCCAAGATACCAGACTGTATCTGAGTAAGGAAGCTGGATGGAATTAAAGTGTACTGATGAACATTGGAAGAGTAAAGATAATTATTAAAAGTATCAAACAAAAATTGTTTAAATTACAGTTAGTCATTATGTAAACTTCAAGGTTCATGTTTTAGCTCGTCTTAACATATTTTAAAAAGAATTTGACGAAGATGATCGCAGGAGGAGTTCAGTAACGGTTTTATCAAACCTTTAAGTCAACATATTCTGAACTTAACGTAGCGGCACAAGCACACAATTATCAGTTATGTTAAGATTCGCAACTGGTTCATAATCTTATCATCACATCACATTCGTTAAGCTGCTTTTGTTTTACTACCTTGAGTTAGCTTCAAGATTGTAACGATACGGTGATCATCCGGGTAAGCTAAATTTCATATACGCAAGTTATATGGTGTGGATCTGTAATTGGTCAATAAAGTTTCTACTTAACAAAAAAACTTTTGGGACACGTTATGGGAGGACTTTAAGGATAGTGTTTTTCTCTGTTAATACATAATCTAAAAAATCTTGTCAAATAATTTTGAGTTCATTATGAATTTTAAAAAACACATAGATTCTTTCAATCGGGTAAACAAACTCGTAAATTGATTTTTATTTAAATTAACTAAGTTTATTGTTAGGCACATGCGTACTGAAAGGTTTAACTTTTGTTGCTTCCGTATAAATTTTCTTTTAATCTATCCTAGCTATATCTTATTTAAACTGTTACCAATTCAATGTTCGGTGGAATGAAAAATTTATTTGAAGTAAGAGTAGGTTATATTTATTTTTTATTAAGTCGAACGATTCTGTCTCTACCTTTAGCAAATAAGATCTTCTTATATGGTATTAAGTAATTTCATTGTCTGTTAAAGTTTAGGAGTTATATTCCTATTTTCAAAACATCCTATTAAAACAATTTTTCAATTAATTATATTTAACATTACATTTTATCTGCTACCACAGAACTATATATCAAACTAATTCAAAGATAAATATGAAGATAAAAATTGTACATTTATCATTAATAAAATTATTTTTTGACATTAAATGTAAAACTTATAATGTCAACATGAACATTTATTAACATTCATTTATTATTCGATCCTAGTAACTATGGAACTACATCCGTCGCTCCAATAACCTCCTCACCTGTAAATAGCTATTAAATGACTTCCTATCCATACTGTCTAAAAAAATTGTTAATAGATGTTTCTGTAAATATGCGTGTAAATTATGCGGTCGTTTTCAATTGTTATTGTTTCACGATTCTTTCTTTTTTTTAATAACCATTATTTTATTAGCTAACTTCTAATCAATTATAGAAGAAGAAGAAAGTCCGGGGTGATGGTCATAAAGAGACTGATATAGTGGAAAAACTATTTTATATGCCTAGCCTGACTGAGGCATCTAATGATAAAATGATCTCACACTTTTGGTATAATACTTCAAAAAGTGTGCATGTTGAACAGACTATCTTGATAGTATTGTGCTTTATACACGAATTAACATGTTTCGTTGGTGATGTTTTCGATAGAAGGATAGCTATGAGTTATAAGATCTCTAACTGGGTTATGCCACATTAAATTAAATAATAACGTGATAAGTTATTCAGTTATTAATTAATTAATTTTTTTTTATATCCTGTGGTAGTTTAAGTAAAAAAATGTTATTTGAAAATTTATATGATGAAAACAATTTAGATGAGGTATAGTTTTTGTTTGTTAACAATGGAAAAGGTAGGTAGAGTAGAATTCGCATTGGTTGTATTCTGGCCAATGTTAAAACCGTGTTGAATCGATGGCACGGCCAATCAGCCAATAGCGCACTCAGTGAAGGTGACGCCAATGTCCGCACAACGGGGTAAATATCCGCTCAAGCAGCCAACGACCTGGCCAAGAAAAATAATGAAAATTGCTATTTAAAAATACTGCATAAAGTTTTCTTATAAATCAAAGCAATATTTAAAGCCACGGCACGTATGATAAAATAATATACTAAATTTTAACTTAAAGGTACTTAGGTATTAAGAATAGAGCCATTTTTAGGTACTTTATTTCTTAAAACGCAAAACGTTATTTAAGAGACATTTAACTATTTAGACAAAAAAAAAAAAAAAAAAAAAAAAACACCGACTCTAATAATGCTTTGTTGTTGTTCTCTGTGAGAAGATGATTGTTGTTTCCCATAACTACTCAACCGTTTTCGTTCAATCGATCGGACACCATTCATCCTTAAAATAACTGTGCGCCCGAACATTAGTCTGGAGATAAATCAGGTATTCGGAGCATGATAACACTGTTCGGCCGAAATTCCATTACGTCGAGGAACTCAGGTAGAGAGAGTTCTGGTAATCCTTCCAAAAGCGTTGACATGGAGTAGCCAACATTAAAAAAATGCCGGTTGGTGTTTCCTTAGTCACCATCAAAATAACTATCATCTGTTAAACAAAAATAAAGAAAATTATAAAGGGTTCAGTACTTGGTAAGGAAGTACTATTTCTTCATCAACAGCTGTGCAAGGAGAGGATTTGACGAAATTAAGCTCAACGACCAAGTTTTCTCCCTAGATTAATTATATAATTAAGGATAGAATAGAAACTACATCTGGCCAAAAATTACATAAATAAAAATTGAAGAATATATACAAATCCTCAGTGAAAATATATAAATAACAAAAAGTAAAACCATTTTGAAAAAAAAAAAATCAAACAAACATTATTGAAATGAAAAGAAAAACAGAAATCAGAGGAAACAAAAAACAAAATTTTATAAGCCCTATGAGTTTATTCTTAAAATTAAAACTCAAACAATTTCATCAACCATTCACCTCAATCAAAATTAGTTTCATAAAATTTATTTTGTTGTACAGCGTCATTTTGGGATGTGAGAAGGAATTGGTAAACATGATATTTGAATGAGGATAAAAGAAAGAGGCATGGCGCGATATTAGATGGGAAGGTATCTCAGAAGGCAGTGGATCGGGCAATGAAGGAATATTCAAATTTCTTAGTTCTATGGGAAAGGATATAAAGGTCGGAAACACGGAATTTTTTTTTCTAGAAGTAGACCATGGGTTTGAACTGTAGATGTAGGAAGGGTGTCCGGGTGTTGGTCGTGCAGAATAGATGAAAAACAAGGTAATATTGTCGGCGGGAAGAAAGGAAGAGCCATTTTAACTCGTCGTAAAGGTGGGACAGAGATCCTCCCGAAGAGTCCAAGACAAATCTTAAGGAGTTCATACCATCGGGATGCCTCCGCATACCACACTGCCGTAGTCAAACTGGGAGAAAATAAGAATTGATGCCCACTATACAGAGGCTGAGTGAGCCCGAGGATAGTTTTCCGGCCCCATGGTCGATTTATGGTCTATGAAACAGGAAAAATTGTTGACAAGCTTAAGAATCTGGAATATTATACATATATTTTTTATTTATTTGCTTTGCTTTCAGAAATTTCTGATATTATAGTTATATTTAGCGGGCTGGTTACTCAACTGATCATTAGAAACAATAAGCTCAGTGATGCAAAACGATTAAAATGAGGAAACAATATTTTTTCAATTTTAACTAAAAGTAATTTTTTTAGTATGAATTCTCAACAATAATCTCCTCTCCTGGGGGACTCTTGATAAGGGGCTCCAAACCAGAAATTTTTTTTAATTAGCCAATCCAAGAATAAATTCTGCGCGTGTCTTAGTTAGATTAGGTCCACCACCTATCGCATCGTTCCTTTGGCCTTGTTAGATCATTATTTATATAGACTTCAGTATTTTAAAATACTTTATACTCAAGCATTTTCCTAAAACGATGGTAATTCGATTGTGACCGAAAAATAACGCGTATCTGAGCCAAGGCGGTTGTTTCCATCAAATAGATACTAAGTCCGAAGAAAGTAGATCCGAAAGTGTTGCCACTTACAGCTGTTAGAAATTGGTTGCACTTGAACGAACCACCGCAAGCTTATTGAATTAGTGACAATCTGGAGGACCTTAGATTGTCACGGCGGATAAGGTTGTTGTGGTTTCAAGGTGTTTTCGCTGAGAAATCGCAATCGAAAGCCGATCAGTGTGACATTGAAAATGGGAAATATTCCACAAAGAATAAAATATTATATAAAGTTGCTCAAAATGAGTGTTTTCGGGTTTGCTAACTCTTAGATTTTAAAACGATTTTGATGATTTGTTCTGTTTTATCATCAATTATTTCTGTATGATTATATGATAGTTATTAAAATAAATATGTACCTTTCAGTGAGTGCTACCATTGGTTAGTATTTCGACAAGCATGTTGGTTTTCTTGATTTGTTCTCATTTACTGGTTGTATTTATTTAATACATTGTAAATTTCAGTAAATAAAAAAACACAAACATATATATATATATATATATATATATATATATATATATATATATAGAAGGTGTCCCGTGGGTAGAGAAAAATATTTAAATAAGTTTATATAAACTATTCCCCAATTTCCAGCTTAACTGAAATTTAAGATTTGTGTTTTTTTTTTTAAGCGAGTCACGTTTTTTGTTGAATAGGAAGCGATTACATAAAAAATATCTAATTAAAGTAACTAAACATTGCTCCATAGTAAACTAGACAAAATTGGCTTTGAATGAAAGGAGAATTTATCATTGTTTAAACTAATTTTTAATTTATCATTGTTTAACACACAAGTTCGTTTAAAAATCATAAATTACATTCACCAATCTTTAATAAAAACTTGTTCGTTTAATACGCTTTAAGTACATATTAATAGTTGAGATTTATTATGAAAAATTTTGAGATTCAGCTGAATTGGGTAAAGAAATGATGTGATAACCCTAAAAATACATTTTATTTATAAAACAAAATTTAAAATAACGATATTTTAAATATTTTTCACGTAAACAGGTTATGGAATTCTGTTCTTCCAGAAATCCGTCATAGGAATTGATATGTATTTATCATTGATAAATTTAATGTTTGTAATAGACAATAATAATAGCCGAAAGGAACAAATTCAAGTAATATTTTGGAACTAAATAAAAGAAATAAAGAAAAAAAAAAAGAAGAAAAGTTTTCAATTAATTTTGACTAATGAGTGACGGATTAGTCATGAGTCATGATTATTTTTTGTGGCTAAAAATTTATTCAATCGTCAATTTGACAACTGTAGAACAACTATATGCTATAGTAGGACCTAAATAAATATGAAATTTCTCTTTCTCTAAATGTATTATAAATAACATAGTTATGATACCGCATGATCATTTTAAAATACTATATTACATTAAAACGTTTGGAGGAGGAATAGATGACCAGTGACAAAGGATGTATAATTATAATTTATTATACTCACAATTGATACGTATTTGTCAAAGTGTTGAAAAGAAATCTAACTAAAACGTTTTCTTATTCACGTATTTTGTTCCGTGCCGTGGATCGACTCTGGGGTCTAGCAGATGTCCATTTGGCATAACGATCCTCTATAAAGTGGTTACCCTTAATTGGGATGAGATAACCTTCCGGTGGATCGCGAATGCTGACCAGACCACCGGTTTCTTTAAGCTTCAGCCGGAAACAGCGCTTCTTCATGAATTACATAACCCAAGATCTTTCATGGTTTCTAGTGGTAGATGTTCTACTAAATCGTGATCTATGAATCGATTCTAAACTTTCATCAAAACAATTCTATAAACAGTGCCATGTTGTGCTCTTAACCACGAATAAAAAAAAAGATGAAAGGCAAACAGACCAATGATGTGAAGCGACCGAAATTAGCTCTAGCCATAGCTCACGGAACCAGTGGGAGTTCCTAAAAGCGGCTCTAATGAGACGGACTGGAGAGAGAGAGAGAGAGAGAGTGCTCTCACTCACCGCAACTTCCTATTTTTTTTCTTCTTCTTTTTCTTTTTTTTATTATTTTTTTAATGCGTCGGAAGCGAACCGTAATTATACCTCATGACGATATCATTTCCTAGATAGTCAATTATTTGAAGCCGATACCATTTCCTAGATTGTATTACAAAGCAAACAAATGGTACATCATCCCTATATTTTGGTGAAGCAATCATTTTTTCGTTAAGAACATCGAAATTTTACAAGACTACAAAGAAATGTCCTAGACTAGGAACTAAGCTATATATGTATGAAAGCATGGTGAATCCATAGTATTGAATTGCATAATTAATATGCAGAAATAACAATTTTGTTCCTCCTTGGTTTGGTGTGAGTGAGTGAAAGCACTAGCGGATCCAGGATTTAATTTTTTTTTTTTGGGGGGGGGGGGCTTCAGCCCGAAGGATTTTTTTCCGTATATATTACGATAATTATTTTGAAAAATAAAAATAAAGAAACTAACTATCCATATGACATGATGTGTTAGTTATTCTAAGTCCTATTAAATGTAATCACACGAACAATAATAATTTAAGAGATAGTTTTTAATATTTTTTTCTATAAAACATGGATATATTTTAACATTTTGAGGGGGGCTTCAGCACGAAAACCCCTCTCCTCCCCCCCCCGTAAATATGTGAATGGAAGGAAGTTGAAGAAAACAGGCTACCAACACCCTGTGAAGTATCTTCCTCAAGGCGGGGATATCAGCTCTCATCTCTGTATTGTGAATAATGATGTTGAATACGTGTTGGAAAACTCATCAACTCCTTCATTCCAGCCAAAGAAGATTTCTCCACGGTCTTCTATATATTATTAACGCAATGTTAATAATTATTTACATTTTATTTATATATAAGAAATAAAGTATAGTAATGTGTAATTTTATTTTCATTATTATAGAAAGTGAGTGAATTATTCATTCAATTAATTGCAAATGTCAGAAAGTACGTTCTAGAGTTTCCAATTAGTTTTGAATGGAGCGTGAGAATGACCATGAATCAGGGATTCATTGAAGTTTGAATATGGATCTCCGCTAAGTTTCATATGATGGCATCAGTCTTGTAAAAGCTACAATATAATATTATATTTTATAAACATAGTTCTTTAAGAATTTATATCAAGAAACTGGCAAAAATGCATGAATTTTCAGTATTTTATTTTATGTATCAAATTTTGAACCGGATAATAGATTAAAAATGAGGTATAATGCATCACACAATTATCACTAACCACCTTAGGATAATAAGTATGAAGTAAGAGAGTATTGTTTCAATTATGAGTACGAACTTAAAGCAATTAATATTAATTATGATAATTGTTTATATTGTATAGTTTTTATTGATCACGCTAAAAAAAAATCCCATTAATTTTCTATGAAATGAAACCATTTATTTTCCATTAGATAATATGAAAGTAGTCATTAGTACCTTGCTAATTACTCTTCATTGCCGTCAAAGACCTCATATGTTAGATATTCATCTTTGAAAAATGTTTTGCTTTCCGAAGGGATAGTACACATCTATATTTGAAGATATGACGGTCGAGCGTGTTATAACGTTTTCCACTTTATTATTTCTCGGATTAGCGGCACTTGTTTGAATTCAGCCTTGGCGCGGTTAAATTTTATTTAGAGGTCGGCACCACGGGATGGATCTCGACCTTTCCCCTCGCATCTCAAAAATAAGTGATGTAGGAAATAGAAAAAAAGAAAAGAAAAAATTAAGTTAAAGTAAAAAAAGGATAAGTTAAAGTAAAAATTGTCTAAGAAAGTTGTAATTTTATTTATTTGTTTAAAGTGTTCTTTTAATACTTGAGTAGAAGAAATATATATATAAATTATATATGAAAAAATATTTAATTCGAAAAATATATTATGCATATCACGTAAGAAATATTTAATGATTATACAAAGAATAAACATTTTTCTCTTATAACCTAACTCTAAATGAAAAAAAAAATCTACTTTCCAGGAGTTATTAATTTTAAATGATGAAACGAAAAACGAATTAATATTATTAACTAAACAAACTACCAATATAGCCTCATTCCCATATTTTATCTAAGTAACGTTACTTACTTGTTATAGATACAATAAAAATACAAAACGTATTAAAATAATTAATTTTAGCCTAACAATAAAGTAACTGTATTAGAGTTGAATGAAATAAAATTCAAATATTACATAATATAAAACAGCTTGAGAAGTAAATTTATTTTTTAGGGGGGATAGGACCTCATTTTCCGGGGGCGTCGAATGTCTAATGGTAACGTATGTGCCTTCTGTGCTATTTTATTTTTAAAGTTTTCACTGCTATAATTGGAAAACAATTTATTATACTTGTATTATATTTCCAGGATTATATTTTTCAATCATATTCTGAAATAAAATATAATAGTGGAATAGTCTCTAGACAAAATAATAAAATTAATTCAAATTAATAATTATTTTGAATAACAGAAGACAGTCAGAAGATTTCACCAAAATTACTATTATTATTTCTTACGATTATATTGAAGAAGAAAATTTAACATTAATTTTAATATAAAATCAATCCATAAATACAGGTATTATTCGATAAAATATTAGTTTCCTGTTACGAAAGATATTAAGTAATCCAAAGATAGACTGGTGGATCTGTTGGTAACTGGATCACTGGGGGTAATTACGTGAGGTCTCTGTTTGTCGTTTCAGTAACGGTTCGTTTGAGAACGATAAAGTTGTTCGAGAAAAAGTAAACAAATATAATAAACTCCGTGGTTTTAGATATAAGTCACAGTCATCTTCCCTTTCACTTGTGAAGCTTTCCTTTCTCCGAGATATGAGCATCATCAGTGTGTAACCATCTACTTTATCTTAGGTCCACTATCACCTGTATAAAATCTCGCGGTGGCCGGTGTACTGTCTAAGAAGTAACGGTTTCTTATGATTGTGTAATTTTCATCATATGCATTGCGCTGGCAGATAAATCATTTCAGAGAATGGGGAAAAGGTGCCATCCAAAACTTTTTTTTTGCAAATGGCCGATATGCGGCCCAGCATTGTTTCCGGTGGAAAACAACAGCCTTCCAATTAGCTACTTCTGGGCGTTTTCCCGAATTGATTGATCTAACATCATGTATCATAGTTCTACTATTGTGTTGAATCAATGGTTATTTCTGATGGAAATAGGTCATTGATCATTGATTGATGCCCAGACCGCGGAGCGTGATTGATGTCAAAATTTCCTGAACGAATTTTGGCCAACAAATTTTGACACAGTTAAGGCATCATCAAGCAACTTCTGCAGCACGCTGATAATTTTTAAAATAATACAGCAACTTGTGCTAGTATTGAATGTTATTTTCTTCCATATTCACAGTGATTTAGCAAACCCAATAATAATATAATTTAAACAAGAGCTTACAGACATGGTTTTGGATCATTACAAATATGATAAGAAATCCACCTCAGGAATTAATTTTTCAGTTAAGAGGTGTATGATAGACATAAAAATAAACGTGAAAAACGAAAGGACTTACTTGCCAACGCAACATTGGTTTGCGCCAATAACTCGCATAGTTTATTGTTCAGCGACAAAATAAATAGATAATGTATAAATAAGTAAATGCAATATATTATTAAAGGAAGGAATTCATTTTTCTTTGTTATTGTTTATTATTGAAAGTGCTTGATTTTAACTAATAAAGTCCAATTTCGACGACTATTCAGAAACCTTTTCAGTTATCATAATACATTAAATTGCATAGATTTATGAGCTGTGAGCAAATAGATTTATCTTTTCTTCATAACTTTTTTCCTTGCATTTTTGGTGGATGTATTTATTTGTCGGCTCTAATGGAGAAGAAAGTCTTCAAAATAATGGATCAATGATTGGGTTTGATAAAGTATTAACAAAGATATGGTGTAGTTAAAAAAAAAAAAAAAACCTTGACAAATAATATGTGATGGTTGGCGTAACTAAAAGAACAGGGCACAGTAGGACGAATTAAGGAAAACCCGCGACATCTTCTAAATCTATTTCTTTTTTAGAGCTCCACAAACTAGATAAACGGTTTTACTAATTCCTTCTGAAATTCGTGAGAATACTTTGTGTTGCCAGAATATACATTTTCACTGTTTTAATTGAATTAAACAAAAATTGCTGATGTTGGGAGTGTGATGTCCCAAAAAAGCGATTTTCTTGTGTCCCCCCTCCTTTCCAAAAAAATAATTAATTTAATCCTTATTCCTTAGTTATAACTTAGCGTCGCAACATTTTTATGCTCACTATATATAAATATAAATATATATATATATATATATATATATATATATATATATATATATATATATATATATATACATAATGATTATATTCAACTGAATTAAAAAAGTTCCGCTCCCACTGTCCTTTGTTCAAAGGTTCCTTTACGTTCATCCAGTTACACTTTCCTACGCTTGCGGCTTTAATTCCTCAATGGTCAGGTCCCGTTTGTTCGAAAGGGACTTTTTTTATTCCGCCACTGACTACGGGAGAAAGCGTCTATATAGAAAATGAAAATGAGAATATTTGTATAATCAAATAATTATTTTTAAATGTTACACTTTTTTTTTTAAAAAAAAGTACGGACCTTGTTTCCGGATCCAAATTGTGAATAGTGTATCCGAAAAATTAAGAAAGAAAAAAATGTCACTAAAACTTTCTAGTTATTTTTTTATTTATTTCGTAATTGTCTATAGCGTCCAGTAACATTGCTTGAGGATTCTACGATTCATAACAATTAATAAAGTACAGTCCTTTATAAAAAAAGATTTTTTTGTTTCTAGTTTTTTTTAATATAAAATACGTACATTAAATAATATTAACCGCAAACATGGGATAAACAACAGCTTAGCTTATTCAAATAGTTGTTTAATATTTCATTCTCAAATTCATATTAATTTTATTATTTTCTTTTTAGCGTTAATATCCACAAGTTGTCTTAAAAATTATTTTTAAAAAAGTATACTAAGGAATCAATAATCACAACTAATTTTACATATTTATTTTGTAGTTACTAGTATTATATCAATATTGGAGTAAGGCGAAGACTTCCACAGTCTCAACCTGGAGTGACTCCATGATAAAAATATAACAAGAAAATAGGAATATAAAAAGAAAAGCCTAACTTATTGTAGAATAAAAAACGAAATCCAGTATTGTCGAAAAGAAAAGGAAGGGAGAGGGAAATATTTAAAAAAAAATTATTAGTATCATAAGCCATATTTTTAGTCCATATTTTTAGCAACTTAAAACGTAACCCATTTAATCTTCATCAAAATAAACTACCTTATAAACAAATATAACTACCTATAAACAAACCAACTTCATTCTAATATATTACCTATATTCGATACGAGCTCTCTCTACTAATTTATGGTTGAACTATTATGAATAAAAATCGTTAGAATTGGTTTATATAGAAGCGACATTACAAAAATTGGTTTTTTCTCAACTTTTTAAATATATCTCCTGGAAATCATAAGGTAATGATTTACTAAATTATTAATTATTAATTATCAATAATTAAATTTTCCTGCAAAATAAAAACAAATCATCATTTGACCAGTACCAGTTTTTTTTTCAATTTAGCATCAATGTTCTCTGCACAGCTGCACTGACTGACGAATGACAGTAAACGTCTTTCTGGACTGCTTCTTCCATTAACATAACGCCGGCTGTCTAGTCTAGCCGCACTTAATCGTTCAGAGTTCATTATACGTAAATAGAGATATCGATCCTATCAAGACAGGTAATATATTATTTACAAAAAAAATACTACTTCTGCTGAGACAAAGAGGCAAGAGAGTCCAAGGTATTAAAGAGAGAGTGTTATCGTCTCGAAATTCCTTTTATTCCGGGGTGTTTGAATACCCCGAAGAGCTGAGAGGAATGTCTGAACGTATTTTAAAAATCACGTTTAAATTGATAAAGGCTTCGAATTCTCTTTCTCTTGATTTTTCAAGAGCAAAAGCGCACCCACAAGGAAACGTGACTATAAAAGTATAGATCGGGTATCTGAAGCACGGCCTACATTGCTAGATGTGAATCTTTTGAATTACTTACAAGCCTGCTAATACCGATCTTGAATGAGATTCTATGAGTGATTTGAAATAATTAGAGTTCAAAACACTGTCAAATTATTGTATAAAATGTGTTTAATCAGTCTATTAAAACGAATGTGACGATTTTTTAAGCGAGCGGCTCAACCAATTTTTTATTTTGCTGGGACAAACCATCAATTGTGTTTTCAAATTTTTATTGGTTCCATCTGTTATCATTTGTAATTAATCATACGTAACCTGGTCATATGTAGTGAATTTTTATAAAACTAAAAAGTTACAATAATTCAATTATAAAAAGACTACCTAAATAATCATATCCTAAGATAGGTTGACATCTACGAATATTTAAAGTTGGTGTAGTAGTCGGGTGCTATTCACTACACATCACGGTTCTAGCAAGCAGATTCCGTCATAGGTATCGCTGCTTGTCAACATCCAAAAGATTTTTGAAATTCGTTTAGTGGTGGAAGGCACGTGACTATTACACCAAGTATAGATACTCTTAGATGTCAATAACACTAAAAATCTACCCAGGTGTTTATTAAATACGTAAGTACATTTTGTTAGAACCAATAAGATTATTACCTCTGTCCGGTTTGTTTAATTAATTTTTTTTAGTTAAATAAATTTATGAAATTCTGACTTTTAATTAACAGCGGTAATAATTAAAGAATAAAATAAAAACTAAATAGATAATGGATAATGAATAATGGATCTAAATATGGTTTACTGCGGAGACGACACTAGTATAACATTTAAAAAAAAAATTAACAATGATATTTATATTACTTGAATCTAACACTTTTATTTGATAACAATTTTAATTTTTACATGGCACATCATAGGTTAGAGGCATCGTGTTATTTTAACATAATATTAGTTTATTATTAAATGTTAATAATTCTTTTCCTCCAGGACCTGGAATAATTTTTTCTGATTATCAGATTTTTAGGACTGACAATACTCCTCAACACATAACGAAGTACTTGATTTATACAAGCGTTGAGAGTTTACTAGTATGTGTTTAGTAGTTAAGGCAAATCAAATCTATTACGTATTATTCTAAATTACCAACAACATATCAACAGAAAAGGTACATAGATTTTGAAATGAAAGATGACACGGAAATGATAGGTGGGTATGCCAAGAGACCCTGACACTAAATACCCAATTTTAGGGTACATTTACCGACCCATTAATCAGCAAGCCACCACGAACTTCCTCCACAACACCTTTCTCTACCGCTCCATCAGGAGTGAGGTTCGGATAATAAGCCGACTAAATGCAGCTCGGACCTTCCTCATTGAAGATGACGCAATTCATCATCATCATCATCAAACTGTTCATAATCACATTCCAAGCAATGATACAGTCGATTAAAATTAATCTTCTCTAGTATGGAAAAATTACATAAAAAGCAGATAATTAAATAAAGAATAACATCTCAGTTACTGTCAATTTTTTTTTTCTGTTGGCATTATAGTCATTGTAGATCTTTTGCCGCCTTAAAACGCCTTATCCATCCCTAACTATCCTGAGCTATTTCTTCCCAGTCATCTCTATAGCATCTCTTGATTTGAGCTATCCATCTGCTTTTTGGCCTGTTGCCTACAATTGAGGCATTCATTATCGTGTAGAGGCTTCAAGATGGCTTCCTCCATTTCCAGATCATCCGTAGATTTCATTGTTTGCTTTCAGCGATTTGTAGCAAAAGCATGATGATAGCTGTAGCCAGTTAAATATTTCCTAAAGTTCCCAATTACAGTTATTTTCCACAACAGAAATAGTAACTCATTTCTTGATTGACATCTTTCGAAACGAAGCTTGCTATATTATTGAAGCGATTTGGAAACCTATTGATCCCAATCTGGGAATCCTAGACATCTTTTTAAATCATCTGTTGTTTAATATTTCTTATTCTTAAAGCAATATTTTTTTTTCGGGTGGAGGAGAGATGAGGAAGAATAGATAAATTTATACAATTTAATATCGTTTAATGGGCAAAATAAGTAGATTGTTCTTTAAGATACTAATTAACTTACTTAACATTCAGTTACTAAAATTGGATGAGCATTGTTTAAAAAAACTCCTGAAGTACATACATTGTCAGTACTTCGGTCATTGGGTTTTTCGTCTGACTAGTTATGAAAATAAGACAGAGTATTTTTTAGGCATCTTGCTTAAAACAAAATAATAAACAGTTTTACCTTACTTTCTCTAATTGAACTGAAGACAACACCTTGAAATATTAAGCTATATTAATGAAAATTTATAAAAAGTAAATAAAGAAACATCTATTAATATGCAACTGCAACGCAATGCAATGTATTGATTAATTTAATATTCCGTAAACAGACTAACGCCATTTTTTGTCTTATAACAAGAGAAGAAATAATTATTACATATCTTATGAGTGGCGTATTAATAGTGTTGGACGGTTTATGAAAAGTTCATTTACGTTTTATTTGGTTATTTATTTGGTTATATTTTAGGTGCCGTGTGCAACTTTATAGGTTAGAGGCACCATCTTGATTGTTGATTTACATTTCAATATGTCTTATGTATGTAAAATTTTGGATGTGTATGTTGTTAGTATTTTTGTTTAAAGAACGTGTTGTTACAACTGAATAGGTTATTTCTAATTTACGTTGTGAATTCGTTTATGAGGATGATATTGTTTAAATATGTCTGTAGTAATTGTGTTTTTTCAAAAATTGGAATAGGTGTTTCTGATTTCCAGGTTGTATGGCTTGTCGATATCCAAACAGCAGATATGAGGTCCTTGATGAATCTAAGCTCGGACAATTTTCCAAGATGTGAAACATTGTTAAAGCTGTATCGCAGCTGGGACATCTTGGTGGCGGACTTCCGTCGAGTAGATGACCATGCGTGAGCCTGGTGTGCCCTATTCTGAGGCGTGTGATGATAGTCTGCTCCCGTCGGTTTCCTTGAATCTCTGGAAGTGGATTCATGTCATGAAACATTCTTTTCATTTTGTTTGTGATAGGAACCTTTGCCCAACAATATCGCCAGGCCTCTCTACACTGGTTCAAAATTGCGTTATTGTAATCGTATAGCGCTATTTTATTGTCTGGTGCTGGAAGTATGGTGGATGCTTCTTTTGCGGCGCTATCAGCCAGTTCATTGCCTGGTATTCCTATGTGACTGGGGACCCACAAAAATGTTATTGTTTTTTTTGTAATTTGAATAATTTGTATAATTTGGAAGACAATGGGGTTGTTGCATGATTGAAAGTTTTCTATTAGTTTTAGGGCTGAGTAGGAATCACTAATAATTAAAATGTGGTCATTGTTAATTTCGTTGATTATTATATCTAACGCTAAATATATGGCAAAGAGTTCGGAGGATAGGACTGAATAAATGGAGGGTAGAGAGTAGCGGATGGTCTCCGTAGGTAGAACAACGGAACATCCAACATGTTCTGATTTTTTCGACCCATCGGTATAAATGCATGTGTACTTTTCGTAGTTATTTATATGAGCTAAGAAGAGTTGTTTTAGTGCTACTAGTGGGCTATTTAACTTTTTTTTGTTTTTTAATGAAAAATCGAAAAGTGTTCTACTATTTGTCCAAGGAGGTAAAGGGTTTACGTTTGATTTGAACAGCTTTGGAAGTGTGTACGTATTGATTAGTGGCGGGTAGTTGGCAAGGCGAGTTGGTAATTTATACGTCGAGAAGTCAAAGAAGTCTATAGTTACTTTTAAGCGTCCTAAAAACTTTAACAAAAGAAAGTGTCTGCGTAGTTCTAGCGGCCATTCATCAGCCTCCCAAAGTAGACTGTTAATAGGGCTAGTCCTGAAGGCTCCGGTTGCTCGACGGATCATTGAATGGTGTACTGGATCTAGCTTGTTTAATATTTTCTTTGAGGCATCCCCGTATACTTCGCATCCGTAGTCAATAATCGGCCTTATTAGACATCTGTATAACCTCAACAAGGAAGTTCTATCGCAGCCGTAAGTAGTACCGGAAAGTGATTTTATTAAATTGCACTTCTTTGACAATTTGGATAGTAGTGTTTCGATTTGTAGTTTCCACGTCAGTCTTGAGTCCAACATTACTCCTAGATGTCGAATTGAATCGCGTTTGTTCAAAGGTCGATTTCCAATATGTGCTGTAAGTGGTTGGGTACATCTACGAATTCGACAAAAGTGGATAGCAGTGGATTTAGAAAGGCTAAACCTGAAGCCACAACTAGCGGCCCATGTTTCAAGGCTGTTGAGGGACTCTTGTATAACATATTGCCCAAAGTTTACATCGGTAGAGCTGTAATAAATTAGGACGTCGTCAGCGTATAGTGCAACATTCACAGGTTTTGGTATGAACGATTTGATATCGTTAATGGCAATGTTGAATAGGGTTGGGCTTAGAACAGATCCTTGCGGAACACCGTTGTGTAGTTCGAATTTGTTTGAAAAAGTCGAACCAGCACGAACGTTGAAATTCCGATTATTGAGAAAGTTTTGTATAAAAAACAGAATATTGCCCGAGAATCCCCAATCCTGAAGGGATTTTAGAATTTTGTTTCTCCAGCATGAGTCAAATGCACTTTCCAGGTCTAAGAAAACTGCGAAAACATGCTGATTTCTAGTAAACGAAGATTTTATAAAGGAATTAAATTTAAAAAGATTGTGCATTGTTGATTTAGTATAACGGAATCCGCATTGTTCGCTGTCTAGTAGATGCCTTGTCTCTAATTCCCATAAAAGGCGGCGGTTAATTATTTTTTCGGTCACTTTGCAGAGAACTGACGTTAGAGAGATGGGCCTATAATTTTGTACGAGTTTTGGATCTTTATTGGACTTCAGTATACGTTTTAAATAAACATTAGACCAATCAATTGTATCAATTTTCAAAATCAACAATTAACATAAATTAAGAATCACGCCGATGGCAAGGCGGAACTAATATTTACTCTTACTCTAGAGTTTTATTTACAATACAAAGTTAGTTTCAACTAGTATTTAGTGACGCCTAAGTTCATTCTCTAGTTTTTCATCTAATTATAAGCAATCTATAGTCTCAATGAAAATGAAAAAAAAATTTGAAGTGGTTCCAACTTGTTAATTTATTTCTTATGATACACTTTTTCAATAATATTTCGCTGATTTAGCCCAAGCAACATATATATAGCCTTGCTTCTTCCTCATTTCCTAATAATACTTCTAGGCATATAATAACCTGTATAATATAATAACCTGAAAAGAAGATGGCCTCGTGATCTTTTTACTTAGAACTATTTAGGGAGTGCTATCATTAGTTAGTGTCCCTACAAGTCTGTTCATGTCATTATTCTTCATTTCCTCATATTTACTAGTTATATTTATTTATTAGAGTTGTAAAGAGAGCAGTGTGACCGAGCAGGGAAACGAGTGTGCACAGATAAACGAAGTTTTGATATAAACGAATAATTACGAGTTCAAATCTCGGTGCCTGGTGGGACTTGTACCGTGAAGCCTAAAAGGAAAGGAAGGAGAGAAAAAAAGGGTACGGTTGTAAATTTCAATAATTAAATAATAAATAAAATTAATTTAGATAATAAATTATTTAAATGAATAAAATATTGACTAATCCAACGTTCTTGAGAATAAATATTAACTAGTAAACAATATTAACTAGTAAACAACTCTCAAAGAGACAGAAAATCAATGGTAGGTTACTAACACAATTAATTAAACAACACAACATCGTTGAAGGAAGCTAGTCGACTGTTCTACATATCATGGGTGATAAATATTCAGGATGCAGTCTTTTAAAAAAAGTTTCAATTTTTATTTGTGCCAACGTTTCAACCCAAACATGTGGGTAATCTTCATGTGGGTCTATGAGTATTTGAAAGCATTCAGTACTCGAACCAAGCCCTGAAGATGACCCACATGTTTGGGTTGAAACGTTAGCACAAAAAAAAATAATTTTTTTTTTTAAAAGACTGCCTCCTTAATATTTATCATCCATAACACAACATTGTGTTTCTAAAATGTAGGTTAATAATAACAACCCATCAAAGTTTCGAATCTTGAGATTTCATCAGGACAGAAAAGAAAAAAACAAACATGACTCCATGACATCCAATTTAAGCGAACAGTGCAAGGCTGAGTAATAACCTAATCCTCAAGAATATGTAAAAATCATAATGTACAGTTGATGATTATATATAACTAGTCATACTCGCTTATTACGATTTAGCTGGATCACTATGGCATACATTTGTAGTAAAAGCCGTGTTTTTCTAGACCTTACAGGAGTTTCACTTACTCCGAATCGGTTACACCCCTAAAGAAAATGACATCCCAAATCGTCGTGAAATCGGCAAGCTACATTAGGACTATTTGGTTTCGGGTCACATTGTATCACTTTAATTTGATTTTCTAAAGAAATATATTTGCGAATGGCGTGTTAAAGATTGCATAATGGCCGTACATAACGCAGATCGAATTCGTTGCTGGTTCCGGAGTAGCGGTTTATCGAAAAGGATGTAACTGGTGGCATTAAGAACGGGTGCCAATCCATCATCGCCAGTGGATGTCGAAGGCTGTCATAGCTTGGTACAAGCGATCTACACCGTACGTCCACGTTTGCATCTCCGTGCCCGGCTGCCATGCTTTCTGAATCCAACGTCTGCAAATGATTGACGGGTGATATAACCCTGTTTTCACTCCTAGCTGATGAACAATTCAAACAGCTATGGGGTATGGCAATGAGACTGTGAAATCTCATGCAACTATCATGATATGTAAATGTTGATTTACTCTGTAGGCGAGTATTAAGCTTAGTTTACTTTTCTAGTAGAGGAATATAGATATTTCAGATAATTTGTATACGTTACAAGGGGTGAAACCATAGGAGGTTTCGGTGCTCGTATTACAAAAACGACAATTCAGCGCATATTTTGGGTTTCTCAAATTTAAAATACGTTTCCATGGAAGTGATAATTAGTTTCATTGGAGAGATTTCGTTTTCAGAAAGCAAGGCACTGTTATTTGTAAATTTATCTATTAGCCTTATAGGACATGTTGGAGTAATGCTGGTACAATACTATGAAGATACTGGAGGGACCTCAACAGAAAAATTAAGACAAATTAATCTCTTCGAAATCAAATTAAGCTCTTCGTGTCGAGTTCGAGTCCGGCTGGGCAGTTATTAATATGTATTTTGTTACATTAACCAATGATAGACGACCCTGGGATGTCCTCCTGGGATTCATCCAGCTTCTATAAAAAAATAGTTATGGGAAAAATACATGTGGTTGAGCGTGATCTCAGTCAATTCACCTCCTCACACAATCGTTAATATCAATAAACTTAGTGAAGCAGTACTTTCTTCTAAAGGGTGTATTTATACAAATACAACTAGCCATTAGTTTTTTTAATCTTTACAACATTTGACACCCATGGAATTAAATTTGTCTAATAGTCTTCTAGATCACCTTAAAGCAGTGTATTATTAAGATCTCTGCAGTATCTCAACCCATTACTTAAGATACTCCAACAAATCCTAGTGACTAGCAAATAACTTTACAAATTTTGCAACCCAAAATTTTTTTTGTTTTAGATCTTTAGTTTTCAACCTGGAAAAATGTTCGCCCTCAGTTAGTTGCCCAATTCTCTGTTTTATTATTATTTATTTATTTGTTTATTGTTAAGAATAATGAGAGGTGGTTAATTATTTCAAAAAAACAAAATTAAATGTACTTTAGAAGAAGATATTTTGAAAATTCGTCATTTAAGCTCTTTCATATTGTTTCAAGGTGAATGAGTCTTAGCCTATACGTTTTAAAGCTTATTTAATTATATATTGATATAAAAAGCTTAATCAAAATCGTTAAAGCTGTTTTCGAGAAATTTGTAAAATAAAAAATTGTAAAACATAGAGTAGGTTTAAACTTATTAATACTGTTTTTATGAATTATGAAATTAGAAAAAATATAAGTAACGGGAAAACAAATTTTAGTGGAAACAATAATTTGCGTGTATTCACTTCTTGATTTTTTCATTTAATTTAAAAAAAAAAAAAATTTCCCTTAGAATCTTATTTCCATCTCTTTGAAAACTTAAAAAACTCTCTGTAGTTTAGGCAGTTAACATGTCCAACTACTTATTAGATAACCCCACCAGATTAGTTTTATCTCAAGTAGTAGGTTAACCCTCCCCCCTTTTTTGGGATGAAAACGATAATAAAAAAAAACTGAAGGGTTCCACAATCACATATGTATTTTTCACTTATTTTTGATCTGATGTGCAATTGTCGTAATAATAGATTTGGAAGCTAAACTGAATGGTTTGGCATTTTAAATGTTTGTAATGTTTGAATTTGGTTTAAGTTAGCTTAGCTACCTACAAAAGACACGCAGCTTTCATTTAACCATATATTGCGCCCATTGCGATACGCCCTATTGTACCAAGTGACTTGGAACCACATTGAACAATCACATGTGCGTGGTACCTTTTCGCAATAACAACTACTTACTGAAGCAGCAAAGTATGTAGTAACAATCGAAGGAAGAACTTCGCCTTCACCACTTACTGAGAAGCCGCATAGTCTCTTTGCCGATTTTCCCTGTTTCATTAAAATCCTTATACGAATTGGTGTTTATATGTATATAGAATGTACGGCAATTTTCGTTACATTTTACAGTTTGGATTCATATGGAAATAAAATGAATCTTAAATTTAATGAAGTTTAATTTTGAAAAAGTTAATTCACAACCCTCTTGGTAAAATATTAGAAGTATGTAAAAACGCTGCAAATTATTATTATTACAATAAAACAAATTTAAAAATATTATTTTCATTATGTGTTAATCAAATATGTGTGGTGTGTCAAACTAATTTCCTTACCTATTAAAGAAAAATGCAATATTAAGATTATTTGTTAATATTGACCTGCTCAAGTTTTTTTTTATTATTTTCATTTTTGTTAAAAATGATGGATTATTAAATTATTTTTCAAATCAAAACTTCTAGTGTTTCCGTAGATATAAACTTTTCGAGTTCCCAAAAAAACAAAACGTAGGAAATTGGTTTTGCATTAGAACAGACACAAAAAGTTCATAACGCCAAAACCTCAGAAATAAATAGACCGATTTCGATGATTTTTCAATACAATTTTGTTTTTTATTAAATAAATTTACACGAAACCATCCAACAAGTAATATGTCAGTTATTCATTAAAAACATATGCATTCATCGTTACTTTATACCTGATTATTTTAGTGGAAGTATGTTAAATATATAAATTTAAAGGTCTTCAAGAAGACTTTAGGCAAGTTTTATTTAAGTCATTACAGCTGGTGTTCCTCAAGGTAGTATCCTAGGTCCTATCCTCTATACATTTTATACAGCTGACATCCCTACCTGTCCCAACACTGTCATTACCACATATGCCGATGACACATGTATCCTATCAGTAAACAACGACCCAGCAATTGCATCCCAAATGCTTCAAGCACACATCATAAATCTAGAAGAATGGTGTCAAAACTGGAGAATTAAAATAAACTCCAATAAATCCCACCAAATTACCTTTACCCTTCGTCGTAAACCAACAACTTCCTGTCCTACAGTTTCCTTTAACAATACTCCACTTATCCCTGTTGAGCAAATCCGATACCTATGACTCCACCTGGACAAACGACTAACTTGGAATCCTCATATTACACTGAAACGACAAGAAACCGCTCGACGTTTCCGATTACTTCAGCACTTACTAGACAAACGCTCTAAACTTCCCATTAATTACAAAAGACTCATATACTTGACTATAATAAGACCTATTTGGACTTACGGAGTTGAGCTATGGGGCTCCACTAAACCATCGAATTCCTCTCGCATCCAATCCTTACAATCCAAAATCCTTCGTAAAATCCTCAATGCTCCTTACTTTGTCACTAATAAACTTATCCATAAAGATCTTAATGTTCCTTATGTTTCAGATCTGGCCCAATCCAGATACCTATCCTTCCATAATAAACTTCAGAATCATCCCAACCCTCTCGTTTCTAACCTTGCTTCCTCTTCAATTCCTGATAACGAAGATGGCCCCGTGATCTCCTAATGTAGTCATATCATTAGAGTGCTACCATTGGGTAGTTACTCAGCAAGTGTATTCATGTCATTATATCAATTATGTCCAAATTTACTTGATGTATTTATGTAATACAGTTGTAAATGTCATAAAGAAATAAAAAAAAAAAAAAAATTCATTACAGCACTTGAGGGGCTAAAATCAACAGAAACACTGATTTTTCGGTTTTAAAACGAAACGGTGGATGATAATGTCTAGTTCCGAGGTTCATCATACTCAACAGTCCGATTGAATAGTCCCTGGGAAAATCCGCGGATGGTGGAATAAGTGATTTTTTTTAAATTTGATTTTTGGATTTCATGTATTTTGAAAACATCAAATTTTGAGACGGTTTAACTTGGTTTCATGGTCGATTACAAAGGTTTATTATTTAAAATAATAAACCACAATAATTATTTAAAAAGTTAAAAAAAAATAAACTGTGCGTAAATAGGATATTTGTTTGCCTTAGTGCAGAGATGGGCAAATGCTACTCTGAGCACTGAGCATCAAGTATTTTATTAAAATTCTGGCCTTTTTTTAGTATCAAAGAATTTAATTACTACTTCAGTTGATCTAAAATGATTAACTGAAACAGTGATTGGATTCCCAACAGTGATTCAATTTGAATAAAATAATTAGTACTCGGTACTCAGAGAAGCATTTGCCCATCTCTGCCTTAGTGTCATAAGCAACATGAAAAAAAAATCTGAAAAGATCACTTGACCATTTTCAAGTGGAAAGTAACTTTATAACTTTTTTTTTAATCCTCGCACAAAAAAAAAAAAATAGCATACATAAATTAAAATAAAAGAGAACGATGAAAATATTTTCAGTATTTAAATTCAAATTATTAATAATATTTTTTAGTAAATTAATTTGAACTGAACTATCTAAAATTCATAACAATTTAAAAAGTATGTTTTTTCCTAAAATGATGTTTTAATATGTGGATATGTATGCAAGCACTGGAAACATTAGAGAGTTTGAAACCTTCTCAAGGTTTGCTATTTTACTGTGCGTTTTATATCTTATTTATACCATCCAATATGATTAGTTCTTATTTTAAACAACTTGCCGTTATTTAACCACTAAACTGGTGACCCCGATAAAAAAAAGAGAGTAAAATCAATAATGCCGGATAAAAATAAACTAGAGGTTCCGTCTCAACATTATTGATAGTCCTATCAGCTATTATGATCCAAAGAACTTTAATAAATGGTTCCTAAAGATAGAATTGCAATTCACTATTTATGAAATTAATTATGTAATCAAAATAACCGTTATATTCTTAGTTCCGTGAAAACTAAAGTAGCAGAATAATCCTTAGACGTTATTTCGAGAGTACTTTCTGTAATTCCATATTCTGACCTCAAAAAGTAGGTTAATAGATGAATTAAGGACTATCAGAGTCAGGAAAAGTAAAAACAGTTTTAATTGACTTCAAATTAGGATACAGAAAACTGAAAACTCTGAGAAGAAGAGGCAATGAGATAAACACACACATTTCGTCAGATAACGAACGAATTTTTATGAACTACATTAAAATTTGAGTATACAATGAAATATGATTAGTCGTTATTTTGAACTGGTTGACATTAGACCACATGCAGTCAATATAAGTTTTTAAAATTGAAAAATTTGTTTGACCACGATCAACTTTTAAGTCCGTGGATCAAGGAGCTACAAGTCCGTTCAGAAACTACCACAAACAAAACTAACTAAACTACAAAACAATGATCTTTTACATTAGATTGATCGATCATTGATGATGGACCTTATAACATTACACAACGTATACAACAGAAGCCGTAACCATAAACATGAAACTATGTGGAATGTTTTATGCAGTTACAATATCACAGCTTCCCGTAAACATTGTCTGCAGTTGTTACAAAGCGCTGAGACAAATTTATAAGTGCGCTGGGATCTACTTTTTTCTGGCAGCTAAATATCGTCTTATCTAGATCAAGTTGCGAAAAAAAAAACAGTATAATTTAAACTAGATGAAAATATAACTAAAAATATCGTTTACGCTGAAGTACTTTAAGTTGTATTTAAAGTGCTTAAACCATACCATTTTCGTTAAAAACTGTTGGTATAAAGCCATAAAATCGAAATAGTTTGCTTTATTTTTTTTTTGTCATTAATTTAATTGTAGTCTGTGTAAATTATAGACACAAAAGACAGCATTTAAAAATAAAATAGGTATGTGATTAATACAATTTTTTAATACTACAAGGTATCTTTCAATTCTTAAACCGATAAGTTAAATTTTTCATTTAAAGTTGCGTTATTCTCATGATTTGCAAAAATTAGGTTCTGTAAGGATAGGAATATCTAATGCGTACAAATAATATTTCTGGTTCCAACAGTAATTAAATAAATTAAATTAAGTATAGGCGATTATTCATTGTATTTTATTTATTTATTGAGTTATATTATAATTACATAATAATTTAATTATAGTTAAAAAGAAGCGTTCAATGAAAGAAGATAAAGCTTTAGAATATGTTTGAAATTTTAACTCTTTAAATAAATTAAAATTAATTAAAAATGGGAGAAAAGCATTATGTTGAGACTATTTAAGAATATTTAACTTGCTTATAGTTATCATTTTCAAAATTTTATTGGACAAACATTTTCATCCAAGTTGACTTAGCAAATCTTACACTTATTACGTTGTAGATAGGAATTCATATTCTTAAAAAAATGTCGTATTCCGTGATGACAGTGTCCCAACTCGAGGGAAGTAAAGCAACTAAAGACAATCCGCCGTAACGTAAACATTATTAGCTGCACGAGAACTCTTTAATATTACTGCAACGACTTTAAATGTAGTTTACGACATGGTTCGTAAATATAACGATGTGGTGATTATTGTTTTAAAATATTTGGTCTCTGTTACTTATCCTGTACAATTCCTTATCAATTTAATTAATCTATTTTTTCAACTTTTACATTTTAATTATTTTTAGATTGAATTCTGTTATATACGTATATATATTACGTATATATATATATATATATACGTATATACGTATATATAAGAAGCTTTATTAGGTATAACTAGAAGAAATGCTTGTCGAATTCCTCTCTGTAATTTTAAATGAAAAAACAATTTTTATATCGATAGCCAAATTTGATTTATATATATATATATATATATATATATATATATATATATATATATATATGTGTGTGTGTGTGTGTGTCTTTATTTTATTATAGGTATTTAAATATTTTGTTTTATAGAAATCTGTTTAATATATTATTTTATTTATTATAGTTAAATAAATTCAATTAAATTTTTGCTGTTCGTGGCCAAACGTTATTAATAATTATAAGGTCTATAATTACATTTTTAAAATACTGATTTTATATTACTTATTACAGAGGTTTTTCACACTGAAACTGACCTGTGATTTGAGTTTCTAATCAAGGGAATGAAGTTTTGAATGGATATATTTACTTTCTATACATAACATATGTAGATATATATAGAAGATAGGTAGATGATATAAATTTAATACAATTTTTTTTTTATAAAATAAAATTTGGACTATTTATATTACTGATAGTTGTTAAATAATATGTGTCTTATAAGGATGTATTTCGAATTGTAAAAACTAAATTAAAATTAGTTTGCAGGATCTTGAAAATGGCTCCTGAAGACGAAACGTCGAATAAAGAATACAGGATGTAAAAACTGTGTACATTTGGTGACCTTTGGCCTAATATATATAAAAAACTTATGAGAAAATGGCACCAAACCTGAATGATGTGACTAGAAAATTATATATATATATATATATATATATATATATATATATATTTAAACCTATGTGAAGAACTAACTAAAATGATAATAAATAACATAATCGGACAAAACTTCATTCCCTAAATATAAAAATAAATACAAGACGTGTCACTTAACATCGGTTTAGGATTACTGTAATTATTGCTAGTTATAATTTGGTTATATCTTTGTAAAATTTACAATATTTTTTACCAACTCGTTATAATCTCCAGCATAACTGTGAAGATCTAACAGTTCAGTTAAATTAACAATAGTTCTTCAATTTTACTAAATAATGAACTTTACCTATATTAATCTTACTAGTTATTTTATATTAACTTTTTAAAGTTATTTTAATCAATTAATTGTTGACAGTCCAGCAAGCATTAACACTATCAGTAAATCTTTAGAATAAATTTTCAAAAGTCAGTCTGACAATACATGTGTACGGTTACGGGGAGGCGACTGAAAAGAAGTTATATGAGAAATTTCCTTTTATGTATTTAGGCACTAAACCAAGATCTGCTGTTCACTATCTTTCCCTTTTTGCATCGTTCATCCCTAACGCGGTGTTATAATCTTTTCCAACTTTTATTGTAATAAATATAAGCAAAATAAATTTTTTCTAAGTTATTATCTTAAATTTGCATGATTTTTATTTTGTTAAAAATGAATATAAAATTGCGAATGTTCATAATGTCTATTCAATAAATTGAGAAATTTTACAATAATCATTGAATTGTATTTTATTACTGCGCCACTCTACCACCTGAAGCATTTTTATATTATTTTTTATTTTATTTATTTATAAATTTTTTGGGCTATTCAACCACTTGGGTCATTTTCGTCCTATATTACAATTTGATTAATTACTATACACATAACAAAACTACAGCCAACGAATACAATTTAAAGTTTAAAAAGTTTAGAATAGTTACAGATGAATATGATAGTACGTACAATTGAATTAAAGTAATACAAATTAAAAGTTAAGTATTTAAAAGGAGGTAAGTTAACAAAGACAATAAAAATAAAGGTTAATGATTTTAAGAACAAATGCTAAAAAATACATTTTTAAATAAAATTTAAATAAAAATTAATATCAATAGAAGCGAAGTTAATGAGTACAGTTTAAATATTTAAATAATAAAATTTTAAATAATAAAAATTAATATCAATAGAAGCGAAGTTAATGAGTACAGTTTAAATATTAAAAAGTATGATTTAAATATTAAATGCGATTAAATTAATTAATTAATTAATAATTTTAGATTTTAAAATTAATTTCCTTTTATGAATAATCTAAATACCGAGGTAGATGGCAAATTTATTGTGAGCCACAAATATGTATAACTAATAAATAAAGTAAATAAAAATTAAATTAAATTAATTAATAATTTATTTAGTCATTTTTATATTATCATGCACTCAGTTTGATAACCCCTAAATTATTGTGTAAGCACGACATATATCTTATTTTTTAAATTTTAATACAACTCGTATTTTAATAAGTATTTATGCATTGTTCCTACATAGTTTGGCTCCCAATCTGATTTTTTTTTTCTTAAATAATAATTTTTATTATAAAATATATCGGTTTTATTTTCTAAAAAATAGTAAATGGCATACGTATAGATTTTTCTCAAAATCTTCTTTTGATTCGGATAGATAGTATAGTAGTATAGTATCTGATTAATTAAATCGATAGAAAATGATCTAAAATTGTATACATTTCTTTAAAGAACTGTAAAATTTGTAATCAAATTTAATTTTAAAATATGTAAATTAATTAACTTAATTTAAATAAAGCATTTTTTTTTTTTTATATACTTATGCTTGTATTTTATTGTTGACCTTAGTTCAACGTAGAAAAATCCAAGGTTATATCCATGAATTTTAAGATGGGAATGTAAACATTACAAATATTTGTTGGTATACCTATCCATACTTTATGAATAATGTTTCTGCTGATGTGCGATGTACTTACAGGTGGAGCGAAGAGGACGAACTGTCGGAGCGTTGCCATTTCGCGGGTAGCACTGCCGCGGCCGACCCGAAGTAGCCTTATATAGCGCATCCCTTCCCCCAACCCCCTGGATTATGCAAGAGCTCGTCATAGGGGTGCATCTCCATCTCCTACAGAACAATGCCTTTTTGTGCACCTTAATTAAAATTATTCAATGCCCGTAACAACTTAATGTTACCACTAACGTTCCTGTCGTCCTAAAGTAATAATATATCCTCCATCCTTTGAGATAGAATAAAAAAAATAATGAGGTTGAAATATAAAGACTGTTGTTATAGCTTACAGATAGATTTTACACCATACACATATATATTAAAACCTTAAGATTAAAATAAATGCTGCTAAAACGAAAGACATGCAAGTGAATAGTAGGATTCAGGAAGATCTTTTTGTACGAAATTAAATAATTGAATGGGTTTCCGAATTCTGCTATCTTGGGAGTATGGTAAGCCAGGATGGATGGTCCGATATAGATGTTGAGAGCCGTATAAGGAAAGCCTAAAAAGCATTCTCGCCAGTGTGGAGATCCCAAGAATTCGGGAAGGGGACCAAGCTTCGCATCATACCAAATAGGAAAAAAGAAAATGCCAAATGAATTCAAAATTAACAACAACAGTATTAAATTATCGGCTGACTCAACATATCTCAGTATCCACATTATAAATTGACTAGACATTTTGACAAAAATATTAAAACAGTAAGATCTAAGACGTACAGACTCCAAAATTTTATTCGGAAAACAAACCTATCTTTATGCCTAAAGCTTCTAGTCTATAAAAGTATAATACGGCCGGCTCTGTTGTATGGTGCACCTCTCTTCGAACAAGTCAGCAAAACAACTGGGAAAAGATTACAATATTTCTAGAATGGAACAATTAGAAAAATTGTTAGAAGAACCACGATGCAGAGAAAGAAGACATTGTATATACAAGCAACACTAAATTTATCAACAATAGATGAATTTCTCGCAAAACGAAAAACTTTATTTTTCGAAAAGTGCCAACAATTGGCAAACCCTCTTTTCAACAACTTATTACCAGCCAAAATTCCAAAACGTTGGCAACAACTCACATGAGATAGATGTTTTATTAATTTAGTTGTAAGCTCTATAGGATAAGGTCAACTCAAGCCTGAGATGAGCCCCATCACCTTTTATATTACAGTTGTAGAACAAAGTACTCAGAAACGACTAAAAATAAAAAAATACACCTTACAATGCTTTCAAGCCGTAAAAAGACTATTATGAAGGCAATGAAAATCCAAGGATTCAAGAAAAAAATAAATAAAAAGGGGCTATGGAAAAAAGAAAAAAAGCTTCGCATATTCAAAACAAATGTTATATCGGTTCTGCTATATGCTTGCGAGACTTAGAGAGTTTCCAACCAGGTAGGTGACCAAGAAGCTACAGACATTCGTTAATAGACAGAGAACCGTACATAAAATTTAGAAGCACCCAAAATTACTATTGACTTAATGACATTTTGAAGTAACCAGTCTATATAACTTAAGTATAAATATAACCTATCTTTATGCTTGAAGCCCGCAACATTTCTCAGTAATTATATTTTTAAGAAATAGATAAATTCATTTTAACGGTTACTTGTTTAAATTAAAATTTTTACTCGACAATTACTGCACAGAAATAATAGTTGGAATCTCAGTGACATTTTGGGCTAGACCTCTTGGAATTTTAAACCAGCTTCATATAGCCAAAACTTTGTGAAACTAATTTAATTTTGAAGAGATATTCAGTTTGAGGCGTCCATTTCTGTCTTACTGTATTATTCTGAAGGGACTCGTCGCAGAATAAATAAAGTATTATTATATTTTTTCGGCAAATATAAAGTGGGGTGCAAATTTAGAACCCGATTTTGTTTTTTAATTTAATGTTTTTTGTTGTTGAAAATACCAAAACTTATCGAATAATACAACCACTTTCTTTTAAGTGGCTCATACTAGACTGAAACGACAAGAAACCGCTCGACGATTCCGATTACTTCAGCACTTAATAGACAAACGCTCTAAACTTCCAATTAATTACAAAAGACTCATATACATGACTATAATAAAGCCTATTTGGACTTATGGAGTTGAGCTATGGGGCTCTACTAAACTATCGAATTCCTCTCGTATCCAATCCTTACAATCCAATCCTTAATGTTTCTTATGTTTCAAATCTGGCCCAATCCAAATACCTATCCTTCCATAATAAACTTCAGAATCACCCCGACCCTCTCGTTTCTTACTCTGCTTTCTCTTCAATTCCTGATAAGCCTCCGAGGCTTCTGAAAAGAAGATTGCTCCGTGATCTCCTAATGTAGACATATCATTAGAGTGCTACCATTGGGTAGTTTCTCAACAAGTGTTTTCACGTCATTATATCCATATGTTCAAATTTACTAAATGTAAATATCATTAAGAAATAAAAAATTAATACTCTCAATTAAATAATAATTAAGGAGAAAGATTTCAACGATCACCTCAAAAGTGATTACTTGCCCAACCTTTCGCCAAGAAACAGTACTTTCTTACAAAGTAGTGTACTCAAGGCCTTCTATTTTTGTAGTGGTATTGCTTTTTTCCCCTCTAAAAAAGTAACCCCACAAAGTAGTGTACTCAAGATCCTCCATTTTTGTAGTGGCGTTGCTTTTTTCCTCCCTAAAAAAGAAACCCTACATAATAGTGGACTCAAGATCCTCCATTTTCGTAGTGGTATTGCTTTATTTTTTATTTTTCCCTAACATGTAAAAATAATTCTAATGAATAGAAAAGATTATTTCTGATTTTGAAATAGTTTTAGAAAATTAAACATCGTGAATAATATGGAAACCCTCCAAATTAGTTTTGATTAAAGATTTTAAAAAAGGTAAACATTTTTACTTTCCTACCTATACTAGGTAAGGAAAGTATTGCAATCGGGTCAAATTTCAAACTTGCGGTTTTCGACGGATCTATACGTTTCACAGCCTCCTGAGTCCGAAAACACATTTTTAGCCATTGGTCTGTCTGTCTGTCTGTGCCAAGATTTTCTCGGGCACTACTGAACCGATTTTGTTGCTTCTTTTTTTATTTTGTAGGGTTTTGGCTACTGATGGCTGTGACAGAAATTCATTGCTCTAATCCCTAATGTTCTAATCACTGTTCTTTCAACTTTCGTATATAAACTAAATTCTCCAAAAAATTCAGGAAAAAAAGTTATAAGGAAAAGAAAAATGTTATGGGGCCTAACTCCCTAAGTATATATTATACAGTGAAATTTATAATAAAACTTTTGAAAGGTAATTACATTACCAACAAAACAAAAAAAAAAAATCATCGGAATCGAACCAGTATTAGCGATGATACAGCTTATTCTATTTTTTACACTTTTTTTATTACTTTCCTACCTATACTAGGTAAGGAAAGTATTGCAATCGGGTCAAATTTCCGACATGCGGTTTTCGACGGATCTATACGTTTCACAGCCCCCTGAGTCCGAAAAACACATTTTTAGCCATTGGTCTGTCTGTCTGTGCCAATATTTTCTCAGGAACTACTGAACCGATTTTGTTGCTTCTTTTTTTATTTTGTAGGGTTTCGACTACTGATGGCTGTGACAGAAATCCATTGCTCCATGTGCTATAGCTTGCGCGCAATAAATAAAAACACGTTTTTCTATAGACTGTAGCGCAAAAACGGCTCTAACGATTTTGTTCACAGTTCATGTTTCCTATAATGTTCTAATCACTGTTCTTTCAACTTTCGTATATAAACTAAATTCCCCGAAAAGGTAATTACGTTTGAAAGGTAATTAATTCCCTACAAGGCCATATAAAAATCGTTCATTTTGGACAGTTATTAACAAAGTTTCAGCGATTCAATTCCCAATGAAGGATTACGAGTTCATTTCCTGGTGTCAGAAAGGGGTGAATAAGAGAATAAAGATGACTAAGTGAAATTAAGAAATTCTGTTGCCCACATCACACAACCTCCACTATTTCCTCTACTTTTAACACAAATTATTTTTTGGCAATACTAAGCTATGGCAAAAAGTTTTTGATCAGCAATATTAGTGAGTATTGAATTTTTTACACTGATACCTTAAGCTGGTTTCATTGCCTTAATTTATCAAATAAATCGTACTCAAATCTTTTGTTTGTTTAATTTTCAGGAAAATAAATTTAGTTCAATTCTTTTTTGTTTCTTCATGAACATATGTAAAGATATAAAAACTTTTCTGAAATAGGTAGGAAAGTCGTGTGAGTGGACACATCAGATGTTTTTATTTTACAATGCATGTTTTATCACAAAATAATTTTTCAAAAATTCATCTAAACTCTTCCCATTTTTCCTAGTATTGGTAACATTGGTTATATTGTTGTCAAATAAAAGGTCATTAGATCAAATATTTTATTATTTGTTTTAACGTTTTAGCTAAAAACGTTCCGCTTCTTCCGGTTTCGGGTTTGTATCCGACTGAGATAGATAATTATTTATTTTTTTGATTGATTGGTATTGATCAAAATGACAATTTAGTGTGGAAGGAATTTTAGCTAAATTCTTTCCTTGCATGACCGTTGCCTTACAAATAATACTTCTTTACAAAGTATTAAACCTATTTTTAAATGAATAATTTTATGACTATTTGTGTTTCTGTTTTTTAGGAAAAGAAAATAGAAATTCTTGCTAAAAATATTATTTATTTATGAAATAAAAATGAGTGGTTCAAAAGGGATATCTTTCTTGTATAAACTTTAATAATGTACTGATTAAGTAAAATAATTTTATTCCTCTCATTTCATTAAGGAACACTAGTTGCGAGCCAGAAATTCCATATTTGTTCCCATCGCACAACCTAAGTACATGGGCAACCGCGCTCGGTAGTAATTGTATTTAATTATTTAACTCAGATTAAAAAAAAAACATATATGATATTCAATAATAATATTACTTTATTAGACATGTTTCGATAAAGAGCCCTATAATTTCTGAAACAATATATTATATTACATGTTAATTAAATAGTATAGTATAATGTACAGGGTGTTCTGTAAGTAGATGGAGATTTTTAAGAGGTTGATAGTAGACATCAAGAGCTCCAAAACAGTTCATGTCAACAATTGCCAAATTTCAAACAGAAAAGTAGGAAAAGGTATGAGTTACTTTGGCCTAGTCACGTTTTTTGTTGAATAGGAAACGATAACTAAAAAAAAAAAAATACTTAATTTAAGTAATTACCAATTACGTCACAATAAACTAGACAAAAGTTACTTTAAAAGAAAATACAGTTTGTCATTGTTAAAGCTATTTACAGTGGACTTGTGAAGGGCTAAACTAAGCTAAATTGCGTTAAAAAACACAGACTCCCCACTCTTACAAAAACTTCCTCGTTTAATAAGATTCAAAGCCAAATCAAATTAAATTGAGGTTTATTAGAAAAAAATTGAGAATCACCTCAAATTGTGTAAAAAAGGATATGATTTTATATCCAGTCACATAAATGTAAAGCGTGTTTTCAGCAAATATAAATTTTTGCAGAACTTGATAACTTTTTTTTCGGTGACCTGGGATGTATTATAATAAATATAAATGCATCAACACACTTTTTATTTCTAAAAAACAAAAAATTCACGTAATAGAGATCTTAGTAAAAAACGACATTTTTACTATCACTTTAGATCATGAATAGTCGACAAATATTTATTTTAAAAAAATATTTAGAAATAAAAGCTTTTTATGGATTTTTATTTATCCATTCTAGGTCATCGAAAAAAAAAACAAATTAAAGCTTTGTAATAATTACTGATTTTTGCTGAAAACAAGGATACGTTTAGGTGACAGGAAATAAAATTACATAATATTTTGACATAACTTGAGCTGAAATTCAAAATTTTCCTTTATAAACCTCAACTTACTTTTATGTGAATTTGAAGCTTATTAAATTTTTTGTAAAAGTAAAGTGTCTTTGGTATTGTTGGAGAATAATTAAGAAAAATCACAAATAATTTATGATTTAAAAAAAAAAAAACAGCTTAGTTTAGCCACTCAAAAGTCCACTTTGAATTGTTTTAACAATGACAAACTCTATGTTTTATAAAATTAAAATTTTTCTAGTTATCGCTTCCTATTCAACAAATATCGTGAATAGTCCAAGATAACACAAAATTTAAATTTTCTTCTATTCTGCTGGAAATTGGGAAATTGTTCATATTAACTTTTTTGTAGATCTTGTTGATATCTGCTATTATTTATTTCTTCTTACGGGACATTCTATATACACGGTGAGTCGGGAGGAAGGTACCAAACTAAAACTTCCTGTAAAACAAAAGGATTCACGGAGAAAAATTATATTTTAAAAAATTACATGTTCTTACCCAATTTATATTTGTTTAAATTTTATAGGTTAATTACCAATAAACAATTTTTCATACATGTACTAACATTTCGATTATCGAAGTCTTATAATGAAAAATATTGTCATGTATAGCATATAGTATATACCTGCTTATATACCAGTGCTGCCCAAATGCGAGACCAAAACAAGTTTTGGTCTTGCACACTCAGTCTTGATCTTGGTCTTGGTCTTGCGCAAGTGTCTCGCATCAGTCTTGCAGTTACCTATTAGCTTATTACTATAGAGATATTACTATAATTTATCAGTTAGGAGAAACCTAACTAAGCCCAGATGAAAAGTTGGAAGAGTTAAATGCAAAAGTATTTTGTTTATACCAATTCATTACATATAGTAACTAAAATTGTCAAATATTAGTAACCATTGTGGATTAATTTTTATTCACTAAAACGATTGTTATTACCAGTCTTGGTCTTGGTCTTGCAAAGTGGCCTTGGGCTTGGTCTTGCAAAGTGCAAGACAAAGACCGATTTTGGGCAACACTAATACCAGACTGTTGGATTGGTCTAGGTGTTCCAATTAGTTGGTCTCAGAAATCTCTAGATCTAACAATACTGGATCATTGTTTATGGGGCTGGTTCAAAGGTTAAGTATACAAAATAAAAGTATCATGCAGTGTGTAGAAAATAATTTTATCATATATGTGAATTCCCTCTAAGCCACTATGACATTTATGGACTTATATTCCAAAGATCCAGTGATAAAGGAAGATCAGGTTTACTCGTCGATTATCAGGGACTTAAATAAGAACTTAGCAATCGTCTGAATACCATCGAATGTATGTATTAAGAGAAACGAAAAGGCGACAGTGCAACCAAGGAAGTAGTTGTTCAAATTGTATAACTGAAATTTGCATGCATTCATTAATTCAGATTGTATTATTTTTTATAAACATAAAATAAACTGAACCAAACCACAGTTAGGATACATTTTCAACCCAATAGTATAGTAATTTAGTAATTTTCAGACAGCGCCTTATTGCCAATTTATTATCATTATTATTCTTATTTCCAATTTATAACCACAATATACCTACAATTAACTTGTTCAGCTTCATATAAGACTAAAATCAGAATCAATTTGAGCCATTTATTTCTAATATTTTCATTGTATGTTATATTGTGCTTCCTTCTCTATTTCATAACAATGATAATTATATCACAATATAATATAAATAGTATTATATACTACTACTAATAATAATAATAATAAAAGGCTCAGCGAACCCGAAGGTTCGATGCCGACACCACCAATCGCTTATTACACACCTCCCTCCACCGTTCGCCGTCTAAACCCAGTCCCTTCAGATCGGCTTTAATGCAATCTTCCCACCTTCGCTTCGGTCTACCCCTCGGACGCTTACCATTCGGCACAGCAAATATTAACCTTTTAGGAATTCTCTCGTTATTAAGCCCAACAACGTTACAAGCCCATTTGATTCGCCGCGATGAAATTACCTCAATTATATTACCCGGATACAGCTCACGCAATTCGGCGTTGTGTAACCGTCTGAACTCTCCGGTTAACTCATCCTTCTTCGGTCCGAATATTCTACGCAATACTTTATTTTCAAAAACCTTAAGACGCTGCTCATCCCTTAATGTAAGCGGCCAAGTTTCGCATCCATAAAGAACTGTAGGCAAGATAATTGTTTTATAGATTCTAATTTTTAAGTTTCGGGACAAGAGGCGCGAACTAAGTAGTTTTGTCACAGAAAAATAACAAGCATTTCCCGCCTTCAGTCTAACCTTAATCTCTTCTTCAATTTCGTTTTTTCTAGTTATCGTAGAACCTAGATACCTAAATTTATCTACCTGTTCAAACATATTACCATCTATATCGATATCACCAGTAGTATCGCCATTTTTGCAGCTAACCATATATTTTGTTTTATCCACGTTTATTTCGAGTCCTAGTTCTTTACCGGCTTTCATTAACGTTGTCGTATTTAGTTTTATAGTTTCAACGTCTTCGCTTAACAGTACCAGATCATCAGCATAGCCCAGCACGGATGTTGTCCCGCCCAGATCCAACCCTTTCTCGGTTCGCATTACCTCCCTAATGGCATGTTCTAATGCCAAATTGAACAGGACAGGCGAAAGAGAATCCCCCTGTTTTAAGCCCGAACGAACCTCAAATTTTTCGGACAAATTATTACCGATTCTAACTTTATTGAGTGTCTCCGTCAAGCACATCCTGACTAGATTTACTAGTTTTTTTGGAATTCCCTGCTCGATTAGAATATTATACAGTTTCTGGCGGTCAATAGAATCGTAAGCCTTTTTAAAATCTATATACAGCTGGTGAACAATACCGTTATACTCCAATTTTTTCTCTAATATTTGCCGTAAAGAAAATATTTGATCAATAGTCGAACGATTCCGTCTAAATCCGCATTGGTAGTCTCCGATAATTTCCTCGGCGTATTCCGTGATTCGACTGGTTAAGATTAAAGTGAATATTTTATAACATACCGGAAGGAGTGAAATTCCTCGATAGTTATTACAATCCGTCCTCGGGCCCTTTTTGTGAATCGGAATAAGAATAGATTCTTTTCATTCTTCAGGTAATTTCTCATTCACCCACATCTTTTTAACCAACTAATGTATTTTAGAAATTCCAGCTTCCCCGCATGCCTTAATTAGTTCAGTAGGAATATTATCGGTTCCCGCTGCTTTATAAGATTTTAATTTTCCGATAGCTACTTCAACTTCCTCTTTACTTGGTCCTTCTATTAACAGTCAGCACTCTGGTACTCAGAAGGAGGACACAGATCATAATTTCTTGTATTTAAAATATTGTCAAAGTGGTCCTTAAACTTATTCAATATGTCAACCGGATCGGTCAGAATATTATTATCATCCCTAATTCCAGACGTTATGGGCCCTACACATTTACGTGATCTGTTTAAACCTTTGTAGATGTCTCTTACGATTTTCGATTCTATTAGTTTCTATTTCAATTATTTTATTTTTAAGATACTCTCTGTTTTTATTTTGGAGCAATTTTGTCGTTGCGATCTTTGAGGTTCGGAAGTATTCCAGATTGTCTTCGCTAGGATTATTTAGAGCTTTTAATTTAGCGGCTTTTCTTTTTTCGCACATGTTTAAACAATCTTCATCAAACCACGGTTTGTTATTCTTATTTTCCTTTTTTCCTAGATACGAGTTACCGACCGTTTTAATGTTATCCCTGATCTCTATCCATAACTTGTCAATATCCTCGTGGTCCTCGTCAGGAATCTCTAAAACTTCAAACCTATTCTTAACATTTAGCTCGAATTGTGTTCTAATTGATGGATTTTTTAATTTTTCAAATTAAAATTCTCAAAATCGAAACGGTTTTCTTTTCTCTTTTTTATATTAAGTTTTTGTCGAAGTTTCGCGATTACTATCATGATCCGACCCACATTCTGGTCCGCGATAAGACCGTACATTAATTATACTGCTTTGCCAGCTATGTTGTATCAAGACATGATCGATTTGATTTCATGTTTGCGAATCCGCTGATGTCCAAGTATATTTATGAATATCCTTATGTTTAAATGTCGCACTTTTAACTATCAAGTTTTTCGAGATGGTAAAGTTTATCAAACGGATTCCATTATCATTACTATATTCGTGCAAACTTTCTTTACCAATCGTCGGAATATAAACTTCTTCCCTTCCTACCTTTGCGTTCGCGTCACCTACAATTATTTTCATGTAGTTTCGCGGTAGTTTATCATAAATCCATTCGAGTTTATAGTAAAATTTACTTTTGACTTATTCATCACTGTCTTCGGTCGGACAATGTATGTTTATTAATGTGATTTTAAACCAACGTCCCTGAAATATAGCTACCGAAATTCTATCACTAAAGAATTGTACGTCCCTCAAAGCGGATAGTAATTTACTCCTAATTAGAAACCCAGTACCTAAACAATGATTCCCGCTTCCTCCGTACCAAATAGTGTACTTTCCTTAGCTCACCGAGCCCTCCCCTGGACAGCGAATCTCTTGCAGAGCCACGACATCCAAATTGTACCCATTTACCTCATTCGCGACCGATTTTAGCCCCCCTGCTGTGTTTAAACTCCTTACGTTCCACGTAGCAATATTTAAATCCATATACTTCAACTTGCGCCATGAATCCCCTAAAGCAGTCCCCACCCGGAGACCCGAACGGGGGACTAGTTTACCTCCGGATAATGAGCGTTTTACCTTAGGGAGATCTATGACTATTTATGGTGTTTGGTGAACTAAAGATATGTGAGTAGGGCGTTCAATCCTACGTCACACACAACAGCAAGTCTGGTGGGCCCCTACCTCCAGCAAGTCTGGAGGTCCCCTGCAAGTCTGGAGGGCCCCTCTCATTGTTGGTCAGCGAGTCCATCGGACTTACCCGGGAGCAGCTTCCAAGGAATTTCCACCGACCATCCCCACATCCGCCACCCGTGGGACGCTCCTCATACGCGGTAATGAGGAAATAATATTATATATAATATAATTAATATATTGTATTCAAGGCCAAAAAGTCTATAGTGAAAATAATAGCAATTATTTTTCTAATTTCACCGATAATTTTATAATTTTTATGCTAATTTCATGATAATAAAAGTGATGATAATTTCATAATTTTAATGATTTCACATAGGTAAAATCAAACTACCACCTCCAGATTAATACCATTTTACGTACAAAGTTTTGGTCTAATATCTTTATTTTGTATTAGGAGAATAGGAAATTACAGGAGCTCTATACTGTAACCAAGTCACCGGGGCGTAAATCTATATTTTGTATTACCATAGTAGGAGGAGCTCAACATACATGTAATTAAATTGACAACTGTATAATTAGCGCTAATTATATAACTAATAGGAGAGCTCCTGTAATCTCCTACTCTTCTAACACAAAATCAAATAAAATATGAAAGTCACTAAAAACTTTTTTATATGATAGAGAGAATTATCCAGCAAATTTAAACATATAGGTAGTTTCATATCGGAGACGGGAATCTGTCATCTTCAAAAAGTGAAGACAAATTTTTGTTTTATAGGCTCAACTGAAACTGTTTCTGATGGTTTCCTTTAAGAATGCTCAAATTGAAGTATGAAAATAAAGAACTAGTATTGATTTAAATTGAGGCTATGTTTTAAAAATGGCAGATGGCCGCCTTTGTTATGAAGCCATTCATATGAGTTTTTAAAAATTATTTTCCTACGCAATCCACTTCAGGATTTAGGCACGTTGATCCCGACTCACCCTGTATATATTAATATTGCAGGTGTTGTTTTTGCCATATCGTCATTTATTCTTCATCAATCATTGGACCATAATTTTGTAGACCGCCTTTTCCTTCAGTTGAGAAAAATAATTAGATCTCCTACAAGAGTCAGAAGTGTAGTTAAGAAGGAAATGATTTTAAACAGAAAACATATTTTAGAAAAACTATTGCGAACCTGTGAGCAACAATTTACAGTGAGGATCGATGAACATAATCTGTTTTGAACTGCTAGTTATAGCTGTATTAAGCAGTGGATACTTGATGGAAAACCATAGATACTCGTGACAGTTGATGATGACAAACTAATTTTTTGGGAATTCCCTTTCTCAGACAACCACCAATATTCCGCTTGCATCAATCTGCACCGCTTTCTCTGTCTATTTAAAAATATATATAATTTATAGATCTGAAGCGGATAGGGAACTTCAATTTTTTGACATATTGTTTAAAGAAAACAATGACTGAGACTTCGAAATTTAATTTACAACAAGATTCAGCGACTTTGTATTCTTATTTAATACAAACTAAAGAAGTGATGAGTATAAAATAACCAAGAAATTCATGAAAAACAAACGCAAAAAGACAATTATTTATATTATATAAAATGATTCTTTCACTTAATTCTTTGATAATTCTTTCACAATTCTTCTTTCACCATTTCCTTTAACTGCCCTGTTTAATTTAGCATTGGAACATGTCATTAGGGAGATGATGCGCACTAAAAAAGGTTTGAATCTTGGTGGAACAATAACCGTGCTTAGCTATACTGACGATTTGGTCCTCTTAAGCGAAGAGGCTTAAGTGAACGTAAACTATAAAAATAAATAAGATAACGTTAATGAAAGCCGGTAAAGAACTAGGACTCGAAATAAACGTGGATAAAACAAAATATATGGTTAGCTGCAAAAATGGCGATACTACTGGTGATATCGATATAGATGGTAATATTTTTGAACAGGTAGAGAAATTCAGGTATCTAGGTTCTACGATAACTAGAAAAAACGAAATTGAAGAAGAGATTAAGGTTAGACTGAAGGCGGGAAATGCTTGTTATTTTTCTGTGACAAAACTACTTAGTTCGCGCCTTTTGTCCCGGAACTTAAAAATTAGAATCTATAAAACAATTATCTTGCCTACAGTTCTTTATGGATGCGAAACTTGGACGCTTACATTAAGGGATGAGCAGCGTCTTAAGGTTTTTGAAAATAAAGTATTGCGTAGAATATTCGGACCGAAGAAGGATGAGTTAACCGGAGAGTTCAGACGATTACACAACGCCGAATTGCGTGAGCTGTATCCGGGTAATATAATTGAGGTAATTTCATCGCGGCGAATCAAATGGGCTTGTAAAGTTGTTGGGCTTAGTAACGAGAGAATTCCTAAAAGGTTAATGTGTGCGGTGCCGAATGGTAAGCGTCCGAGGGGTAGACCGAAGCGAAGGTGGGAAGATTGCATTAAAGCCGATCTGAAGGGACTGGGTTTGGACGGCGAACGGTGGAGGGAGGTGTGTAATAAGCGATTGGTGGTGTCGGCATCGAACCTTCGGATTCGCTAAGCCTTTTATTATTATTATTATTTAATTCCTTAGAAGAACATTATAAAATAATTCTGATTTTCGGTTTTATTATTATTATTATTGTTTTATACTTAAAAAAAGATAAGAAAATTACAGGTAGACAATAACTCTAGCGTTTAGTAAAAATTAGCCATATTCAACTTTTTTCCTTAAATAGGCTAATTTTTAGGAGATCCTCAAGAAGAATTTAATTATCAACCTTTTTATTATTAAAAAAAATAAAGATGATTAATATAGATATTTTGAAATGAATGATGAAATCTTTAATATATTTAAATTATAAGATTCTATCATTTTCCCACTTACTTTTAGCACTTCCGAACCCCAACCTTTTTCCAACCTTGCTTTCTCTTCTATTCTGATAACCCTCCGAGGCATCTGAAAAGAAGATGATCTCGGGACCTTCTAATATAGAAATATAATTGGAGTGCTACCAATGGGTAGTTGTACATGTCATGTTACTTGTTCATATTTACTTGTTGTATTTATCATTTAATACAGTTGTAAATTTCAATAATAAAAAATAAAAAAAACTTGTAGGACTAATACGATGTAAATTGCTAAACATTTTAGAGCACTAAGCAGAGTTGTCTAGAAGGGGGTAACATGGCGCAAGTTGTGCCATAAAAATTTTTATGAATTTTCCGAGGTTACCATATTATTTCGAGTTTAGTTTTAGAGAAACTTCTAATAAGGAATCTATAAGTTAATATAGAATTGATCGATATAATAATATGCTTTCTTAGCAATGAACTTATTGGAACAAATAAAATATACTAAAATAAAGAAATATAGAAAGAAATTATTCGACTATACTACATCATAAGTGATAATTAATCAGGAGGAAGTCATTTTAACATTTTTATTGTTATTGCCGACGTTTCAAGCCAAGGATGTGGAGTGGTTACTAGAATGATCAACACCTTGAAGTACCCAAGCACTGAAGGTGTTCGAGTACTTGAAGACCTTCAGTACTGGAAACATCCCCTGATGATGACCCACATGTTGGAGTTGAAACGTTGGCAACCACAATAAAAATATTAAAATGATATAAAATAATAAAATAAAGAAAATAATACCGTCATATTGTGGCTGGGGATGGCTGCCGAATTTTTGTTTTATAGGCTCAACTGAAACTGTTTCTGATGGTTTCCTTTAAGAATGCTCAAATTGAAGTATGAAAATAAAGAACTAGTATTGATTTAAATTGAGGCTATGTTTTAAAAATGGCAGATGGCCGCCTTTGTTATGAAGCCATTCATATGAGTTTTTAAAAATTATTTTCCTACGCAATCCACTTCAGGATTTAGGCACGTTGATCCCGACTCACCCTGTATATATTAATATTGCAGGTGTTGTTTTTGCCATATCGTCATTTATTCTTCATCAATCATTGGACCATAATTTTGTAGACCGCCTTTTCCTTCAGTTGAGAAAAATAATTAGATCTCCTACAAGAGTCAGAAGTGTAGTTAAGAAGGAAATGATTTTAAACAGAAAACATATTTTAGAAAAACTATTGCGAACCTGTGAGCAACAATTTACAGTGAGGATCGATGAACATAATCTGTTTTGAACTGCTAGTTATAGCTGTATTAAGCAGTGGATACTTGATGGAAAACCATAGATACTCGTGACAGTTGATGATGACAAACTAATTTTTTGGGAATTCCCTTTCTCAGACAACCACCAATATTCCGCTTGCATCAATCTGCACCGCTTTCTCTGTCTATTTAAAAATATATATAATTTATAGATCTGAAGCGGATAGGGAACTTCAATTTTTTGACATATTGTTTAAAGAAAACAATGACTGAGACTTCGAAATTTAATTTACAACAAGATTCAGCGACTTTGTATTCTTATTTAATACAAACTAAAGAAGTGATGAGTATAAAATAACCAAGAAATTCATGAAAAACAAACGCAAAAAGACAATTATTTATATTATATAAAATGATTCTTTCACTTAATTCTTTGATAATTCTTTCACAATTCTTCTTTCACCATTTCCTTTAACTGCCCTGTTTAATTTAGCATTGGAACATGTCATTAGGGAGATGATGCGCACTAAAAAAGGTTTGAATCTTGGTGGAACAATAACCGTGCTTAGCTATACTGACGATTTGGTCCTCTTAAGCGAAGAGGCTTAAGTGAACGTAAACTATAAAAATAAATAAGATAACGTTAATGAAAGCCGGTAAAGAACTGAGGAAAAAATAAATACGGATAAGTCAAAGAATAAAAGATTAACTCTAAAAACCACGAGAATTTCGGTGATATCGATTTAGAAGGGAATATGTTCGAAGATAAGTTTAGTTCTCTAGGGTCTAGGATAACTAGAAAAAAAACTAAATTTAAGAGGAAATGAAAGTTAGCCTGAAGGCGGGGAATGCTTGTTATCTTACTGTAATAAAACTACTTAGCTCGCCCTTCCTACCCCGAAACTTAAAAATTAGAATTTACAAAAGCATTATTCTACGATCAGTCAGGGTTGCCTAGAAGGAGATTTTATGGCGCAAGTTACGCCATCAAAATTTTTGAGGGAGCCAAATTATGACGGAATTTGAAGTTTTGAGGAGGTCACATTTCAACGAGGTTATGAATTTTCGGTGCGAAAAGTTTCAAACCACGGAAATTGTTTTTTTTTTTTTTAATATATCTTTTTATTGAGAAATAATACATTTTGCCACACTTAAGTTCACTGAGAGCTAAAGTTAAGTGAGGCACATTCATACCATATATACAATACAAAAAAAAAAATAAAGTAAATAAAAAAATATAAATCTATATAACAAAGGCAAAGAGTATAATAAACCAAGGAAATGTAACTTAGAGTTAAAATTAAATAAAATACAGAAATTCGTAGCAAAATCAAATAAATCATAAGTAAAAGAATTATATACAAAAACATTCATACTTAATTACAATCACGCAAGAGATCGCTGGGTCCAGCCCTTTCCCCCACGTGTGAAGGACAAAGCGAGACTACAAACCAGAGAACTAGAGAGAAAACATGGACCAAACCACAGGAAGTGTAATCGTATATAATCTACAATTTTTTAAATTCTATTTTCGCTTGGACTGTTTTTAAGAAAAGTAGACCAATAACATTTCTTGGGAGTAGGGGAAGCAGTTCATGCGCCATTGACATTGGGGAGGATGAGCACCCCTGCTTATGGTTATGTATGGATTCGAAACTTGCCACTTACATTAAGGGATGAGCAACGCCTCAAGGTTTTTGAAAATAAATCATTGCATAGAATATTCGGACTGATGAAAGATGCGTCAAGCGGATAATTTAGACGCTTACACAATCCCGAATTGCGTGAACTGTCTCCAGGTAATATTATAAAGTAATTACAACGTGGCGAATAAAATGGGAGTGAAAAATTGTTAGGATAAGTAAAGAAAGAATTCCTAAAAGTTTAAAATGCGCTGTACCGACTGGTTTAGGTTCGCGGAGTAGACCTAAGCGAAGAAATGGAAAATTGGGTTGAAGCTTATCTGGCTCTGTTGGGTTTATGTGGGGACCGGTGGAGGGATGTGTGTAGACAGCGATTGATGGTTTCGGCATCGTTCCTCCGGATTCTGTAAGCCTTTTATTAAATAATAATTATGATTATTTAAAATTATTCTTTCTTTCGGTCATCTGCTTTCTTAGTCTCGGAATCGCGTCTAATATTTCCGACCACTATATCACTATAAAAATTTCCTTGAAATTGATGGTCTTAAGTTAAATGAATAAAAAAAAAAAAAAAAAACAGTAGTAACTAAAGGAACAAACATTTCTAACAAAAAAAAAAAAAAAATATAGCTTAGCGAACCCGTTAATGTTCGATACCATCAATCGCTGCCTACATGCTTCGACCACCGAGCGCCGGTCAACCCCGATCCCGCCAGATCATTCTTAACGCAATCCTCCCACCTTCCCTTTGGTCTAGCCCTTCCCCTTCCCGCAACGCTAGCCAGTCAGTGCATCGCATATTATCTTTTTTTTTTTAAATTTATTAAATCTTTTTATGGAGAAATAATACACATTGAGTACTAAAGCTGAGTGAGGCCCATTCATACTATATATACAATACAATAAAAAAAAAAATAAAAAAAAAATAAATAAAAAATAAAAATAAATAAATAAACAATTTTTTTGATTATATTTTGTTTGTAATTCATTGAAGGCTTAGAGCGTTTGTCTAGTAAGTGTTGGAGTATTCGGAAACGTCGAGCGGTTTCTTGTCGTTTCAGTCTTGTATGAGGATTTCATGTGAGGTGGAGTCCTAGGTAACGGATTTGTTCAATTGGGATAAGTGGAGAATTGTTAAAGAATACTGTAGGACAGGAGGTCATAGGTTTGATAGATGAGTTTTTCTAGGATTTTGCCCATAATGGGTAAAAGAGAGATAGGACGGTATGAAAATGGGTATTCTGGCGGCTTTGTGGGTTTGGGTATCATTTTGACAATGGATAGTTTCCAAGAGTCAGGAAAATATGTGGTTCGGAATACCGCATTATATATATAGGTGAGGAATAATACGGCTTTCTGAGGAAGCAGTTTTAGGATCTGGGATATGATTAGGTCATGGCCAGGAGCTTTGTGGGAAGGTAATCTGTGTATGATATTGGATATTTCTGAAGTGTTAAATGGAAAGGACGAGTTGAAATGACTACCGAGGTTGCTTGAATATCCTCAGTTGGAGTAGAAGGAATGAGGGAATGGGATAAGGATTTATGGATAAGGATGCTAGAACCGGAATGGGAAATGTTGTCGGGGTGGTCTGATCTATAAGTGATGTAGTCACGTATGTAGAAATATGAACGTTGAGTGAAGTGAGTTTCTGTCAGTAGAGTAATATCAATGTGTTAGTCATGAAGAAAAATGTCAAGTTCGTCTCGGTGGTTTTGTAGTCCGTTAGCATTCCATAAAAGAACAGCTGAGGGTTTCGTGCTCATCGTGGGAGATTAAAGGGAATTTCAGTAAGGATTCTTGTGAGAAGGGTTAGTAGTGGCTTGATGGTATCTTGGAGATCTTTCAGGAAGGAGGCAAGGGTGGAGTGGATTAAGTCGATCGGGTTTTGTTGGTCAGCTGGAATTTGTGAGAGATAGCTCTTATGATAAGGAGTGTCTGATGGATGATGTACCAGTCGTGATGTACGAGAGGCTGAATCATAATTAGATGGAATTTGGGAAGGAGAGTTAATGTGATGAATATGATGGGAATGAACTGGAATTGGGTCTTCAGGCGATAGTTTAACACGTAGAGGTATCTGATAAGGAGAGATTGACTGACGTGGTGATTTTGAGTGCATGTGGGAGGTCTGAGTCTTGCATTGGGAAGTCTGGAGCTTAGGTTTGGAAGCCTGGATTTTAGGTTTGGAAGACTGAGGCGTCTGACGTCGCGGTTGCTGATTCTTGATTGTGGAGTCAGAATACAGTTGTCTAGAGTCCTGATGAGGATGATTTGTTGATGTAGAAGGCTGTTGTGCAAGTCGTGGTGTTATTTCGTTCGGCAATTCAGGAAACGTTGCCAAACTTTGTAGTTCGGGTGCTTTTGCCTGGATAGGATTCTTCTGTTCTTGGGTTTTTAAATATATGTTATAAGTCCTTTGCTTGTATAGCCTCTTGTAAACAATGCAGCCCCGATAGCTTGGAGGGTGATCCTCACCACAAAGGACACATTTTGCTGGTTCATTTAATGGTTTCTGGCATGTGTCAGAGGCGTGAGAACCGGCACATTTGACACACCGCGCCGAGTGATGGCAGTAAGCCTTTGTGTGCGCTAAGTTTTGACACTTGGTGCCTTGCACGTTTATTGGTTTCTGCTTCGGTTCTTCAAATTTTATTGTTGAATAAAGTAGTCTTTTAACTTCAAAGATTTCAGAATTATTCCGGGCTGGTTCTAAATCGATAAAAAATAATGGAAGTGGGTATTTATCGATTGGATGTAAAACAGAAGATATATGTCTTACATTGTGGCCGATATCTTCGAGATCTTTTTTTATAGCGGTAGTGGGAGTGGTTGAGTGAAGACCTCTCAAAACGACCCTATATGTTGTTTCCTCTTTTAATTGATAGCAGTGGAAGTCATAATTGTGTGATGTCAAGTGATTTATAAGTTTTTTATAGTCATCTTTGGAGTTGGTATTGATTTTTATGTCGTTGATACGAGAAAAGCAACGGAAATTGGTCTGTCCGATTAGATTAGCTAATTCTTGACCGAACTGCATGAAGTTTTCAATTTTGCTTACATATATGGGTGGTGATTCTGGTTCAGTGGAAGTCTGAGTAATTTCGATATTTTTATTATTGGCGACAACAGCATTGTTGCTGGATGTGCTAGTAGGTGGTTTAGTATCAGCTTTCATAGTTGAATTATTTTTAGAATTTGTTTTAGCTTGTTTATTTTGGTCTACTTTTAGTGGCTGGTTTGATTTAGCGGATTTATTTTATTTTTTTATTTGGTGAGTTGCCCGTCGACCCGGGGGCAGAGTTTCTGTTGCGCTTTTGTAGAGTTCTCCTGGTTAAATATTGAGAATCAGTCTCACTAATTTAGGAGAAGGGAGTCTCTTCATCTGATTCGTCACATGAAATGTTTCTCTCAGGTTCCATACCTCTAAATAATATATACAAATAAAATAAGAAGAAGAAGAGAAAGTAAAAGAAAAAAATATCACTAATAAGAAAATATACAAAATAAATACTTAATAACTAATCTATTTACAAAGCTATATACAAATATTAAATAAAACATTTTCTGTAAATAACTAAAATAAAAGTCTTAGTAAAAAAAAAAATAATTAAAGAGAGAGAGAAGAGAAAAAAAAAATTATAGACACTGTCTTAGGTACGAACTTACGATTTTCTGACGTAAAACCATGCGCCGTGGCCGTGAACCTGAAAGATAAGACCCGCTGAGGGGAATTATCTGCAACGTAAACTGTCTCAAATAAAAAAAAAAAAAATAATAAATAAATTTCTATATAACAAAGGCAAAAACTATAAAACCAAGGAAATGAAACTTGAAATCAAATTAAAAAAAATAATACAGAAATTGGTAGCAAATTAAATAAGTCAGAAGAAAAACAAATATATATATATATTAAAAAAAAAAACATTCAATATTATTAACTTTTTAGCAATTCTTTCGCCTCTAAGCTCAGATAAATATCTAACATTTACTCAGTGGAAAAACACTTGGCCTCAAGTTTATGTTGACAACAACCAAAGTTCTCAAACGGACGCGATACTTTGTCTTGGACCACAAGCGGATGCATTGAGGGGGAGGGGGACTTTCGGGATGCAGCTCCTCTCTCCTCCTCAAAATGGTAAAATATAAACAAGCTTATAAAAAAAAAATTATCTGTAAATATTATTTTTCGTGTAATTACATTTAATAGGACTTCAAGAATCACTTAAGCACCATTTCATAAAGCTAATTAGTTTCTTTATTTTTGCTCCAATGTAATTATCGTTACATATATGAAAAAAATGCTTTCGGGCTGAAACCACATGCCTCTCCCTCCCCCCCCCTAAAAAAATGAAATCCTGAAATTAATTATAGTAAGGCTAGTGTCTTAGATTTATCTTCGACAGAAGGATGACATGGGGCCCGTATGTTAAAGTGAAACGCAAGACACTTAACAAACTACTTTATTCTCTTTATTATCATTATTTCTTTATTGAATGTATTCCTTTTATACAATGGTGGAGTCTAATCTAATCTTTTAAAATAAAGAAATGTTTAAGGGACTTCTAGAACGTTTAAGGGAGATCGAACCAAATGACTAGGAGTATCTAAGTTTCCTTTTGCAGCATTTGTGTTGCACTTCTTCTATAATTAATATATAATGAGGTGAAGTACAATATATACACATATAAATGAGCTATAAGTTAATTTTAATTTCTTCTGGCTACCGTCTAAAAATAAATTAAGCTTAACAAATGCGAACCGAAGGCATAATGTGTAAATTACCGTGTCTTTGCTAACAACGGTTCCTTCCTTCCGCAATACAAACCACGGTTTCCTCCACTTTATATGTCAGGCTATCAGTGTACAAGGGTTACTTAATCAATTTTTTTTACTTTCCCCTCAACTGTCACAAATTATTTAGCAGGAAAGTCCAGGGACCAGGGTAATTTCCAGTGCCTATGGATATTTGGGAAATAACTAAGGGTAAGGCATATCTTATATCACCGACTCTGGAAAATTGGTTTTAAACGATCGTGCACTGCTCAGATATGGCGTTGAAAACAGTAAGGAAACAGCTGAAATTTTCGATTAGCTCACTAAACAACAATGTTTTGAAAATACGGCATGACTGAATATTACAGTAGGTAATGAAGCCATATTGATAAATAAGTCATAATCACTTCTAGACCACGCGATTGTTACGAGATCGCCAGTTTTTTCGGCGAAAATAAAAATAATCATATTCTTGCTTAAGGTTAAGTTATTTTTTATATAATTGGTATTGTCAATTATAATGTAGGTTATAACTCATGTGTCCTAACCCTTTACTTGAACTTTTAAAGAAAAATTAGTTGGCTCGTGCGAAATACCAGCGGGCTAATTTTAAATAATAAATAATGGATGATAGATACAATATGAATTCAAATGACATTCAGTCATTCCAGTCAAAAGTTCTTCGGAAAATTTTAAACGCCCCCTTTTACGTTTCTTATTTTACGTCACACACTGACTTTGACATTCCTTTTATCACAGCAACTGCTACAGGCCGTTTTAATAATTTTCTTGAAAAACTGACTTAAAGTAAGTTAAATCCACTTCTCAAGCTCTATCTACTGCCACAAATCCGCCCAGAAGACTGCTGAGGAACTGGCCAAGATATTTACTGTATTGAGCTACTCGCTATCTTATTATTGTTATGTTATTTTTATTATTTTAGTTTAGTTTTGTGATTAACTGTATTTTATTTTTTTACAGTTTTGTAATTCTTTTTTATTTTTCTTATTATTTTCTATTATTCATATGCTTACTCGATTTTTTTTTCCTGTTGCTCTGTTCTCCTTGATATCACATTTGCTCAATATCCTTGTAGATAGCAAATTTATATTGACAGAAATATGTATCTTATAAATAAATGAAGTAACGAATTTAAATTAAATCTAAGCGAGGTTGAGTGAGATGCTTTTAGATGCTTTGGAGTCTTTAATAACAATTTCGGAATATTGATATGATCATAAACTGAATTCGATGGATACTTGTAGAAAGTTTCATAAAAAGGAGAGAAAATAGATATAAAATATTTTAATAGGAATCATTAAGAATAGAAACTTGTTGTTAACTGCACCTCCGCTGACAAATAGTTCATTTCCGCAATTACGTTTTAATTTACCCTGGAAAAAATCTTAGGTTTATCATACAAATATCAAAATATATATCATAATTTGTGTTATCCTATTGAACTGCTAAAAAACTATTTAATTTTTGTAGTCCTACAAAATTTATATTTAGGATTTTAGAAATATTTTAAAACAACTTTTTGTCCATTTTTAAAAAATATTTTAGCATATTTTGCCTAATATTGGTCCAATTTAGATGACTTTTCTTTTATCTTATAGAAAATTTAATTCTGTTTCAAATGACTACATATGATTTTTCAAAAAACGCATAATTATTTAATATTTATATAGTTTTATTTAGTAATTATAAGAACAATTTTTACTATCGTGTTTGGTGAATATTTTTATTTCTACACAGTACGTCTTGGAATTGTCATAAAATTGAAAATAAATATTATTGCCTTACTATTCAATGTATTTGAATACGTAAAATGAATAATTTAATTTTAATGACTTTATGTCCTAATTATTACTAAAATTTCAATTAGTCTTTCTTCATTTTTTTTTCTCCTGTTCGATGACAAACAGGATGAAAGCGATTTCAATGAAGCGTCTAGATCACTTCATAAAAAAATTAAACGTTCCGTTTTTATCAATTTTATCGATTTTCCAGAGGCATTCCTGAACGTAAATGATGGGAGAAAAAAAAACAGTCTTCTTAATACATAGAAAGTAGAAGAGATAATTTCTATTGATTTTTTTTTCTTAGTAGTTTAAAACCCACTGTCTCTAAATCATATTCTATTCATATTTTGATTGTAATAGTATGCAAAATGAAATGAAATAGCTTTTATTCATTAAATACAAGTTTACTATAAACAAAATAATTTGTATAATAATACATAGGTATATAATGATATTAATAGATTTTCATTCAAAATAATTAATCAACTGGCGTGTAAAAATTAATTTTTTTTCCAAAAATTATCAGATTTCTATTTTTATTAATTTTTTTTTTTTTTATATTTTGTATAGGAATCGGAAACCTTTCTAATTATCATCCCTGAATATCAATTATTTACTTCTTGAGCTAGGCGCAAATACAGCTTCCTTTTCTTCATAACTTTTTTCTTCATTTATACCACTTAATATGATTTTTAAAAATAAACAAAGTAAAAAAAATATTTTATCCGATGTGCTCTAGAAACCTCAGACTCAGTTATTCTTTTCCGTTTATTTTTTCAATAGATTAAATTCTGTGGACTAATAGATATCGATCCATCGACTTATCAACATAGGGGTTCTAAAACCTTTAACTTTTTTTCATTAGAAATATTTTAAAACAACTTTTTCTCCATTTTTAAAAAATATTTTAGTATATTTTGCCTAATATTGGTCCAATTTAGATGACTTTTCTTTTATCTTATAGAAAATTTAATTCTGTTTCAAATGACTACATATGATTTTTCAAAAAACGCATAATTATTTAATATTTATATAGTTTTATTTAGTAATTATAAGAACAATTTTTACTATCGTGTTTGGTGAATATTTTTATTTCTACACAGCATAAGAGAAATTGCCCTTAAAAAGGTTTACTATCTAGGAATTTCTTATTTGAAAATTACTGATTTTTTAAGAAAGGTGAGTTTTTAAATATTTAGATTGCCAAGTTCAAAATTTTACCAAAGTATATGTGGAGTTTCATAAATAAATAAAATTTATTTAAAAGGAGAACAGATAATTTAATGGAAATAAGTAGAAAGTATGGAAATTTGTACTACATCAATTCTTCAGTTCTGAAATTGGAATTCTTCAATTCTTCTTTTTTTTTTTTTAATGTATAATTCTTTTTATAGAGAAAAAAAATAAGTACAGTTTGCCTCAACTAAGGGCATTGTGTATTTGGGATGTATGAAACAATCATACAATTTATACAATAAAATAAAAATAATAGAAAGTTATAACAAAAGAAAAGAAAAGAAAACTTGGAATAACAGAATAAATCAAACATGGCACAAAATTACATATGTATATATAAACCAAAAATTAAAAACACAGTCATACTTATTTACAAAATTTACATCAATTCTTCTAGAAATTCTCTTTAGTCTGACACCTTAGTCATAAAATTCTGTCGCTTCTGAGAGGGATCAATACTAAAGAAGGTCTATAAAGAAAAGTTATCAATACTACTATATTATATTTAGTGTGGATAATCTGTTTTTTTTTCTATTGCATATTTTTAATATCCGTTTATTGACGATTGACGGTTTCTAATCATAACAAAATAAAATTCTACTAGCTATGAGTAATCAAGTTGAGAATAAAAGAATTTAAAAAAATGTAAGCGTTGTATCTAGATGTCAAATATTATCATAGCAGCCGGGTCAATTTCGCACCTCCAAGAAGGAAAGAAAAAGTGAAATTTCCCCTGACACGACTGACTGACCAGCAGCTGATAGCCCACACGTAACTAATACAGACAGCCCAGCACTTCCCAATCAACCAATCCTGTCTGTCTAACGAACCTTAACACTGTCAGTTAATAATTGATTTATTACATACATTCTGGTTAGCTCTTTTTCATTGATTGTCTATGTTATGTGTTCATTAACATTAGCAGATTAAGGATTCAATTTTTTATAGCGATAATAACTATAAAAGAATATGATAGAAACTGTGAATAGATAAAAATGATCCTTGAAAATTTAAAAAAAAAAAAATCTGGCGCGCGCATCACTCAACTTTCACTTACCGTTCTATTTCAAAAATCAATTCTTATCTGGCAAAATTGAGCTATTACAAGAAGTTATTGAAGTTTTTGTAATGAAGCTAAACATTAAAGAACGTATTTTTGAATTTCGATCATAATCATCAATACAACAACTCATTAAGGCCGTCAAAGTAACACAAATCCTATTTATTATATCGATTGTAGCCAATAAAAACCTCGTAACTACATCAGTCAATTAGAATTACATAACTCCAGTCTCTGAGCTCTATATACAAAGAGAGATTTGGAAGTATATATTATTTAATTATGTAGGTTTGTACTACATAAATTTACAGGAATTCAATCTCAATTACTTTTTACAGATATTTAAATTCTTATTTTCTACCCTTAGAAAAATTTTCCAAAATATAGTTAGTTGTTTTTAAATACTGCATCGATAGTTCAAAAGTCGTCACACTAATTGTAAGTATATAATGTTTTGATTTCTCAAAGGGAAGTATTTTTGGAATTTATTCGTTTTAACGGCGATGCATACCTAATTATTTAAATATTTTATTGGATTTAAATTTATTCAACTTCAGTAAATGTATTTAAGGTTATTAACACATGTTATACACATATATATTAAGGCCAACACATGTAATATTGAAAATTAGCCATTTAAGCCCTGTTAAAGAACATCAATGATATTAAAACCTGCATTATTTTTAAAAAAATGCTTAATAATACACTGATATACCGAGTTTAATCAAAATCGTTACAGCCGTTTTTGAGAAAATCGTAAAAATGTGTTAAATCGATTAAATAAAATGCCAGTCCCGGTAGATCGATTTTGACGAAAAAGTTGCGGTATCATCCAAGGTTTATACAAACCTTAAATATGAAATTTCACATTCATACGACTTTTCGTTTTTCAGTTAGATTGATCTCACACCCATAAACACAGGTCATTTTGCGGGACTTGATTATTTGGCCTCAAAACATGCATTTTCGTTGAAAATTCACATTTAAAAATGTTCACGATCGCAATACTTACCCTTACTATGTATTGCATAAATGTTTAAATGAAAGTAAAAAACTGTTTCATTGTACTTGTGTGAAAGAAGAAGTGAAAAATAAATATATTTCATTGCACGTATATTTTAGAATAAATTACATTTTTAAATTAATCCAGAATGATTGATCTTCATTAGACAAATCAGAATGTTCATCACCGGACAAATAATCAAAGTGTTGTTAACTATATTATATTGTTTGTCTTTTTATAAACTAAAAAGTGTTTTTTTGTGCAGAGAAATATAAACCTGGAAATATTGAAAAACAAACAACAGATATATAAAATAATCATTTTTTCACTCTCTTGAAAATGTTTTCCTGATTTTTATATAGACTGTGTTCGAATCTGAATTCTAAAAAATGTTATCAAACACCATTTTCGAGAAATGATGGTTGTTTTTGAAAAATATATATAAATAGAAAATATGCTATTCTTACTTCATTTATTTATTTATTTTCTTGTGAATAATAATAATAATGTATAAAAATATTTAATCCTGAACATAATATAAGTTCATGCCTAGGCAATGTGTATATTTTTTCCCTTTATAGTGTCCATCAGCAATTTCCCGTTGCTGTGTCCAACAGTAGTCATCACAAGCACCTTCTCATTGCATTTACCGCTACACCTCTTCTCCAGTTGGTCTATATCTTGAATAAACCGTTTTCCGTGCTCATATAGAAGAGAAGAAAGAGAAGAAATCCCAATGAGAAAACAAAAAATGAATTATTAATAACATGTACGTAATCCACATGATATTATATGATAAAATCAATTCTTTAACAATTTTTTTGTAATTTGTAGCCCACAAATTGTTGATATACCTATTCATACATAGACCAAATTCTTTATTCATTTTCATTTAATTTTTATCTGAATTTTAGGTCCTTAAATAGAGCGCGGGTATGTGACCAGAAAATTCTTGAAGCCTGACATGGGAGCTCTCAATATTTTTCATGTTGTAAAAGCTTCAAAATCAATAATTGTTTTTTATTTTTCTTTGAAGTTACAATGATCAAAAAATGCCCAAAATGTCGAATAATATCTAATTTTTTACCCACAACACAAATTTGACGTGAACTGGTGTCTGATATTTGCCTTTGGATTCGTTTGTTTCGATGTCTAGGCGCAAAATATCCAGGTCATCATCGCCCGATCAACTAAATAACACTACTTTAATACTGTTTGGATGGTTGGTACAAAAAATAAGGATAAAAAAAAATTGATAGAATAAAATAAATAAATAAAAATAACAATAGACACTTATAGATAATAAGATAAAATAAATAAATAAATAAACTTTAAAAAAATAGCAATAAAATCAATTAATGAATTCAAATTAATAAACAAATGAACTAACTTCGGATCTAGCATCTTGGATTCAGGTCTAGCATACATAAAAACCTCAACACACAAAAAAAAAAATCTGTTAAAGGGAGGATTTAGATGCAGAACAGTTTAATTAATTACCAATTTACTCGTATAAAGTTGCCTCAGTAGTTGTCAATTAAAGTAATTATTTTTTTTATCTGAAGAGTATGCATTAGCTTCCTCGATGGGAACTTTATCTTGTATTAGTTGGCAGATTCAAGGTGATAAAGATGAAAGTTTTTTTTTTTTCTCCGGACGTTAACAGATTTCTATACACTAGGTATTCTTGAGAGAAACATAAGTTTCTATTCAAAACAATAACTATTATTTCATTTTTAAGAGAAACGATGGAGAACAATAATAAATCAAATATCGTGAAACCCAATTCCCCAAGTAAAAACTTTGATCCATATAAAAACGGAACTTCATGATAATGGGCCTTGCAAAATCATCCTCAAATTATTAAGTATAAGTAATATATTAAAAAGTAATACATATTAAATAAATGTATTATGAAATATTATCCAATCTAAGACAATGTTTGCTACATACCTCTCACCACCCCGACCCACGTCCGCTCAGTTGGTGGTTCGAACTTATGGGTCAAAAATAAAATTCCTTCAAATGACCTGTTACCATGGTTGTTTGAAAAATCGAAATAAGAAAAAAGATTATCGATTTCGGATTAATTATTCGTGCTCAATTTGATAAAACAGTGCTTAATTTAGCTAAGGAAATTAGCATTCTCTATAAACTTCAGCTGCTTCTGTTGTGAAGTTATCTTTCATTTCAATTTTTTCGAACTTATATTATCAAAATGATATAGCATCAATTAGGTCTCTTACACCAGATTATTGTAATGACACCTATTATTGACACTTGTAAGCAATATTTGATAAAGTAACCTTTTTAGGTTCATGCAGGATTTCAAACTTCAAAGGCTTATTAAGGTGCCTTTGAAAGGGCGCCAAGTTGGTAATGCTTCATGAACCTAAACGCTAATTTTATCAAATTTAATATACAAGTGTCAACAATTAGTAACGTTTCAATAATAGGTGCCTTTACTCTACTCATATTGAAGTTTCGGTAAATAAGGAAATTTACCAAATTTCACTTTTTATTGTAAAATGTTCACTCCCATATATATATATATATATATATATATATATATATATATATATATATATATATATATTTATATATATTAAACTTCTTTAATGACAAATATTGCATTTTGTCACAACTAAGGACATTACTAATAGTGATAAAGTTCATTCAAACTTTATGTACGATAAATAAAAACAAATGAAATCCAACAATAATAATATTAACATATTATATTATATTATAACATAAAGTCTAGAAAAAGAATAAATTAGTTCTAAGCAAATATAAATATAATAATCTATCACGTGGACAATAAGTATGGTGAGATATGGGCACATTCATACTATATATACAGAAAACATAAAATTAACAAAAGTAAAAAATTAACTAAATATTAATTATCGCTTCTCGGCCTATTGGCTGAGATTAAAGTGAAATTAAAATTAATATTAAAATGTAAAGAATGTAACGACTGTGAATTTTATTAGGCAGTAATAATAAAATAAAATAAATAATTAAATTAAAAAGTACTTTTAGTATTTTGTATTATAAATATATTTTCTGAAAATCATTTAAATAACTTGTAATTAAAATAAATTTAATTTAAAAAAACACAAAATACATGTTATTATAAATACTGTATAAATATTTGAAATAAATTTTGTCCAGGTCTGGTTTTAAATAATATTATAATCTTAGTGAAGTATGCGTTTTCTTGGTCATCTGTTAATTAATAGCCTCTTTCTTTTTTTCTCCTACTTATTCGTTCTTCCCATTCAAATGGCTAAGTTAGGGAATGATATTAAATAAAGTATGTTGATGATATGAAATAAAGTCAGCGGTACTCTTAAGATATTTTATGTCGCCGTACAGCTTAGTCATTTCATCAGTTGGTTCAGGCCATCTCGGCTTCCGTTGTTTCTCCATTAGAATACATGTCTGGAGAATGTGTCCCGTTGTTTTCTCTCCTCTTCCACATTCACATATATGTGATAGACCAATTTAAATTTTTTTTAGATTTGTGAGTTAAGCATATTATGTTCAGTTATAAGTCAGAAAATTAAAATTTGTCCCTTTTGTTGAAAGTGAATAGTACGGATTCTAAGGTTTGAAGGATGGGTGCTGATTGTTCCATCTCTCAATCGATACTTTATTTATCGTTTTAATTTCTTCAAGTCTATGTATAGAGGTATTTTTTTTTAATTTTATTATTATTATCTTCTTTTATATTTTATTATTTCCTTTTTTCGTTTTGTAAGTTATAAAAACATCGGGCGTTGATAATAAGGATGATTATCGCCAAAAAAACAAAGAAGATTGTTTGTTTTACAAAGTTGAGGAGAGAAAAACAGGATTCTCTGGGAGTTCCTAGTACATTATTGAACTTGATAGGTTCAATGAGACTGAAAGTCGATTCAGGAAGAGTCGGTTAATATTATTCTAGCGGAACAAAATATCAATAGCGAATATTCTTATTGAAAATGGTATAAAATGTGTAATAATAGTATTTTATTGAATGAAAGGTGCGGATGTTATGTTTAGTATGTTAGTAAGGTAATAAGGTAGTCTAGCATGATGACGTTAGTCTCATTAAATTTAAGTTAAAATAAACTATATTGGTTAATTATTTTCAATAATCAACCATTGTGATCGACCACAAAATTCAAAAACTTAACCCCCTCTCAAAATTTGAGGTTTCACGTTTCAGGAGGCGCACTAGCGGATCCAGGATTTAATTTTGGGGGGGGGCTTCAGCCCGAAAGCTTTTTTTTTTCAAAAAAGTAACGATAATTACTTTGGAAAATACGAAAGAAACTAAGTACCTATTCGAACTGGTGTTTAAGTGATTCCTAAAGCCCTTTTAAATGTAATTACACGAATAATTATACTTTAAGAGATAATTTTTTAGCATTTTTTCCGATAAAACATGGTTATATTTTACCATTTTGGGGGGAGGGCTTCAGCCCGAAAGCACCCCCCCCGTAGATCCGCCCGTGAAGAGGCGTAGAATTCAAAAGAAACAAAATTTTTTGTCCGTCCGCCGTCCGCGCATTTCCTCCGATACTACTGGACAGATTTTTTTTCAAATTTGGATATAAAATTAGTGGTCACCCGAGGATGATCCTCCTTCATCGACATTACTATCCGCCTTTTACTTTCAAAATGGCGGCCGAAAAACCTGCGTTGCTATAGACTGTAGCTCCTAAACTAATTTACCGATTTCAATAAAACTTCGCCAAAGTCATTTTTTCGACGCCCTTTAAATTTATCTATATAACATACTTCAACGAAAAGAAGCTGGAAAAAGAGTTACGAGGGATGGTAAAATTAAATTTCGAATAAATCAAAAAGTTTACACTTTTTTGTCGATATTGTTTTTTTAAAGTTTAACATTGTATTTCAAATTTTAGGGAATTTCCTAAAAAAAATCGTTAAAATCGGACAATTATGAGCAATGGTGTTCAGCTCTTTTTTATAGGTTCTACTCCAAATGTTATATCCTTTGTTTGGTTTTAAATTTTGAATGTGTTACTGAAGTAATGCTATTGTTTTTAGGATATTTCTAATGATTAAAAAACAAATTGTTTAGTCCAATAATCACTTTCTATTTATTTTTCTTTGTAACTACTAAGGTAACGTTACTTTAGATGTATAATGGTTTGGAAATAATAAACCATTGTGAAGTAATTTTCAGCGTTTTTTTTTATCTTACCCCTCTTGTTGTCTGCTGATTCTAAAAACCTAATTATAACTCAAACTATTGCAAGAAGATATAAGTTTACAATTCATATTAGCTATAGTGTGAAGGTCTAGTAATTATGTATATTTTTTAATAGCGAAAGTGTGAGTAGGAGTTGTAAACTATCATTATTCTGAACAGAGATTATTGTAATGAAAATACCATAAAGCCTCTTTATATGTTATATTAAATTATTAGTAAAAAAAAGTTAATTAATTAATGAAAGGATGGCAGAACCGGAATCTAGCAGGCAGTGAGTGCAGCCCCTCCTCGCCTCAAGGACAATGACCCATTCATAAAGCTACAGGAGCAGATCGCTTCACTTTCGCTTCCCCTTTAAATTATTTTTCCCCGGGAATCATTTCTATTATTTTCCCGAGATACTAGGAAAACCTCTTTGGATCTGTTAGCCGGGGCCGCTGGATGAATGAAATGAAAAGTAAAAGAAAACTTTCCTGGAATCCTTTTGTGTTTGGGAAATCCTAGGGTGTTACTCTCTTGTAATTAAAGTCCATTCACAATATGTTGCTGAAAGAGATTAAACGGCTTTGTAATATTAGTTTATTATTTCAAAGGCACGAGATTTGTTATTGAAAATAAATAAACAGTGGATCCTGTTTTTTTATTCCTTAAAAAATAATCTAATAATATATATCAAAATACACATCAGTGATAAATGATTCAATAAATACGTCATTATTGCCAAACTATTCAAACAGCATTTCTAGTGTAAAAAATCTGGTGGGCGCAACACACAACTTTCACTTATCGCTCAACTTTGAATAGAAATTACTTTCTGGTCATGTCGGACCATTATAAATTTTTTTAATTGCATTTTTAACTGACCTAAAGATAAAAAAATACAGCTAATAAATCATAAACACCAATAAAATAAATAATAAATAAATAAAATAAAATAAAAGTTTTATTTATTATATCATCAGTTGATTATGGATTGTACGACTATTAGTTATCAAACTGTTATTTTCCATTGCAAAGTTTACTAAAACGGAATTAAGAGATTTGCATTGTCTTTCATAGACAATACAGCAGTAGTCACACTAATTGTAAGTGGATACTGTTGGAATAATACAAAAGGAAATTTCATCAACCTATTCACTAATTTGATTTTCTAAATAGTTGCATGATTTTTTTTTCGGAATAAACGGACGATAGATTCGAAAATATTTAAATATAATATCAGATCTAGAACGTCTCTATGAAATATTTTTATATTTCACTTCTTCTTTCACACAAGTACAACGAAATAGTAGTGGATACTGTTGTAATCTCACAAAGAAAAGAATCATCAAATTATTCACTAATTTAGTTTTTTAAAAGGTTGCATGACAATATTTCGGAAAAAACGGACGATGATACCTAATTATTTAAATATAATATCAGAATTATCAAACTACAGTAAATATATTTAAGGTTATAAACTTATGCATGAAATGATTTTATATTTTACTTCTTCTTTCACACAAGTACAATGAAATAGTTTGAAAATGTCATTGCCTTAATTAGGTGAATTTTATATATTTTTTAAAAACTTAAAAATGTTTTAAAAGGTTACATTTAGTTAGTCAATTTCATTTGATTCCCTTGAAAACATGTTATTTACGTTAAATATTATTAGTTTTCAAAAATTATTATTTATAATTTGTTTGCCAATCTCCGTTATCTTCTACAACTTTCTGTATTAGATATTGTTTTTTTCTAAAATTCTTCGCTTTCCAACGATATATTATACGTATACTTTCCGACTAGTATTTCCGGACATTCATTTTCGACCTGGATAAGCATTTCTATTTTTTTCTCCTTTATCCAATTATCATAAGTTTTATTTAGCATTTTTTCGTAACACTGAATAATGAGAGATAGTTAATTATTTAAAATAAATCATATTAAAGGTGCTTTATTTAGAGGCAGACGTATATGAACATTGGGCATTCAAGCCCTGTAAAGTTACATCAATGGGGATAAGACCTGATTGATATTATAGACTGTTTAATTATACAATGATACACCGAGTTTAATCAAAATCGTTAAAGCCGTTTTTGAGAAAAATGTGTTTTAGCGTTGATATAAAGTGGCACTTCCAGTTAGCCGATTTTAAGGAAAAAGTTGCCAAGACATCTAAGGCATATACCTATCTTAAATACTTAATATCAGTTTCGTCCGGCTTTTCATTTTCGAGCAAGAGTGTTTTCGGGACTTGGTTATTTGGATTCGGGAATCTCAAAACGTGTATTTCCGTTGAGAACTCATATTTAGATATTTTCACAATCGCAATACTTACACTTACTATATGTTATATATCTAGGTAAGTGAAAGTAAAAAATGCTAAGGAATTGGTATCCTATGAGTATTTATATTGGACTGTAATCAACCATAGACAACTGCCTAATTTTTAAAAATATGTTCATACTGGTTTTAGATCTTTTCAGTATTTCTATATCGCATTAAATCAAATAGAGGCCCCATCATAATTTTAAGGAGGTATTTATGAGGTTATGTTATTTTTTTTTAAGTGGGGCACATTATGGAGTTATACATTATATTTACGGTTTTAAACTTTTGAAGGCAACTTTTCAACTAGAGGTCCTATGGTTTATTTATAGAGTATTAGATATGGTCTATTAAAATATTCATTATTAAAAAAAAGATTCAAATGTGTGTACAATGTCACTTTTATACTAATTCAACAATGGACGTAGCAGCTCGTATCTCTGTTGAACATTCAAATTAATAAATATGTTCCTAATCGATCGTGAAATGTGTACTGCTTTTAGGCTTAATTATACTTTTTCTGGCGTATGTACTTTATATCAATGTGTAGTTAAAAATCTCAATGAGAAGATTTTAGGATTTTTTTTTTTAAATTATTGAAATCGTTTTGGTTCTATAGTCTAGAGCAGGGGTCTTCAAACTACAGCCCGCCACCACTTCTGATCTGGCCAGCGAAAGTTTCTTTAATTACATGGTAACATTTTAAAAATAAGAAATTTAGCTCATTACTCAAACAAGGTTATTACAAGAATTATCCCATGGGTGTATAATCTCAGAAAGCTCATTTCACAACTTAAGTGTCATTTACAGAACAAGATTTATTTTTGTAAGATGTCATGGCCCGTGGGACATAGTGAAAGCCTCAGTGTGACCTGCGGACCAAAATGTTTGTAGACTCCTGGTCTAAAATAAAAAAGCCACTTTTTTGGCTGCTGTGACGCCATGTTTAGGTACCCAGGCCAAAATCATACAAATAAATAAAAAAATATGTCCACCCATTCAAGAAATAATCTTGAAACAAAGAGAAAAATTTTACTTGGGTTAATATCAACATATATTTATTTTTTCATATGTATATATCTCTCTCCCACCCCACTATGTATATAGCCGGAAATTACCTGTTTTTTTATAATATAATTAGTAAAACCTAAGGAGGCCATTAAAGGGATAAAATAGCAGTGAAGAGAAACTCGTTGTGAGCGAAACTTCAGTTTAACTGAGCACATATAATTAATCACTGCAGTTAAACTTGCATTCTATTATTAACCTTAGATCTCAATTGATAAACAGTTATGGACGACTGAATTTATTGCAGTAATATAATTAGATACATTTCACATTACTAGTTAACCCGTGCGAATAATTCACATAGTATAACTTATTGAACAGTGAACATTATAATATGAAAATAAGTAAATTCAGTGCATTGCGAGAGGGAGAAATCAATTTTCTTTAATTGGTCGATTACAATAGTATCTCCGGAGCAGGGGCGCTCAGTAACTAATGATCCAAGAGCCCGTGTAAAAGTATTCACATTATTTGATGAAAACATTGAAAGTATATTTTTGAATATTTATAACATATATATTTAAAAAAATGAAACTATGCCAATCGGATCTTGCTACCTGCAAAATGGCGGCTGATTTGTAGAACATTATGGCAGTAACTGAAGGATTGAAATGGGGAAAATGTAGGAAATGTTACATAAGCCGTGGATCGACCCAGCAGTCTGGATACCCCAGGGTCCTCCAGGCATACCTCGTAGTGCATACTCTTTACTAGCCTCTGTGAAGTTGGTTCTCTTTATTAAATAAATAATTAAGAGGGAAACCTTGCGGTTGAGCGTGATCTTGGCCCAATGACTTTCCTGCATAACCATAGGACTTAAAACAGTACTTCCTCACAAATTACTCAATACAAGACAGTGTAGTGGTAGAGGTTTAATTTTTTTTTTTTTTTGCAATGGTATGTTTAAAAATACACCTAAATATGTTTACATTACTATTGGCTGTATTTTTGCAAAAAATTGCCCGATTTCAATGATATGTTTTTTCGCTTTGAAGGGGATATGGAAACCTTTCTACTTATCACGGGTATAACATTGGATATGTTTACTTTTGGAATTATGTACTTACAAAGCTTCCATTTCTTCATACATTTTTCCCAGGAAAATGCTATTTTTTCATATGAAGGAGATATGGTCTTCAAAATGATGGTGTAAAGAATTTGATGAAGAATTAACAAAGATATGTAGTACCGACGAGAAAACACCTGATGATTTCATCTCAAAATCTTATCTTTACACAGTTTCATTTGCCAACCGTTTTTAAAATATTTACAATTATATTCTTTGTTCATTAAAAAATAGAATAATTTTTCTATTTCATCATGGAATGGAAATTATTTATTGTTGTGAATTATTTAGTAACAAAGTAATTCCTTTGATCAGCGGAAGAATAATTTCAATTACATTGTACACGAACAGTGCAGCAAGGCCACTCGGAATACTAAGTTATTTTAAGTTGTTATGTTGAGTAATCTCTCAGTAAATGTATTAAAAGTATCTTGTTCATTTAATAGTCAATTTTCCTATTATTTATACATTAACTCTTGACAAACCGTTAGAAATGTGATAAATCGATAATGGAAAGTTGGTGAAAATATTAATAATAACAATACTCGAATTATAACACTTTATATTTTTAACAAATAAAAAGTAACTAACGATTTTTAAAATTGTATATACCTGTTCCTTTCATACACCTTCATATGGAACATATAGTTAGGGAAAGTATTGCGGTCATGAAAAAATTCGAATCTGAGTTTTTAATGTAAATCTACACGTTGATATCCCATGAGTTCCTATTATTATTACTATTTTCCTATTATTTATACATTAACTCTTGACAAACCGTTAGAAATGTGATAAATCGATAATGGAAAGTTGGTGAAAATAATAATAATAACAATACTCGAATTAAAACACTTTATATTTTTAACAAATAAAAAGTAAATAATGATTTTTAAAATTGTATATACCTGTTCCTTTCATACACCTTCATATGGAACATATAGTTAGGGAAAGTATTGCGGTCATGAAAAAATTCGAATCTGAGTTTTTAATGTAAATCTACACGTTGATATCCCATGAGTTCCTATTATTATTATTATTTTCCTATTATTTATACATTAACTCTTGACAAACCGTTAGAAATGTGATAAATCGATAATGGAAAGTTGGTGAAAATAATAATAATAACAATACTCGAATTAAAACACTTTATATTTTTAACAAATAAAAAGTAAATAACGATTTTTAAAATTGTATATACCTGTTCCTTTCATACACCTTCATATGGAACATATAGTTAGGGAAAGTATTGCGGTCATGAAAAAATTCGAATCTGAGTTTTTAATGTAAATCTACACGTTGATATCCCATGAGTTCCAAATCGCTCTGCATGTATATTGCATGTTCAATAGACTAGCTCGAAAACTACATATTTAAAGCAGATATATGCTTGAGATGATACAGCAGCTGCCAGCAGCACAGCAGCAGCAACCACATCTCCTGCGTCCAGTCCAGCGTCTATTTTTTGCTCTTTTAATCTTTTAATATTTTCCTCCCACATTATCTCTGATGATCTCCTTAACTCCATTCAGAAGTCCTTTACCAACGATTATGGTTCCAATAACATCTAATTCAGACTTATTAAAGCCACTCTGCCATCCATTGTTCGGATCCTTTCCATTCTATCGCAGTCACTAGTTCCTAGTTACCTTTTTTTGCCAGGTCATTAGAACTCATCGACCCTCCTATATTTTTCATAGCTTACAATTTAAATACTCCATTCAATCCCGTCCCATCAGATCTCGTACTTCCGATCTCTATCCTCCTCCTCACCGAACTACTGCGTTTGACAAATCCTTTGCAATTCAAGGTCTCTCTGTAATTCCATCCCTCCTGATATTCGACACGCACAATCTTTTTTCAAAGCTCTCCTCTTCAAACACCTACTCCTTTCTCAATCTGATTGATTACGAAATATATATAAGAGAACTATTTAAGTATCCCCAGAGATTATTTCTGATATACTCTTTTCTTTTTCTCTCTCTTTCTTCTGTATTTTTACTTTTGATTAACCATTACTGTAAATATTTAATTTATTTATGACCACACAGACAGATTTTTTCTAAAGGGACAACAGTCTTAGAATGATAAAATATATTTTTATTTCACCTTATTCTCGTAAGTAAAATCACTGGAAGTGGAACTTTATACTATAAATTTTACACATTTTTACAATTTTCTCGAAAACTGTTCATTTTATACAATTTTCATTTAACTCTCCATGTCTTTATGAAATTTAGTGGTATTTGATAATACATAGATATTAACCTCATTGAAATAATCTGAGCTTAAATGCCGATTTTTCATATTTTTTCTCTAAAGTACCTTTAACTCCTTGAGAATATTTTTTAATTAGAAATAATTAAAAATCTCTCATTGTTAGATGTAATAAAATATGGTCAGATACAAAACATGAGAAAATATAATAATCAACTCAAGGAAGAATGTTTTCCCTGGTAATTTTGATTAGATTTTTTAACTAATTATCAATTATAAATGGATCATACTGAAACTTACATTATTACTTATTGCGATTGTTAGGGCCACTAAAATGGCCCATAAAAATTAAAATAGCTTTTTATTCATTTTTTTATTCATAACTATAATTAATAAGGATTAGCTGAAAAAAATATTAAAACCCAATGATTTATTTGAAAAAAATAGGTCAAAAACAGTAAGGTATTGTCAGTTATAGGTGTTAAAATCCAATAGTTATAGGTTCCCAGCTCATAGACATATCGATCCACAAGATATAAAGTATTTTTCTCAGCCAATGGTCGTTAAGTATATATACCAATTTAACATAAAAAATTTATGTTAATATTTTAAAATTAATCTATTTATGAATGTAACTTCTTTGATATCATGGATTATAGTTTGATTTATTTTCTTTTTAAACTCGCGGCACAGGCATATTATTGATGTACAACATAAAACCAAAAAATCGATAAACACATTCCAAGCAATTCAAATATAAAAAAATGTACTCTTTTCGATATCGTACAGCAAGGGAAAGAAGATGATGGTAGTAAAATATTCGGTTCCTCGAACTCTAATAACAAAAAATCTTGTGTGTCCTTTGTTTTCTTTATGCGGATAAGACTGGAAGATGACTGGCAGGCGACACCCGACGAACGCTTGCCATTGTGGCCGTCAGAGGTAAGCTGCCATAAAGACAGTTTCCGCCGCGCGCAGGCTCTGAGCATGACTAATGTCTCAACAACTTGAGTGCCGATGTTCTCTTATGTCATATCTTAGAGGTGGTAATAACGGTACGGTCTATAACCAGCCTTATTTTACATATATTTAGCCCAAGATCAGGAATCATTTTGAGTAGAGAGACATTTTGAGAAATATACCTGGAATTTTATCTACTGTCGGTAGTTGTAAGTGTTTAGTAACGATACGGAGACAGTCGTAGGCAGCAATGTTTGTTGCGCTATAACTTATAGAACCAGTTGAGTGTCAATCATCAACTTTGTATCACACGTTCCTACCAGAATGAGATATAAACTGCAGACGTTTCGTAATGTTTCACTCATTCCCTGTTTTTTGGACGTAATGTTATACCCGAACAAATAAATAGCCGCAAAGCGGCGAGTTTTAAAAACAGGGAGGGTCACTAGCGGATCCAGCTGGGGGCTGGAAAATTTTTTTTAAAAAGTTCAAAAAAACAGCTATTCAAAGAAAAGAGAAATAGAGGGAAAATTCATCCTCATACAAGAATTTCCGAATGTAATATAATAAAAAATTATTATCGTGACCATCAGTATCAAATTTTGCCAGAGGGCAGCCCTGCCTTGGATGATAAAAAAAATATCGAAAAAAATGACAAAAATACCTATTTAAAGAAAAGAGAAAAATAAGAAAAAATTATCCTCACACGAATTTCTTAATGAAAAAAAAAATTATTATCGTGACCTGCACTAGCGAAATCTGCCAGGGGACGCACCCTCCCTTGGATGGTGAAATAAAATTTCAAATAACACCTATTTAAAGAAAAGAGAAATATAAGAAACATTCATCCTCATAGACGAATTTTCTAATGTAATATAAAAAAAAAGTTATTACCGTGACCAGTACTAGCTATTTCTTCCAGGGGGCGCACCCCCCTCTGGATGTTAAAATAATTCCGAAAAAAAAGATCCAGAAAAAAATCCAACTATTATAACGATTTAAAAAAAATTACTTTATTTTCTTTTTAGTTGATGTATTGATGGACAGAAATGTAGAAAAAATGCTCTATATTATTTTAGTTTTTATTTTGGTTTAATATATACATAATTACCAGAGTTACATCCATTTATCTAAAACATGTTTTCAGTCAAAAAGTGAATTCAAAATGGCCGCCCAAATTTTTATTATTAACTATGATGATGATGAAAAAAAATAATAAAAATCAAAAATGTCGAGCTGAAAAATTAATTCAGACTGGGTGATTTCAAATGGATTGATACATTGAAGATAACAATACAACTGGAAAACGAGTAAAAAGTGAATGAACCTGTTTAATTTTAAGCAGTTTTCTGCAACAGATCTCTGCAATATTCATGATATATCGTTTAACTAATTGTTGATTAGCTTATTTTGTAGCAAAGTAAATTTGTCTGCGTCTTTGATATGACGCTGAAAAACAAACAAGGTCCTATGTGCGGCTCCGTAGTCTAGGAATGGGATGTCGAAAGCCCAATATCGATATTGTCATCGAAAGAAATATTGGTAACTTTCGATACTATCAAAATATCGGACTTGAAATATCGATAATATCAAGAGACGATATTTTCATCTACATAATAAACTTTTTTGTAAAACCAGTAATTTTGAATTATGAAAATCAATATAATTATTGAATCTCTTGCAAAGGAGTATAAACGAATTGATTGGTTATTTCCCTCTTTAAATTAATCGATGTAAATATCAATTCTTATATTCACCTTAGTAAAATTAATTTCCTGGTTCGTATCCATCTTCGATATCCTTAGTTTTCTACGCACTACATTCTATGTGAGAACAGGCAAGATGAGTTTATTTTTTACTTTCACTTACGTATATATGTAATATATAGTAAGGGTAAGTATTGCGATCCTGAAAATTGTCGAATCTCAGTTTTCAATGGAAATACATGTTTTGAGGTCCCCTGAGTCCAAATAACCAAGTGTCGCAAAATGGTCTGTGTGTCTGTGTTAACAGTCTAGCTCATAAACGAAAAGTAATACGTAACTGATATTAAGTATTTAAGGTTTGTATATGGGCCGGATGTGATAGCAACTTTTTTGTTAAAATCGGCTAACCGAAAGTGCCACTTTATATGAACGCTGAAAAATATTTTTCTCAAAAACGGCTCTAAAGATTTTGATTAAACTATCATTGTATAATTAAGTGGTCTTTAATATCATTTAAGTCTTATCCACGTTGAATTAACTTTACAGGGCTTAAATGCCCAATGTTCATATATTTCTTCCTCTAAAGTACCTTTAATATGGTTTATTTTAAAAAGTTATTCATTTCGCATTATTTAAAGTTGTAAAAAAATGCTACATATAACTTTTGAAAGAATTTGATAAGTTAATAAAGGAGAAAAAAAAATGCAGAAAAACCTGCGTTGCTATAGACTGTAGCGCCTAAACGAATGTATCGATTTCAATGAAACTTCGCTAAAGTCATTTTCTCGACACCCTTTAAATTTATCTATATAACATACTTCAACGAAAAGAAGCTGGAAAAAAAGTTACGAGGGATGGTAAAATTAAATTCCGAATAACTCAAAAAGTATAAGCTTCTTTGTTGATATCGTATATGGTTTTTTAAAAGTTTATGGAATTTCCTAAGAAAAAAAAAATCGTTAAAATCGGACGGATAATTAGGAGGAAAGATATGGCCTCTAGTTTTTTCCCTGAAGAAGCGAAAATTTGGATAAATTTAAAATATACTTTTTTAATTGTTGAGACTAAAAAAAACTTTTTTTCTACAGATATTTAATAAAGTATCTTTCCTAAGAACATCATTCATAAGAAATAAGTACCTAAATTTATACCTTTATTCTCAGTTCCATATTTCAACGCTGCAAACACCACCTTCGGAATCAACTTACTCATTTTCTGCATAGATAACTTTTTCAACTAAAAATATCACTAAAATGACATCACTCAAAATTTTTGAAACTGGATTTAGTCATTCTGTGGTTAATAAAAGAAATGGAAGTTGTGTGGTTTATAGAAGCAGATGAAGTGACTAGATTTTTATTGCCTGTCGTCGATATATTAAATAGACACTTTGTATTTATAATCGTCTTAATTACTTGTTATCTATAAGCTTTAAGCTTTAGCTTCGTTTAAAATGCACTTCAAAAAATTTTACAAAAGCCCAACATTGCCAGAAAATAATTTCTATTCAAAGTAGATCGGTAAGTGAAAGTTGTGTGTTGCGCGCACCAGATGTTTTTTCTAACGACGAGATTCTTTTACAATTCCTCGAGCTTTCCGAAAACGATAATTTTAATTTAATTTTTAAATTGAAATATCGTTGGAACGATATCGATAACAAAGAAATAGATGCCATCGATGATAAAATATCAAATATCGGAAGAAAAGTATCAATACTAAAGAGAAAAGTATTGCCTATCGATGGTCTTGCTCTAGATAATATATGGCGTCCAAATATTGTATAACACGGGATGGTACCGCGTTATGGTGCGATGATGCATGTCTTGATGCAACTTAAGGGGGTAACAATGGACGCGTTTACTGTTGCAAAATTGTAAAATAAATAAAATAAAACAACACACGTTTGAGGCGCAAAGAACTTCAAAGCAAACAAGACCAACGGCTAAAAAAAAAAAGAAAATCAGTTTTTTCTTGTATGTATTCGGTTGCCAGTAATGTCTGATTGTCCAAAATTATGCTTCGATACGGACGATCATCATTAGGTTATACAAGATGTTATGGCATGACAGTAAGTATGGCGTTTAATGGTTTAGCGGATATGGGCTGTAAATAAAAACTATTTAACCTGTTACATGAGACGGTACAAGGTATACACTCTCGTATAAGAATAGGGGCTTACTTAAAAGAGAATTGCCTTTTAGTTTTGGACAGTGTGATAAAAATAGTTTCGGGATAAGATATACTTAATCATTACATTGATTTTAACGAAATTTAATATTATGAAGGTATGAATGATATACCTATATCTATTTGAAGGTGTATGATAGGTACTTCTTTTCATTGCTCTAAACATTAAATGAATTAGTGACTCTTGTTAAGAAATCATTTGTTTAAAATTAAAATTCAATTCTACATTTAAAATTGGTAAATCTGTAATGCAAAACATCATATATCCCTAGAGAGAAACACTTTATTTTCATATAAAATCTATATAAATAAAATAAAGATTTTGTCTGTACATTGAACGTTTCAATCAAAATCCAAATAGAAAACTAAAGAACGTGAAGACGCGCGGCACTAGTTCATCTCTAAGTTGCCCAAAATAATAATACCTAAGTACCTAAACTACTAATAAAAGCTTTTATGAATTTTATGTACGAATCTAACATATGTGCTAAAAATATTAATCAATTAATTGTATAAACATATGTATTTATGGTTTATGAAGTTTAAAATGAACATTATAGAGCTTTAACGATTTTAATGAAACTTTCTTCTAATTTTCTACTTAAAGTCTTTCTTTAAATTTTCGTATTTTTAGTTCATTCTCGAGACAATTCAAGAAAAAATGTTATAAAGAAAAGAAAGTTGTTTTGGGGTGCTAACTCACCACGTATACACCTATCGGTTTTAAACGGATCTAAACGTTTCTGAAGCTGTTTTGAAAATTATTTTTTGAAAAGTCATTAAATTTCTGATAAAATTGTTGACAATTTTTGGCTGATTTTAATGGTGGTTCACTTAACCGTTTACATTGCGTGTTTCATCTAAGGAATGTACCCTAATTATATCACTGATCAATTTTTAGGAAAATGAATCTATTCCAATTGTTTTTTTCTGATGGACACATTTAAAGTTGTATTTTTTTAAAAATATATAGTCTTGTAAGTGTACACAATAGATTTTTAATTAAAATCATTGGGAACAATACATAAATTGTCTTTACTCTACAACTCTTTCATACCATATGTATTTTCATATATTATTTTTGATAATACATTCATTGCTCACATAATAGTTTTGCTACAAAACGAAACAACAATGAACTCTGATTAAAAATACTGGATTTATAGAATTATAGCCAAAAATATCCAGTTAGGGATGACTATACGGAACTTGTGAAGCTCATATTCTGAGAACATTAACCCCCTTCCTGTCGTTTAGTTTCGCCAAGGAATCCGGTTTTGAAATAGAATTTAGTCTTAACCCTTTGTTGTCATTTCACAAATTTGATTATAATGTGTCAACATGGTTCCGGTTACATTTCAAAGAAAAATGTGTGTAATTAATGCCTGTATCAGAAAGTTCAGTACTTGCAATTTAGCCATTCGATTAAAACTTGGTGGTTAGACATTTTAAAGAAATAACCGATACTGCGAACAGCGGGTCAAACACAGATATGTCAATGCAAAGAAATAATTTGGATGATTTCACCAGGCTTGTATCTTAACCCTCGTACAATCACTTCAAACCATTTTACTCTCGGTGGACCTCTGAGCTGATAATACACTTTCGTGATCTCTGAGTGAATGTTAAAGAAGTTTTCTCACAAATTAATTGGCTGAAAAATAATTTCATCTTGAAAGACGAAGTGGAACAATTGTATCGATTTTATCTATTCACAACAATTTGGAAAACAAAATAGTTACGCTAGTCCAAACAAGAATTACAAATTACTAATCTTTTTTTTATATAAAAAAAGTTTACGTTTCTTATGTGCAATTTTATTATGCAAAATATATTATTAAATTTCTCATAAAAATATTTTTAAATTGTAATTTAACAAACAGTAAAGCATATATTATTAGGATGTAAAAGGTCCACTGATACAAGGAAACATTTACAAATGGGAACGGAAATGAAAGGAATTCTGCAAGATGAGGAAAACGAAATAGGAAAACCGCCCAAATATTTAAAAGAAATTGACTTTTATCAAGGAATATAAAATGGAAACATAAAGCCAATGATCCTTAGGGGTAAAGGCTAAATAAACAAAAGAAATTAAAAATAAAAATGTTTTTGACCGAATAAACGAGTTTACTTTAACGATATAAATTTTAATATACAATTTGTTTTCTAATTGTTATTTTTTTAACTTGTTTTTTTCTAAAATGGACATCTCTCTATAGTGGAATTTTTTATTCCCTGTGAGTGTCCGCTTCTTTTGAGAAGTTTCGTTATAGTAACTAAATGGGCTAGTATTAGTAAACATTTAGTCTTAATGTTTATTCATGTTTTGTTTTCTTATCTTGCTCCTGTCCTGGCAAATGATTAATAATTATTAGGAGCGGGGTGGACAAACGATTAAGCACAGAACTGCGCGCTGCCCGGCAACCTGATAACTGAAGTTAGAGACAAGAAAATAATTATGAGTTCGCGTACGCTGCCGAGAGTCTTTTAACTCTGGCATTAATCCCCCATCCTCATCCATGGCCTGCGATAACCCCCGTATAACTTTAAGGCGAGGTAGGTGGATAACAAAAAAAAATATTAGTTTTTTATTATTATTTGGAAAACTATACTCAAATATTCAATTCCACAAGAAAAAACAACCCTGTCTAGATTAGATGATTAAAATGTTTAAGCACCGTACTATATCTGAAAATAGTCTCAGTTTGGCTTAATTGCAAGACCTGCAAGACCAGCAGGGTTTGGTCTTGGTCTTGCGCAAGACTAGCTGGGTCTGGTCTCGGTCTTGGTCGTGCAATAATTTTTGTGGTCTTGGTCTTGGTCTTGATCTTGCAAAACTGCAAGACCAAAACAAATTTTGGGCAACACTACTTAAAACACACTCAATTTTCCAACTGTGTCCTATCTTCCCATTCAAGGTGTCATTCGATTCAACTTCCCGAGCCTAACCAATGTCATCGTATACATTTTTAGTATTAACCAAACGGATTCGACGGAAATCGGAAAAAAATTCCTCCTTCTCCTCCCAAAAAAAGATTCTCAAATTTTAACTATACACCCGTCAACGATGAGTTCATCAGCTAGAATAAAATATAAACGCATGCTGCCCAATTATATTGGGTTGCTATACACACAGCATATTCGTTAATCCGTAAGACAATAAATAAACTTATATATAAATATACAGAAGTGGTTAGTTTATATGAGTATATATATATATATGTGTGTGTGTGTGTGCGTGTGTGTGTGTGTGTGTATGTGTGTATGTGTGTATGTATATATGTATATATATTGTCTCTCGATACATATATACATGTATGTATTTTTTTATATATTAAATGTCCTAAAAATATCAAGACCAAATCCAACTATTTTTATATACATTTCAGCCTGCAATTTTCAGATAATACAAACTAATGTTGAAATCTTGATACCTTTATAATTCTGGAAAGGCTAAAGTAAGTAGGAAACCAATGACAGATGTTGAGCTGTCCTTTGAAAACCACTAAACCTTTAAATTTCAGATCGGTATTATTTTAAATAAATCACATCAGATATAAAATTCTTTATTTTCGTATATATATATATATATATATATATAACCATTAAAGTTCTATACATTATAAAAACTTCATAAGCGTATTAAATTTAAAAATATAAGAAACTAACATTCTTTTGTATTTGAAATATATAAACGACACAAGACTACCAATGAATATATAATTTTCTGTTGTTTAATCAAACTATTTTATACATGGCTAGTATTTGAATTTTCTTGATAGACAAGAAAAACAAGGTAAAAGACAATCCTGAAAACTCCTGACAGTAAAAATATAAATTGTTACAGTTCGCTATTGAAACTCGAAATATTCCGTTTGAATCCAAAATTTAACCAGAATAATTTATAGTGGATGGTTAATGATCTTTTTTGGGTTGGTTGAGAATTAACTTAACAAAAACCGAAACGAATACATTTTGAATACGGTTTAACAGCTTTTGTTATTTCCTTGCAGTATTACTTTCGACCCGATGAAGCACGTAATATAATTGATGCATTGCGTCAATATCTCTCGGCTGGATGGATGGATGGATGGATGGAGTGGTGTGGACAGAAACACAAACTGTAGTGAATTTTAAATAGGATTTGAGTTCAAAATTACAAAAAAACAGACAGAATGTTGCCATTACAGGATGTTAAAGTTAAGGGATTGGAACGAGATGTTCAAGAGCCATAAAATGATACTCATGATACGCCACAAAAAGATAAAACAAGCAAAAACTTGTTAGAGCACCAATGATGGTGCATCTGCACCCCGTTAAGGGGCAATTAGCGCAAGTGTTTTATAGATTTTCCATGAACGCCAGAGCATATAAACATTGATTTTTGTGAGCGCTGATTTTGAAGACAGAATGGACTTTAGCTAGTGCTTGTTCCATATATATATGTATTGTTGCATTATATTTATATTGTTGCATAATACAATATAAATATAATCCGTTTGGGTAAATATATAAAGAGACGATAACATATGTCTCTTTGGTGCTTCAGCCCGAAAGCCCCCCTTCTTCTTTAAATCCGCCCGTGAAGTCCGTTGTTTCAGTGTAGTTTAATATGGAATCGCGAATAAAGAGTACTTATGTGTTAGTCGATAGTTGATTGTAGTAAGTTGGTACGTAAAGTTTTGTTATTAACCGATCGGGGAGTACTGTTATTGATCTTAAAACTTTGGATTGAAATTATTGTAGTTTTGTAAGAGCGTCTTTATTTTCAGAACCTTGATTAATATTTTTAATGGACGAACTTATACTTAGCGGAACATTCTCGAAATTACTGGACATGGACAAGGTGTAGTACAATATGACAGACGGCAGGGAATCATTTGACCTGTTCACCATAACAACCCATTCTGTGTTAAATATTATTCCTAATTTCGTATAATAATAATTAAAACCTGGCGCACAGTGGGACCGATAGCTGATCTAGAAGGACAAAATTCATTGAGCATAAGTTTCGATTGGAAATCACGTATTGGTCACAAATAAAACTTTTATAGTCTTAATTAAGTCAACATAACTTAAATTTATGTCTAAACTTTATTTTTTAAGAAAATTATAATTAAAAATCATAATTCCTAAAAATCCATAAGAAACTAACAATAATATTGATAAAAAGACCAGTATAAATAAAAACCAGTATGGAACAATTCAAATTTATTTAATCTATTTTCTCTACCTTATAATCCAGGGATGACCAGAAGGGGTTTTCATGGTGTAAGTTAAGCCATCAAAATTTATGAGGAGGCACTTTTTGACGGGGTTTTCAACTTGAGGGAAGCACATTTCGATGGTGTTATGAATTTTTAAAATGAAAAGTTTCAATTTAAAGGACAAGTAGGAGTATGGAACAGGTCGCAGTAGATATAATTGTATATAATCTACGAATATTTAAATTCTAATTTCGTTGGAGTTGTTTTTAAGAACAAGTGATGAATAAAGTATGTTGGGAGAGGTGGGGGAAGGTTTATGCGCCATCGGGCTTGGTGGAGAGGGGGGGAGGTGGACACCCCTATTATAATTAGACAGCTTACTCTGGCTATTTGTTCTCTTCAAAAATCCATAACCCCGTAAAAATGTGAAAATGCACCATGCACACCCCTTCTGGGTACCCTTACTATACTGTATCCTTTACTTTCCGCTCATTAGTTTTTCGAAGCAAACAAAAAACATTATTTGGCTTCCCTGTTCCCTCGAAAATACTGCTAGTTGTTATTAGGTATTATCAATTGTCTTCAGTTATGACAAATTTCTTAAAAAAAAAAAAATTATTTTCAGAGCATTTTTCCGAAGCTCATTTATTTTTTATGCAAATAGGGCTATATTGTCTTTCAAACCTGTATACATTTTAATACACAATTCATAACGTTATCATAAGAATAAAAAAAAATTAATAGCAGAACTTTATTTTACATTTTCTGAAATAATTAAAAACAACTGTGCTTAGCGCAAAAGGCGTATTTCATAGACTATATAAGTATTTATGTATTTAAAAGAATTTATCTAAGCCAGTTTTTAAATCCCATTGTAACCAACATCAAATTGGCTGAACTTAAATTAATCGAGTGAGTAAAGAATGATAATTAATTGAATTATCAAAAGCAGTCTTAAGCAATAACGCACACCGGCTTGGATTTAGACTTTCTTTTTTTAAGGAAGGAGATGGTCGGGAGTAGCGGTCATAAATAGACTAATTATTGGCGAAATTATTTTACCAGCCAACGTTTCGACCCGGCTTTGAAGGTCTTCTTCAGGGAAATGCGATCAGCAAGGAGCTTCACTTAGAACTGAACTTGTTTTTTTTTTTCTTGTTCTTCCCTACCTCGCCTTTTAGGCTATACGGGATTTTCCCGGGCCGGAGGGTAATTTAAAATCCTCTAAGGCACCGAGACACGAAACCATACTTTTTTTTAATCTCATAACTTCGGTTATCTGGTTGGCAACTCGCGTGCTGTGCGTACACGCGTTAGCCCATTCAGCCACCCAGCCCCCAAACAAATAATCTGAATACATCAGTTTCCAACCACGAATCTTTACCGTAGAGGTAACTATAACCACTAGATCATTCAAGTCATATCTTGATTTAGAGTATAAATAAAGTAATGCTGGAACTATTAGTCAACTGGTGGGACTGAAGGCCTGCTGCCCTAAACCTCCCTCCAGAGGTGCCCTCTCCCCCCCCCCCCACGTCGATGGTGCAAGAACCTTCCCTCTTCCCTTTTCCAGATATTTTATTTCTCTCCTCTTTTTAATAACAATGCAAACAAAAGTCAAATTTAAAAGATCGTAGATCATATACAATTACAATTCCCTGTTTTTCTGTTATCCTTAGTGTGAAACTTTCCATTCCAAAAATTCTTGACCCTGCCTAAATGTGTCTCCCTCAAAAATTTAATATCCCATCGAAATGTGCATCCCTCAAAAATTTTGATGGCCCAAGTAGTGCCATGCAACAAGTGCCCTTTCTGGCCACCCTTATCTCCCCCTTCATACTCTACTATGAGAGTTCATTGAACTTTGAAATTTTACTAGGCCATTTCTTAGGTTACCAACTATCTATAAAAAGGATGACATATTATATTTTTCATTTTTTGAAAGTTGTTTTGTTCTCCTAGATAGGTGGTTACTATGAGAGGTATCGTTTTTACAACTAATGATAACTATAAGAATTAGCCCCAATTATCGTTCGTAGATGAATATGGCAATTATTATAGTTTTTATCATTTTATGATAATTAATTATGTATTCTGGATAGCTAAAGAGTTGAGTATCACGTTTTAATTCCAGCAGTTATATATTCTACCATTGTTTTAAATACCTTTCTATGAGAAATGTATTATTTACTACAAAATTCTTGTAACTGACTCCATTACATTTTTAACTGAATGTTATGATTATGGCAAAAAGTTCTACAAATTTCTACAAAATCTAATTATTTACAACATATCTATTATTTTATTTTAAATTAATTACTGGCTAATTAGTGCTGTATTATATACAAGAAAAGGGCAGTGATAATATGAAGATCACAGAATCAAATTTTGGCCCATAATCCCCAGTAGGATTGGTTACATCCAGAAATTGTACCAATTGTAGAGGTTTTAATAAAAAATAATAAATTTCAAGAAGAAGTCAACTGGTTCCTTCAAGATTTTTGCTCCTAGCATTTCTTTCAAGTTCCTTCATCTCACATATTGTATCCAACATTGGAGTGTCTCTGGTCTCTGGTATAAACATCAACAAGAATGCACCTAGGAGTGCAAGAGACCCAGTAATAGCAGTGGGAAGCCACCAAGCCTTCCTTCCCTGTAAAATATAACAATTCATTAAACACAAATTAACATATAAAGGAAAAAGGTTCATTTGTTGAAGTGACAGGAAGATCACTTTGGGGCTGTCTATTTACTCAAAGGAGAAAACAGGCAATAACAATGAAGGTATATCATCACTGAAGGTACCAAAGATTTTTTTATCAAAAATTATAGATACAAGAATAGGGAGAATTTTCAAATATCCAATCATATAAGAACAATCAAAACCTGATTTTAAATTTTAAGTATGTGATCAAAAGTCCTATGGAATGATCTTTTTTCCCTATCTCCTTCATATATCATCGTATAGGAGTAGGATGAATTAATCTCATAACTTCGGTTATCTGGTTGGCGACTCGCGTGCTGTGCGTACACGAGTTAGCCCATTCTGCCACCCAGCCCCCAAACAAATAATCTGAATATATCAGCTGAGCATCATGTACAGAAGATCATGTACAGCTGAGCAGATGAGAATGATTGGTGTTTGATGATAAAGATAATTACACATGAACAACATATATATTATGTATGCTTACCAATATGTCGACTATATATGGTGCTAGTAGAGGCCCAAATTGTGCCACTGTAAGGCAGCTACCAAAGGCAGTATTACGATTTTCTGTTGGAAATAGTTCTAAGGTATTAAACATTATTATACCATATGCAGCTGCTGCCACAAGCCTTCCAATTAGAGACACACATATGATTGGCCAACCTGATAATACAGAAAGTATTTATTTTGTTTGACTAAAAAAAATAAAAATGTACCTATAAAATCTTTTTGTTTCTAACATGTATAAAGATGGATGTTGATCAATCCCTTTGAAATCACCCAGACCATGTTGCTCAACATTTTTTATTTATATAATTTTTTGATTAGTTATTCCATGTTTATTTGTGAGATCAAAACGATTGTTAAAAAATTATAAGGATCGCAGTTTTTCCCAGCAGCCATTTTTAATTTGCTTTTCGACTGAAAACATGTTTTGGGAAAATCTTTGTAATTCTGTAAAATGTTTATAGTTGTCAATTTTTTTAACAACTTTTCTCACTACTTAGTGGATGTATCGTAAGGACGAAAAATTTAGAGCAAAAAATTATCATAATTTTAGTTTTTGGATTGTTTTGATATCTGCAAAAATGCCTGAGTAAAGGTAGGTAGGATATGTTGATACTAGTTCTCATTAAACAGCAATATTTGCTGCGCTATAGCTAATAAAACCAGTTGAATTTCAGTGATCTAATTCCTATCACACGTTTCTATCATAAAGAGGTAAAAACTGTATCAATTTCATAACTTTTCAGTCAGCCCCTTTTGCGATGTTCAACATAAAAATTGCAGAAAATGACTTTTGGCTGTTTTTGAAAATTCATATTTACGAAAGCACAAAGTTTTCAAGATTGAAATTTTATGAACATGCAGTACACTGGCAGAACCATCGAACAAAAAACAAAAAAAAAGATCAAATGTGTTTTTTTCATGATCACACTTTTAAAGTGCTTAGTCTCATTTTTTCTTATTATTTTTCATTATTTTTTTTAGCCATTTTTCTTTCTTTTTAGATGATACATTGATAAACAAAATTAAGAAAAATAATCATCATTATTTTATTTTTTAATTTGATTTGATGTCTACAAAATTACTAGAATTACAGACATTTCCCCAAAACATGTTTTCAGTAAATTAAGTTTAAAAGCAAATTAAAAATGGCCACTGAGAAACAATTGTGAACCTTATCATTTTTAAAAAATGGTTTTTTACTCTCAAATAAATGTATGTCAAGCAACATGTGTCTGGGTAATTTCAAATGGATTGATCCTACATCAAATTAGACTATTACTGAGTTTTTTATTTTGAGCATCAATATTCTATGGAATAGTACTCTTACAAAGTATGTTATTAAAACTAATAATATTTTAAAAAAGGAATATTACCCTCTGGTAAGACAACTATTACTAACATAGCAATTCCAGCTACAGTACACAATACTATTGAGGAACTCTTCCTACCAAAGTGAGTAAGTAAGAGGAGAGGAAGCAAGTAGCCTGGCACTTCTGCGGATCCATTCAACCCCACATATAGATACTGATTGACTTTAAAGTTTATTCCACCGAAATCTATAAATAAAATAAGGTAGTAGAAATAGTTATTATCCAATAAATGTTAAAACAATAGAATAATCTTTATGAATAAGTTATTTTTTATCATTCATGGTATTATTAAAGATTTAATCACTTTATCAGTGGTAAACAACAAAATCTGGTCAATCTTCTTTTAAGTTACTTATTAATCTCATTTTTACCACCATGTCAACAGGAGAATATTTTTGAGCGTATTCCTTTTTTTTTTTTTTTGTATTAACAATTTATTTTTATTTATTATTAAAGAAGACAAAAATATTTCATATTTAAGGGTTGTAGCAGTTCAGTGAACTAGGTGTTCAATAATGTATCATATAATAGATGAGATAAATAAGAGGAAGAAGAACCCTAGATTTTTATTATTATATATTTTTCAAGAGGTATGAGTTTATGCTGACAGTTTTACCAAATAAATCTCGTTATGTTTCCTAACTAACTTAAATGAATTATTTCAGTTACTGAATAAGACTTTAAATAATAATATAAGAAGCCTTCACTTTTACTTGAACACCTTTTTTTATTTCAAGAGTCTATTTTTAGTTATTTTTTTGATATCTCATATACAACTCAAGTATATATTAATTTTTTAAATCTAGATATATACTTTCTTTCTTTTACAAGAAGCAATTGCTATATTATGAAAGTATTTTGCATTTTTTAAAATATGAATTGGTCACCATGTTTCAATAGAAAAATAAATATTCAATGGAAAAAGAATTAATTAAAGTAAAATAAGGGTTTTGTAAAGCTACTAGTTCATAGGCGCTAACACATGGGAAATATTGGGAGAGAGAGCCAAAATTATTCCAACATAATTGACTATTATAGAACTTTATTACTTGGATTATAGAATTAAATAAAATGCCATAAAGGAGTAGCTATGAAGGGGTAACTCAATCATCAGTTTATTGTATGTTATTTTACAGTCTAATTACATCCAGGTGGAAATAAAACATGAGATACCTCAAAAGATATTACATGAAAAAATGTATCCCATAAAGAAAAGTGGGAAGTATTTGGTTGGATTGATGAATTGTGTGTCAGCCGATGTGAGATCCATCCTGGGTGTTCTTCACTATTATGTTAGAGTTTTCAATTAAAAGCTTTTGTCTGTTTTTATAGTTTACTAATTATGCACCCAAGAGTACAAAATGCAAATGATGAAACTAATCACAAGACCAACTTAATTTATACATGAAACACAGGGAAACCACAAATGCCTACAATATAATACATTTCACTTTAAGAAATTTCATCAACACATTGGAGGACAGAAACAACCAACTGAGATGACTGAAAGACCTAATTGCGAGAGGCCCTGACTGTAAAATTTGTAATGCCATGTAGAAAAAAGATTTGTCAGGTCAATTTTTCTAGTAAATAAATGAAGATCTTATGCTTGTGGTCATCTCTATCAAGGAAAAATTTCTAACTTCTCCAAGAAAATTGAATCCTTTCAACATGACTCTTGCCATAAGAAATCTAGCTATTCCACACATTATATAATTCATATATCAAAATAAATGTGTATTCGGCTGCTGTAAAAAGAACTACATTGTTGTCCTTGATGTCATCCAATTTTTTTTTTTTTTTTTTTTGACCTTCATCTTTTTTAATAACATTTAATTCTATACCTTCTAGCTGAGAAAAAAAAAAAACCCTGACTCTAGATAGTGTTTAACCTGATTTCTTATCTAGTTAAACCCTATTCTTTTTTATTTATTTATGATATTTACAACTGTATTAATATAAATACATCAAGTGAATGTGTACACAGAAATATCACATGAAAAAGCTTGTTGAAAAACTACCTTCTTGTTTTTGCATTCTAATAATATGTCTACAAAAGGAGATCATGCGGCCATCTTCAAACTCTATTCTTAAAACCACTTTTAGAAAATTAATAATTTTTGAAGTTAATTCAAGTATTAAACCTGATTTTAGAAGGCCAGTGCTGATGGTAGCATGAAAACCAAAATATAATAATAAAAAAAAATTCCAATGGTTTTATAAATCTCATAAAACCTAAACATATAGCACCCATGTCAAACGGGTCCTTTGTGAGGCAAAATATCCTGTACCTGAACATAATTTGATATAATGGACTGAAGGTAAGTATATTTAACAGGTCATTGTGTTGGGCTTCAAGGTTACAACTTTTAGGGATCATCCAGTTTAAGTTTGATAAGAATGTTTAGCTTATCAGGTGAATGAAATTACCCAGGTTCCTCATGGTGTTCAGTGAATCTCAGCTTTCCTGTATTAATCTGACTATGATCTGAGATATGGAGATTCAATGACTAGACTGATTTTGTTACTATTACTTGGTTTTTTGAACTAGTTCAAGGTCGAAAAGATTATTTGTTTGTTGAATTTACAATAATCTGCTCATTTTCAGTTGTTACAAATCTACTGATCACCACAGACTGACAAGATAAAGTAATAATAATGCAAATAAAAATAGGAAAATGAATGTGTGTGAAAAATTGTGAAAAGATGCCAGAAAATGCACCTTTTCATTTCCTTCTATGCACTCTTGCCATCTATGAACAAGTTATAAAATTTTGGTTACACTGATTCATTACTACAAAAATATAACAATGAAGCTAAAAGATACTTACTCATTACAAAATAATATAAATTTCCCATAAACCACAAGTAATTAAATATTATAGTTCTTTTGGCAAGTTCAAATGTAGAGAAAAGTTTGAAGTAATCATTTAAAAGAAAAAATACATTTTTGAAGTATGATTCAGACTTGCGCTAAAAACAAACCAAATAAAAAATTAATAAAATGACATGATCACAGTTATTGTTAAATGTATAATTTAAATTAGAAGAGAGATTAGGAGAACCTTCACGACTAAATCGGGAGATTGATCAGGGTCATTAGGAACTAAATGCCATACGCTTCCAATGATATTCGATGCTTTTTCTAATTTTCCGGCAGTTATCAACCACCTTGGAGATTCTGGTAAGAACCTACATAAAAAAAAAAGTGGTGATGTTTAAAAAATATATATAGCATAAGAATTGGAAAATTTGAAAAAATTGTTAATGACGAAATAGGTTAACAGAAGTTTTAAAAAAATTCATAAACAATTTGTTATAAAAGAGACTGAGATGTTATAACCATGTTAAAATAATGAAAGAAGAAGGACTAGGTTGGAGGAGAGGGTGGCCATGTACCAGGAGAAGAGGTATGGCAGGCCAATGATTAACGTAACAATATACAAGGAGGTCTGGAGGAGTAGACTGAGGGAAACTTCAATTTCTGAAGAAAATCCCATTAAATATATATTGTAGTAGATAGTCCCCAGTATTTACTCCTTTAGTTGACATTGGGTGAGGGAATGAGAAGGAATATATAGGAATGTGAGGTTGCACTGTGAATTGTACTCAATTGTGCAGTGGACATGGAAAAGTCTCATATCAATAAACAATCGATGAAGAAGGATGCTGGAAAAAGGTCAGAGCAGGTAGCTAGTAACAGCTGGCAGAAGGACGCCCAGAACAGCACTTGAGGCCTGGACACGAAGACGAGAAGAGGTCATAGGAAGAGAGGCTTACTACATTGAAGACTAAGAATATCAAGCCTACAGTTATATGACTTTTATACATTAATTTATTACAGTTGTCAAAATAAATTGTTTTATTATACAGGAGGGAAAAGTCATTTTATTTAGTTGTCCTATAGGCCTCACAATTGAAGAATAACAATCCAGGTGAGTCAATTCATTTAAAGTGTATTTACTAAGTCCCACAGTTCATATATATATTATTATTGTTTCTTCTCACCTTATGTCACATAAGGTATTAGATTCCCGAATTCCCAACAACAGTTAAAAACCCTCAAAAAGTCTATATTCAGTGCCGGTGTTTCGTTTTAATATTCACGAGTGTAAATAATCTAGTTCCCTGATGAAAGCGGAAGGCTATTCGCCAAATTCCTGCCAAAAACAATTATTTACATTTAATTTCAGTAGGTTATTTACAATATATTTAATTTGCTGTAATTTTTTTTTGTCAGGTGGGCAATAGTTGGTAAAAGAAAAGATACAAGAATTCAATACAAAATTCAATAAACAATTACAGGATATTGTGACATATCATTAGTTATTGATATGATTTAAGTAATGTTTGGAATCATAACAATTAAAGATACAATGTTAGCCAAAAAACATATTATGAATAAAAATTTGGAAATGAGGTTACCTAAAATATCCATTTATCCAAATCATACAACACAGTGGCAAACCTATACCATTAGGGAACCAAGATTTATTTTTTAGGTTCCCCTAAAACCAAAGCCAAAATCCTTTAGTATGGGGCTCCTTCAATAAGTACTTGGGCTGATTTTTTTTTAGTGCTCCTACAATTATTTTTTATTTTAATTTTTCAAGACCATGGAATCTATCAGCATGGTTTACTTGACATTTTTTTTGTATTAGTGTATACTTTACTTTTTTTATCTGTTGCTTCAAAAATATCCATAAAAATACCAATCCCCTCTTTCCATTAGTAATTATAACAGTCTTCCATTTTTTTTTTCACATATTTTGCATTATATGTATAGACAGATATACTTTGGCTATTTAGTAAAGGCTGTCCTTGCTTTATTCATGTTACCCAACTCTTTCACAACTCAAGATTTATCATTCAAGTGTTTCAATAAAAAAACAATTTCAAAATATTAGAAAAATTTATATAAACTGTGTTCTCTTCTTTTACTGTATTAACCTTTGACAAGATAAGGTTTATTTAATATGTCATTTTGATATTTTATATAATATACTTATTTAAAAATAATAATAAAAAAATTACCAGCAATGGACAACAAGCATAATCATTGGGAGCGAGATTGCTAATTGTAGTTGTCTCCAGTTGTTAGTCAAATATGCACTTAGTGAGAGTTGCACAATTCCAATTGAAAAAGCGACATTGAATATGTTTGCTAAATTAACTCTATACTTCTTGACTGTAAGTTCCATTACTGCAAAATAAATGATTAGTTGTAGCGAAATTGATCAAATCTGATGAAAATCTACATTTAATAATTACATTTGTGCACATCTTCCAATAATTTGAATTAGGTCATATTGTTAATAGCTTGATTATTTAGAATTAATTATAATTCATAATTTTATTGATTCTCAGATTAAGGACAATTTTTTTAAATTCTTTAAAAATTTTGGACAACATTTAAAAGAAATTGGAGAAATAAAGAGCTTTTTGACTGCTTGGCTTCAACTTCTTTATAAAGTGGCCAGAAAAAGGTATTGATTCATAAATGCATTAGCTGACACTAAAAAAAATAATAAAAACAATCCTTTTCTACATATTTTTTTAAATTTAAACCTTTAAGTATAACTTCAGTACCACTATTATTTATTATATTTTTAAAAATTGCTTAACAATAAATACATCTCTCTAATATATATATACATCGTCCACGTCGGAATGAATTGCAAAATCCTTGGATATGCAGATGATATAGCTGTCCTTGGAAGTAATCAAGAAGACATTGAGAAACTCGCCTCAATTCTGATAAGAGAGGGAGAGCAGATCGGCCTACAAATAAATTAAGACAAAACAAAATATAAGATTTTAGTTACCATGTAATATTTTATATATCAATTCTAACGAATTAAAATGTTGGGATAAAGATTGAATTTTTCTTTTTCTGCTTATACAGGATATTGGAACTACTTATAGCAAATACAAAAATAATCAAAGCAAGAAAGAGATTCAGGAAATGATATCATAGGATTGATGTTCGCAAGATGAAAATGGAAAACAAACAAGTAGAATATATATCACTGCTTGAAAATCTCCTCCAAGAAGTAAACGGGGAGAGTACGCCGGATAACGTCTGGAATGAAATTTAGAACTGCATACTCAATACAGCAAGTGAAGTATGTGGACAACAAAAAATAAGGCCCCATACCAAGAAAACAAAATGGTGGAACGATGATGTCAAAATAAGTGTCAAGCTCAAGAAGGAGTCCTGTAAAACTTATAATAGAACTAAATTACCTATTCATTGGATTGAATATTTCAGAAACCGAAATGGGACTAAAAGAATAATTTAGCTAAGACGAGGACTTGGGAGAAATTTGGTCAAGAGCTTGAACAAAACTATAGAGAAAATATCAGGAAGTGCTGGCATATTACAAAAGCCTTGAAGGGTAAGAGGTAAAAACCAATCAAGAACATTAAAGACATGCATGGGATGTTGGTGAAAAATAATTCTATCAGAAGAAAAGAGAGTGCTGGAGGTCTGGAGGCAGTTCTTCCAGAAAAAAAACTAGGATGGAAGAACGTCTTCATCATAACTACAGAGACTGCATAAGAAAAGGTAGAGTGGATGACACTTGTTCTGAAGATATGGGCGATTCGATTGGGGAAGACGAGGTGAAGTTGGCAGTCAACAAAATCTAGCTAGGAAAAGCTCCAGGACCAGATGGTATAGCTCCAGAATTTATAAAATATGGAGGCAATGAAATGATTAAATGCTTTCAAATGCTGCTCAAAAGTTTTTGGACCTTAAGTTGCTGCCAGGAGAATGGGAAAACATCATAATCCCAATTCACGAGAAAGGTAACCAAAGCAAATGTGATAACTATAGGCCAATATGCCTATCCGTAGTATTGTACAAAAATACATTAGGATATTAGAGCAGTGACTGCGTGGTATTGTGGAACAAGATATTGAAGAAAAGCAAGTGGCTTTCAGACATGGAAGACAGATCCAAGACCACATTTTCCCCTTGAGAATGATAGAGAAAGTGTGGACAGTCTACTTGGCATTCCTGGTTCTGAGGGCGGCTTTTGAATCAGTCAAGAGGCAGCAGATATGGGACACACTAATAAAAAAAAGAGTGCCAGCAAACTTGGTGATTGCAATTAAATCAGTGTATCAATACTGAAAGGGCATTGTAAGACTTGATGGTCAGACATTGCCATTGACATTGACTTTCCACTTTTATAAGGGAGTAAAGTAGAGAGACAGCCTAAGCCCACTACTATCTGTCCTCCTTATGGATGTGATATGGAAGATGTGCAAAAGAAGGTGCCCAAGAGCAGAAGCAGGTTTTTGGAACCTAACTCCAGTACTGGCTCAAGCAATGATATATGAAGATAATATCGTGCTGATGCTGGCTCTGAAGAGGCTCTTCAGGCATCCTTGGATGAATGGAATGAGTAAATGAAGATAAGAGGTTTACAAATAAACACTAACAAAAGCAAAATCTTGTGTGTGGGAAGTAAAAACACAGAGCCTAGGATTTTGTGTAATGGTGAACCCTTAGAACTTAAAAATACTTATCCGTATCAAGAGATTTCCCAAATACCATACTAAGTAAAGATGGTAAAATAGACCAAGGTTCTAAATCGAGTGAAGAAGGCCAATGGAGTGTACCATCAGATTTCCAAAACTATTATAGGCGAGCAAGAAGTAAGTAGAGCTGCCAAAATATGTATATTTAAATACGTGTTTCTTCCAATTCTCCTATATGAATCAGAAAGCTGTACAGCCCTTAACAAGCACGTAAGTCGGATAACACTGCAGAAATGAGATTCCTGTGAAGAAGAGTTGGTAAGACTAGGAGGGACTGCATAAGAAATAAAAGAATTTGGGAGGATCTGAATATTAAATCAGTGCGCGACACCATGCAAGAGCAGCAACTAAAATGGTATCGACACATCTGTAGAATGGACGATAACAGAAAAGCCAGGTAGTTTTTGGAAGCTAGGCTGGAAGGAAGACAGACATGGCAGACCCAGGTGTATGTACTCTGATTTCATTGAAAAACTGGGAGTAGCAAGAGGACGCATCATCCCAGAGATGAGAAGACTATTTAAGGACAGACACTAGTTGGCTAGATGGTCTGAGACTGTAACTTCAAGCTTGACAGCACACAGGAGTTAGAGGAAGAAGAATTCTCTCTGTTATGTAAAAAAGTTTTTAGTGACCAAGTAATATTTTATTTTTCAATCTCAATAAATTAAAATGTTGGGATAAAGATTGAGTTTTTCTTTTTCTGCTTATACACTACATTGAAAAAATAATAAAATCTGAACTACACAATACATTTAAATTACTGTTATGCAATGTTAGCAACGAGTAGTACAATTAAATGAGCAGTTGTATAATTTTTAAAATTGAGGTTGGTCCACCATTATATTGACAGAGGTTACCTGCCCTAGTATATTTCAAATAAATATTTAAGTATAATATAAGAATTTCGATGCAGAAAAAGTTTTTGTACATATATATATTATTTCATAATTTACTTATTATTTTAGTCCAAACTTTTAAATTAATATTTTAAATGCTGTCCTTTTTTTTTTTTTTTTTTTTAGTACCATTGTAAGTCATTTGGGCATTAATGGGGCCATGTTCAAATTCAATTGGGGTGGTATATTCCCTCATTCTTCCAACAATTTAGTTTTAAGATATTTTACTGATATTATATTTTTATTACTGAACTTTGAGTCAACACAAATCCATAAATTTCCAATGAGATTTAAATCTGGACTCTTGAATAGATTTAACAGCTATTCTCATGTTTGGAGAGCATAAGCCTATTAGTAATTATTCTGGTAAAATTTGAATGTTCATTCAATACCAATTTTTGCCATTATCAGTCCTTAAATTTCTTTTTAATTAATCTAAATTTATACTTCTTCATTACTTTATCAATATAAACCAAAGGCCCACCTCCAAAATAGACAAATGTACCCTCAAAAGAATACTGCAGCCTCAACCTTTTATTGTTGCTCACAAATTTGTAAGCTAAAATTCCTTTCAAACTTTCCTCCACATTATCAATACTAAATTTGTTCTTATTTAGTAACAAAGAAATTACACCATTGCAGGAACTTGTTGGATTTTTTATAAGTTATTTGGCAAAGGCAAACCTTTTTTTCTTAATCATTTTATTCATTTTGGTTTTAAATTCATATTGTTTTCATACTCTAAGAATTGTATCTGGCCCAGCTTGTTTTCCTGATTGTTCTAATTTATTCCTGGTCTTATTTTCATAGTCTATTAGAACTAGTGCAGTAAAAATGAGTGTAGAATGAGCATTCAAATTTTACCAGGATGGTAACTCTTTTGCCCAAGCTCTCCACACATGTTAATGGCTAATATATAATAATCCAAATGAAAAGGATACTCCTCTCCAGTATCAAAATTTGATTTCTGTCGATCATTTTGGGCATATTTCGATTCACAGCAGGGAAATCAAAATATAACATTACTAAAATATCATAAAATTTTATTGTTTGAAGAATGGTAGAAAAAACCCTTCTAATTGACTTCAAAGTTGATCCAATAAATACTAAAATCATATTGAAAAATGAAGTATATATTTAAAATATTAATTTACAATTTTGAGTAAAATAAATGAATTACTGTATAATAGAATGTATAACCTGATATATAAGTTATATATATAAATATTTACTGCATTAAAATTCTTATTTTATACTTTAATTTGTATTAAAAATATAGGTATTTATTGTTAGGCATATAGTTTGTAGAAATTTGATAAGAGTGGTATCGAAGTTATAATTAGGAGTCTAAATAAAATATATATGTAGGAAAGAATTGTTGTTTTTCTAATCTCCTATCACTCCATGTATGAAAACTTTTACTAGTTACTGTAGTTGTTTCTTTCTGATTTCATATTTTTCTTTTCTTTTTAATTTTAAAAAGATAAAAGAGGAATGAATTGTTTCATTGATGTTAAATAGAGAAGTAAAAGTTTTTCAAATTATTACCCAATCGTTTATTGTTCTCAAAGAGTTATAAATTCAATATGCACAGTCCATCCCCACAAATGACTTCCTACCACATACAGAAACATAGGTGCTCAGAAGGGGATTTCATGGCACAAGTTGCGCCATCAAAATTTTTTTTTGGGAGGGGCATATTTTTACACGTTTTTGAATTTTTCATGGTGGCAAATTTTGATGGGATTATGAATTTTCGAACTAAGGGACAAGGGAAAACATAGGACAGACCACAGCAAGTGTAATTGCAAATGATCTACGATTTTTCTAATTCTACCTTAGCTTGCTCTGTTTTTAAGAAAAGGTAAGCAATCAAATATCTTGGGAGGAAGGGGGTGAAGAGATCCTGGACCATCGATCGTGAGGGGGGATGAGACAGAAACATTGGTTTGCCAAAATTAGATTGTTTTGATTTCTTTTAAAGCTGTATAAATAGAATCTTCAATGACTCTACGGGTAAATTTATAGATTCCAGATATAGCAAAACCAAATAATGGAGATTGAATTTCCATGTGAACAAAGAATCTAAAAATTCAATCATAGCTTTATAACAAATGGTCCGATTAAAATGATTTTTTTTTTTACTTTGTAGGATAAAATCGTATGTTAAAAAACAAATACTTACCAAAGGAACATATACAGAATGTTAATCGAATATTCCCGTAAAATGAGAATCACACATTCGGTAAATCATCCCTATTTTCTTAATCTTATTTTCTTGCATGTTGTTACAACTACTTACATATTGTATAAGCAGTTTCATAGAGTCCAGATGCAGCCATACCTATCATCAGTCGAAATGTTATAAACAATATATAGCTATGCACAAAAGCAGCAGATGGGCTAGCTACTAGAAATAGTACACATGAAACTATGAATGACTTCTTTCTTCCATACCTAAATAATAAATTATTTTTATAATTAATAATAACATTATTATCTACTTAAAATTAACTTCCATTTGATTCTAGAAGAAGAATTTTCACTTGGATAATTGCATTGGAAAAAAATGGCACAAATTTGGGATGTATTTGAATTCAAGCGATAGATAATTTTAATAAGATATCACTTTTTAAATAAAAAAAAGGATTATATTTAGCTAAAAACTTATAATAACAGTGCCTCTGTTGAGTACTAGGCATTTAGCCTGTGTCCAATGTGGAGTGTGAAGCTGCTAGACAAGGTACTGTCACAGTGTTTCTCAGCTATAATTTATTAATCTGCATATATAAAAGCTAATATAATACATTTTACAATGAATATTTTTATTCAGAGAAGACAGGATAACAGAAAAAACGGAAAGATATTTCTCTGGTGGAAATTCTGTGATAGAAATATTATCCTAAGTTATCTTATACATTATTAAAATGATTAACTACGCTGACTAGAATTATAGTGATACGCTGAAACATGTAAAAGCAGTATCAATTACTATAAATATATCGATTTCCAATCAAAGTCTAATATTGGGTTGGCAAATAAGTCCTTTCAGTTTTTATTTTTATTTTAATGTCACTATGATATAATTCTTATCTGATGTCAACACCTATGTCTGTTAACTCTTGTTGAAACTAGCATAGTACTGTGTTTTCTATTGCACTGTGAATATGGAAGAAAATAACATTTATTATTGGTATATTTTGTTGTGCTATTTTAAAAAAAGGTAAGTGTGCTACAGAAGGTCATAGACAAATTTGCATAGCTTATGGGAATGACGCCTTAATACCTATCAAAATTGATTTGGCAAATTTCATTCAGTAAATTTTGACGTCAATAATGCTCTACAGTCTGGTTGCCCACATAAAATTGAAACAAGCAATGTTAAGGCCATTGTTGATCAAAATCCTACTCAATCAGTGCGAGAGATTGCTATGGCTCTAAATGTGTCATACACAAAGGTAGAAAACCATTTGCATAAGCTCGGCTATTTCTCCAGGCTTAATGTTTGGTTCCCTCACTCTCTAATCGAAGTTAACTTGGCAACAAGCATTTCTGTTTGCGATTCATGGAAACGGCAACAAAACGATCCATTTTTGAAAAGGCTGTTAACAGGAGATAAAAAATGGAAATTATACAATAATGTAGTCCGTATAAAATCTTGGGCACCTAGTAGTGAGAAGAATGTCAAAACCCGGATTGCATCAAAAGAAGATAATGCTTTCCATATGGTAGGATTTCAAGGATGTTATTTTCTATGAGCTATTACCATCAGGACAAACGATTGACTCAACTCTGCTCACAATTAACAAAATTGGATCAATCAATTAAAAATAAACTCTCAGAACTGGTGAATCAGAAGGGTGTTGTGTTCCACCAAGTCAACGCTAGGCCACACACCTTATCGGCCACTCACAATAAATTATTGAGCCTTGGATGGGACTTTTTGCCACATCCTCCCTATTCACCAAGTGAATAGAGAGGGTGGGGCTCCCTCTAGCTCCAAGTGACTACCACTTATTCCTGTCTTTGCATGACTCCATGAATAGAAAGAAATTCCAAAAGGAAGAGGACATCACAAACTACTTGGATCAGTTGTTTAACAATAAACTGCAGACATTCTATGAACATGGCAATATATAGTTAGTGTAAAGGTGAGAAAAATTCATATTAAATAATATAAATTTGACACCAATTGATTAGAAAAATATTAATACCTGTCGCTAAGGATACCGAAGAACAAAGCCCCAATAATTTTTCCAACTGCAACACTGCCCTGTGCAGTTGATCTGAGAGGCAAGTCATCGCAAACTAGATCCCACTAACGATAAAAATAAAATAAATTAATAAAAAAAAATTCTAGAGACATTTATAGCTAGATCATGGCATTTTTATACAGACCTCACTGACTATTGTCTGATGAAATGAATCTTCGTCATAAATATAACTTTTACATTTTAGTACATCTGGCTTTTGACTTTCATTGGAATATCTAAGAGCTTCATCGAAATCCAAATCCTTCAATAAAGAATAATTCCAGGCATAATGAACACAACTTTGTTTTTCCAATCTACATGTTTATAATAATATACTTCATAAATTGTAATGATGAAATACAGAAAGAGCGAAGGTTCACAAATAAAAAAAAAAAAAAATCAACTATAACTTACCCTGGACTACTGATCTTCCTTATTTGTTCCTTTGTCCAGTTCGCTTCAACTAGTTCTGGGATATTGCAAAAGAAAGAAGGATTTCCTCCAAGAAACACATATGAAGTTAAATGGGATCCAATAACTGTTGAAGGACTAGCAGTAAGAAATAGTATCCAAAGAAGCCAATAGTGATTTTTACATTTTTTTTCTAAAGCTTTTTCTATCTTTGCTGGATCCATTTCAGAGCAGTTTATTGAAAATGAACATGAACGATTACCTATAAGTGAAATACAGAAAACAGTTGTATTAATAATGATAATGATCAATTAAACTTGAGTTATAATAATTTTACTTTCTAAAACGCTACCTTATGATTGACTATTGATATGATACATTTTGCCTAAATTAGTTATTATTATTTATGTTTTGAAATGGAGTCTATTGTATCCTGTAAGTGTTTTTAGATAGCAGTCTTTTTGGATATGGAAATTTTTAAATCACTATAATATCAATTCCCATATTTAATAAGCTCAATTTTTTAAATTGGAATGAAATTACTATTATTATTAAATTTAATCAATGTTTCCTTATATATTTAACAATGAAATTTTTAAGTAAACAATTACTGTCATAGAATAGTTAATTATATATATATAAAATAGTTGATGGTTTATGACTATTGTTTTTTTTTTTTTTTTTTGAATGTTTGAAAATGGCTTGAAGAGTCGAAAAATTATAATATAAAGAAAGTGAAAGTTCTCATTAAAACCATTTTTTACTAATGAATTAAGACTGTGGGATTAATGAGGTCTTTTTAAAAAACATTATTCGTATATTGATTTAGCAAGAAATTAAATTGATATTCCACAAAATAATGAAAAGCCAAAATAATGTTGTTTATCATTAATATTATTATTATCAGGGACATGATTAGCATAGAATTTTAGTTCTGAGTATTATTGTTAAAAAATATTTCAGATTGAAAAAGCGGTGAGAAAACCAGCATTCTTCATTTTTTCCTGATTTTGAATAAAAATTATTTAACTTTTTTTTTTCTTTTTAGTTTAACATAATTTTATTGGAAAAAATAAGGTATAATATTTAATGAAGAAAGGTTATAAAAGAAAGGTTAATGATTTTTTGGGGTAGGAATTAACAAAAAGTTCAATCAAACCTTGAGACATAAATACATTAGAAAACAAAAATATTTGAGATAAGAGTTCTAGAAATATTAAACCTGGATTTTAACTCATTAAATGGCTAATACACTTGTAATAACGTCTTCGGAGTACATATTTTTAACACACACTTGTCATTTAAGTCTTAACACTCACTAACTCATTTAGGAATTATATATATATATATATATATATATATATATACAATTTTATTTGTCCGTAAATATTATTCAAAGATTAGTAGTTAATACTCTACAGAGTGCAAATAACACAAACATAATCAATGTATCATGTCCGCACTGTTTAGCATTATTGTAGATCTTAATTAAAAAATAAAGCAGTGTGTTCTTTTTCTTTGTCCAGTAGTATATTTTACAATTTTCTCGGAATAGCTCTAACTCATTTTGATTAAACTGCTAATATCGATGTAAAATGAACTGTCCATTAAGATTATGTAAGTGCCAGACTCATTGAATCTTTTTATACAAGGCTTGAATGCTAAATATCCTAAAGTTATTCCTCTGAAGTACCTTTAATTTTGTATATTATAAATAATTGAAGTTCTATGAATGTTAATAGTAATAAACATATGAACTATGAAGTATTTTGAAAATTAAATATAAGGAAAACCAAAAAAACAATTTTTCTATAAACCAAAAAAAAAAAAAAGTGCAAAGAAGCACTACAATTAATATTTTTGAGGTATATTAATTTATTGTAATATTAATTTGGAATTGAAATGAAACGAAAGTTACTTATCCATTCAGTATGTATTGCAAGAGACTTTTTCAAGTAAACTTCTTGTTCAATATATACAAGGTTCAACTGTAATTATATAAATAATTTTTACAAAAAATCAGATAAATAAGATTAAAAAAAAAATCCCAATCAATATTGTAAGTTGTTTAGGCCTTGTATAAAATCTTCTGGGTGGATTGTGAGGTCAAGCAATTATGGATATACAGTGGGGACAAGAAGTATTTGCACACCCAGTTTTTATTTAACTATCGTTCATAAGGAAAACAATAATCCACTGAACTTTACATTAATAAAAAGCATATTTACATCTTTAAAAAATCTGCAATGCATACTGAATGGATAAATAACTTGCATTACATTAATTACAATAATGGGGACATGATACATTGATAATGTTTGTGTTTGATTTGAAACTTTGTAGAGGATTAACCAGTATTCTTTGAATAATATATATGGACAAATAAAACTGCATACATATATAATTCCTAATGAGTTCGTGAGTGTTAAGATTTAAATGAGAAGTGTGTTTTAAAAATATATACTCAGAAGACTTTATTACAAGTGAAGTAGCCATTTAATGTATTAAAATTGAGGTTTAATTTTTCTACAACTCCTATCTCAAATATTTATGTTTGTTAATTGTATTTATGTCTAAAGGTTTGATTGAACTCTTTGTTAATTCCTTCCTTGAAAAATCCATCAACTTTTCTTTATATTAATTCTTGAATGAGTCAATGTGAGTTAATATTTCATGTTGAGAACCTGTACTCCAAAGAAATTATTAAAAGAGCAAAATGTAATGTCAGTCGGTAAATTAGCTATTGTGAAGCTGGAAGAAAATATGAAATTACTTTTTGGTGCGTACAAAAATTATATAGAACATATTATGGGTGAGCAAGAATGAAATGAGGTAAGATGAATCTTATAAATAACGTGCGCTGGTGAGGATAAAACGGAAAATTCGAAGACGAAGTGCACTAGGAGAGTTACACAGATATACGATTACAGAGATATTTGGGATTTTTTTTTTTTTTAAATAAACAGAAGAAATTTGGGATTTGAAATTTCGACCCGTAGCATGAGTAGGAAATGTAGCGAAATTGAGTATTGGTAAAAAAAAAAAATAATAAAACCATTCGTTGAAATGGTTCAATAAGCGTAAATGATCGTCCTAAACATCAAAATTGAGGGGGGGGGGAGTTGATGGTTGGGAAGAAATAACTGGATCTGAAAATTACATTTTGTTGCAAGTCCACCAGCGAATGAACAGTGAGTGATATGTAAAACTTATCACCGAATACGTACCATGGTTTGAACGTGTTTTTCCGAGTGGAGAATTAATTAATTAATTTTAACATAACGATGCCCCTAGCTATGCATCTCGATACACTAAAGTACTCTTACTAAACTTTGCTGTGACTAAAATTTTGCTTTAAAATCCCAGTTATATCGTATACCTACCTTAAATACGTAATTGCTGTTTCGTACACTGTTCTCTTACACATCCAGCTGTTTACGAGTCTTGGCTAAATGAATTAAAAGAACCTTGGGACATGTTTTACGTTGAAAATTCAGATTCGGAATTTCCCACGATAGCAACGTTTTTTCTTATAGCTCATTACATCTTTGGAGCTGGCATTAAAATTTCGATCAATGGAAATATTGAACTTTTTTTATCCTTGGCACAATATTATAATTTTTTAGGGTACTATGAAAGTTCATTTATTAAATTGAAACACCATTTTATTGAACTTTAAGGTTTTAAATCTTTTTTGGCCACATTTAAAACTTTCAAACGGTTTAATCACCAAATTACGGCGGTAGCACAATGTTGATACTTCACTGCAACTTTATATTTTTTCAACTCTTCTTTTACAATACCTCTTGCAATAAATTATAATTTTTATTCGTAGTTGATAATTTTCGTTTCAGAGGCATGACCACAACGAGAAAGAAAAACAAAAATTGTTACTGTTTTTCAGGAAAGAGATTCAGAGAGAATTTTAAATTTATTATCCGTGTTTTTATGTCTTCTCTCACAAAAGTACAATAAAATTGTATTAACTTCATCAAAATGAAACAAACCCTTTTATGTATCAAACATATTATAATATAAAGTTTTGATTTCTCTAAGGGGAAAAAACATTAACGTATTTGATGATTTAGTTTTCTAAAATATATTAAGGGGGAAATTCCAATCTCGTTTGCTGTTCATGGACCTTACATTCGATATTTGCAATTTTTTTTTCAACTTGATAAAAAAAATTGATGGTATTATTTCGTAGATTTTTTTTTCAAAGGATTAGAGTGGTAACTTTGTAGTCAATCTACAATCAACCACAAGTAAAAATATCTCAATATAAATCGAGAAAACCTAACAATACGTTTCAGAGCCCCCTGAGCTCGAAAAAACAAATCTTTTAGCCTGTTTTGAATGGTATTGATATTCCCTAACTACTATTTAACTATTTAAAAATCGTTCATTTTGAACAACTATTAACGAAGTTACAGCTATTCCATTTCCAATGTAAGATTACGGGTTCAAATCCTGGTGTCTGAAATGGGCGAATAAGAGAAAAAAGGTGACTAAGTGAAAGTAAGAAAATCTGTTGCCAGCATCACACAAGCTTCACTATTTCCTCTATTTTTAACAGAAATTATTGTTTGACAAAATTAAGCTATGACAAAAAGTTTTTGATCAGAAATATTAGAGGGTATTGAATTTTTTACACTGATCTACCTTAAGCCGGTTTGCATAGCTTTAGTTTATCAAATATATCGTACTCAAATCTTTTCTTTGATCAATTTTCAGGAAAATAAATCTTATTTAATTTATTTTTTGTTTCTTGATGAACTTATGTAAAGAAATAAAAACTTTTCTGAAATAGGTAGAAAAGTCGTGTGAGTGGACACACCAGATTTTTTAATATATTTTCACTAAAGATATTGTATATATTATTTAATATTGATTTATGTAGTTTTAGGCCAGATGTGGTTTCTGTCTTTTGTTCATAATTATTATTCATAAGGGACCTTGTCCCAGATTAAAGTTTATTTTATATTCTGTATGGATGTTTGTAAGAACTCTCATTAACGCGCTGCTAATCCGCGTCAAATTTAATTTTAACAATCAGTGTTGAATTTAGAGACAGTTACCTACAACCTTTGGTTTTTATTTAAGAAAACCTTAAATATAAATTTAAAAAAATAATTTTTAATGAATGCTTAATTTTTAAATGATGTATAAATTATACACATTTCTTATACACAAAAGATTTATTAAAATTCTTTATGAGTGAATAATAAGGAAAAATAACATCGTATATTTAAAATCTGTGTGATTTAAAAGATAATTAACGGGGAAAACTTTATAGAAAAAAAATCTTAATAAGTGTAATTATCTATCACAATAATTAAAGTATTTTTAACATAAATCTTAATTGTCTGATTATTTTTGATACCCTTCTTGCCGCTACTGGGTTCCATAATTTCGTTGTTACATTTCTAATGCAGTCCTATGGACTTTCGGTTTCACAAATATTTTTATCCTGAATCAAATTTGTTAATATCTCATTATCTAGTATTGTAACACGACCCTGTAAATTGTATCTATTACGATTTAAAGGGATCATTATAATAATATTTCGCACTGTAACCAAATATTTGTTACAGCAATAAAGCTTTGGTTTTTATATGCGAGTTTTAAGGGTGAAGCACAATGTGACTTGTAGCTTTGCTGATTAGTCGCACGTTGTTGAAGGTCTAGTTATTATAGGAGCCTTTCAGTTGACAGAATAATTAACTCCAATTTCAGCATATCTATTATTAATTTTAGTGATATTTCTAGAGGTAAAATTTATATCTTTATCCACAGTTCTATATTTCAACAACAATCACCTACTCTGGAATCAACTTACTCGCTGTCTGTAAAGATATTATAAATTTTCCAACTTGAAATAACACAAAAATGACTTTAATAAAAAATGCTGAAATTGTGAAAAAAATCATTCTGTGAACTGAAAGGCTCATATTATCATCTTGATGAAACATTGTATTAAGAGATGGCGGCACAATCTCTTGGACCTCTGGGAGTTTCCAAATTTAATAAAATCTCGAAATGATGGTATTACCAATATATTTTAACATTTTCCCATAAATGTTATATTGAGTTGATTTGAAGCTATGATAGCTAATATAAATTAAATTATAATGACTTTTTCACTGAACATATTACCTTATGTTATTAATTGGGATGTAACGTCCTCATGTACATCAACCACTGCAGAATAAAGACTTTTACACAGGTAAAATGTTCTAACCAAAATGAAATTAAAGTTTTTCTTGTTGATCAGTTACGACTCTTGCTAATATAATTGAGGAAATAAAAAGGTAAAAAATACCGGTTTTATGTGTATCGTTAATATTTGCGTACCATAAAATGCATTCACTTATTCTGCCATAAACGAAATCAATACACTCTTTATCATTTTTTTGTTTATAATTTTTAGATTTATATTTTATCCACAATAATCTAAATACTCCTTATGGTTCTGATTGGACCAATCCAAATACCTATGATTCACAATAAACTTCAGAACCATACGAACCACCTCGTTCCTAACCTTGTTTCCTATTCGATTCCCGAAGAGTATGAAAAGAAGGTGGCCCTGTGATCTCCTAATATATCTGATACACTCGTATTATAAGCGTTATCACAGTAAATAGTTTCTCAACAGGTCTTTTCATGTCGACATACATTTAATAGATGCATTTTTAATTTTTTAATACTTCATGAATAAAATAAAAAAATACAATTTTTTTTTATATCATAAATATAAATAACAAGGAAAGTAGCCTTTTATGAATAATAAATACTTGAATATTTTTTATAAGAAATTAAAGATAATCTCAAAATACCTCAATTCCACTATTTATCTTTTTCTGAACTGTTTAGTCATTCCATCCTAAAAATTATGAACAGACGTCAAAATCATAACTTTAAAGTTCTTTCCGTAAATAATAACATTGCCTTAATTAAAGCTTCCTTTGCCTTAATTAAAATATTCTTCTTTAAATCAGTCGTGAAACTTGCCGGCTTGCTCTTCTAATTCTAAATCTAAACTACCGAACTAGTTTTACTTACTTACTTTTTCATGACAGAAAAATAATAAGAACCGTGCCTTATCTATTCGCGATGATCTAAACGAAGTAACAAGGAGATTATAGTTAGCGAATTGGTCCTAAAAGAGTAAAATAAATATAAACTACCTTTACTACAGACTGTTATCTATTAAATCGGGAAAGAATAAAAATAAATGGTTCATCATTACATAACAAGACCAATATAATTTCATGGGAAAAGGGGGAGGGAGAGAGGGTTTCTTTTGAATAACAATGTGAAATTAAGTTTCCTGCAAATACTCTTTACTTGGTACAAAACATAGGATTTTGAGAATTACATAAAAACTCGTTGATTAAACTGTGGTGATCTATCATATACGAAAATCAAAGCTTACCACAGTATTTATTTGTAAATTGAGTTAGTCTGTGGGCCAGACCCCCTTACCGTGCACCCCCCACATCCCTATAAATTGCGTATCGTTGTGTTCCTTGTAACTATTTATTAAAAAAAAACCTATGTTCCATAAAAAAAAAGTGAACGCACTGCCCCAAAATGGCGTCCAAACATGGCGGATTGACGACTTTGACTTTAGTTAGTTTTTTGGTCACTGAGAATCAGCATTTGGCTTAATTTCCTCATAGTTGGTCTTTTATTAAAGCTGAATAGTCATAGAATAATAAACCATGAAGAAATATTAAAAAATAATTGGCTTAGGCTATGAAAAACACTACTAAAGTCAATTTTTTTAACAAAAAAATTTTCAAGTTAAAAATCAAGCGTCATTTGTAATTTAACGGCCTACAATAACGCAAAACGTGCTGAAATAAACCATCTGGAGAATATATTTTTCTTTCCAAAACGCTGATTATTTTTTTAAAACTTTAAAACAGTTCCGTAGAAAATGCACTTATGCGGCAGAAAAGCGGTAGTGGCGTGGGTGCTTACAGGCCCCTACGACACCATTCAGTACACATAAATGGCTTATTTAAAGTGATATAATAACATTTTTGGTACATTATATTGGTTTTATTAACGAACAAATATTAATGTAATAATTTAATTGTAAAAAAAAAATTAAAATTTTTTTAAAAAATTTATTATTATTTTTTTTTATTTAACCTTCTTTATTCTACACGTAGGTCGTTTAAGAAGACCTTAATTGTAAAAATGATATAATTATAATAATAAAACTTAATTAAAAAACTTTGCTAAATATCTTGATTTTTTTTTTTATTTAACGTTTGCAATTTAACACTGTGTTTTGTATATTTACTGATTCTTAAAGGTAATTAAAAATTTTATTTACTTCCCAGGAAATGAGTCATATTAATACCTGTTTTATAAACTAAAATAATATATACCTAATCTGAACTATATATAATGAATAGCTGCTGGGTTGTATAGTAAAACTCATATATCACTAATTAAAAAATTAATTTTTATTGCCTTTATTTTGTGCGGAAGTTGTACTATATCATAAATAAATTGGAAATTTTATTATTGAATGAATTATTCTCTCTGCACAAAGAAAGATAGAAAGGGGGACGCTATAAGTTCTTCTATAAACCAGAACTGATTGTTTGGATTTGGTCTTGAAATGAGGAAAAACGCGAAATTGAACTCGAAAACTGGAAAAATACATTAAGCGGACGAGAAAGGAAGTGCCAACGAAAAAGATAAAAAGGACCAGTATCCATTATATGGCTAAACGAATGTATAGTAGACAGATGAAGAGAATATTTCAAGATGTTGCTAAAAGGGAGTCAATTGCAGTTCGGATGATATTAAGTGGACGATGTGGATTTATTATGGTGAAAAACACTTTATTTTCGATTACTGAAGGTGCACATTGGGACTATCTTCACTTTGAAGCAGGATGTAGAGAGGTATATCGAGTTATAGCTCATAGCTCTTCTTCTGTTTAGTGCATTTGCAAAAGATTTTCAAAGTTTCTGAAAGACAATTAGATATTAGCACAAAGGATAAAAACCACAGTCCTTTCATATTATTTTCTAACATACTTGTTGCCTATGTATGCGCTAAACTGTGCGAAGCAGTTCGGTTTCGCCCTTTCCACCTTTCTTTGTGCAGAGAGAATAATGCATTCAATATTAAAATTTTCTATTTTTTTATGATATGGTACAACTTCCTAAAAATTTACTCCGCAATTTCTGAACAATAACGAGGTATAACTTATATAAGATTCCTTAAAAAATCTTTTGCAAATGCACTAAACAGAAGAAGAGCTATGAGTTATAACTCGATATACCTCTCTACATCCTGCTTAAAAGTGAAGATAGTCCCAATGTGCACCTTCAGCAATCGAAAATAAAGTGTTTTTCACCATAATAAACCCACATCTTTATCTTTTTCAAGGTTTTGGTACTTCCTTTCTCGTTCGCTTAATGTATTTTTCCAGTTTTCGAGTTCAATTTAGCGTTTTTCTCATTTCAAGACCAAATCCAAACAATCAGTTCTGGTTTATAGAAGAACTTATAGCGTCCCCCTTTCTATCTTTCTTTGTGCAGAGAGAATAATTCATTCAATAATAAAATTTCCAATTTATTTATGATATAGTACAACTTCCGCACAAAAAAGGCAATAAAAATTAATTTTTTAAATAGTGATATATGAGTTTTACTATACAATCCAGCAGCTATTCATTATATATAGTTCAGATAAGGTATATATTATTTTAGTTTATAAAACAGGTATTAATATGACTCATTTCCTGGGAAGTAAATAAAATTTTTAATTACCTTTAAGAATCAGTAAATATACAAAACACAGTGTTAAATAAAAAAAAAATTAAGATATTTAGCAAAGTTTTTTAATTAAGTTTTATTATTATAATTATATCATTTTTACAATTAAGGTCTTCTTAAACGACCTACGTGTAGAATAAAGAAGGTTAAATAAAAAAAATAATAATAATAAATTTTTTAAAAAAATTTTAATTTTTTTTTACAATTAAATTATTGCATTAATATTTGTTCGTTAATAAAACCAATATAATGTACCAAAAATGTTATTATATCACTTTAACTAAGCCATTTATGTGTACTGAATGGTGTGGTAGAGGCCTGTAAGCACCCACGCCACTACCGCTTTTCTGCCGCATCAGTGCATTTTCTACGGAACTGTTTAAAAGTTTTAAAAAAATAATCAGCGTTTTAGAAAGAAAAATATATTCTCCAGATGGTTTATTTCAGCACGTTTTGCGTTATTGTAGGCCGTTAAATTACAAATGACGCTTGATTTTTAACTTGAAAATTGTTTTGTTAAAAAAATTGACTTTAGAAGTGTTTGTCATAGCCTAAGCCAATTATTTTTTAATATTTCTTCATGGTTTATTATTCTATGACTATTCAGCTTTAAGAAAAGACCAACTATGAGGAAATTAAGCCAAATGCTGATTCTCAGTGACCAAAAACTAACTAAAGTCAAAGTCGTCAATCCGCCATGTTTGGACGCCATTTTGGGGACTTATTATGAATTATTTATGCTTCTGGTAAATAAAGTTATTTAAGTTCGATGTATTATTAATTTTTACCCGACCAAGTGAAGCGAAACGACGCTTATTGGTGTTGCCCAAAATCGGTCTTGGTCTTGCAAAGCGCAACACCAATACTGGTAAAAAAAATCGATTTTTAAATAAAAATTGAGGCAATAGTTACCAAATAGTTGAAATAGTTACTAATTCTTGACAATTTAGTTACTATATCTAAAGAATTAGTGTAACCAATATACTTTTGCATTTAACTCTTCTAATTTTTCATTCAGACTTAGTTAAGTTTCTCCTATTATAGAAATTACAGTAATATTCCTCTAGTAATAAGCGAATAGGTTTATAATAAGTTAAAGGTTTATAATTATTAATAAGCTAATACCAGAAAGATATGAAGGAGCAAGACTGTTACGAGAGGTTTGTGAAAGACCAAGACTGAGTTTGCAATACCAAGACTCGTCTCGGTCTCGTATTTGTGCAACACTAAGGGTTATGTGTTTGGGTCATCCGCTGAAATCCATATAACGCTTTTTTGAGCGAGGGGCTTGATCAATTTTCAAGTTTGATGGCTCAAATTATTTACTGAGATCCTCTGATTGAGCGGAAAATTCTGTCAAATTACTGTGTAAAGTGTGTTTAATCAATTTACTAAAAGTTACCTAACATTTTTTTCAGTGGATGACATAGACAATTTTTAACTTAGACGGTTTTAATAACTTAGTTAGATTCCGTGAATATTGCAAACAATTTCAGCTAAAAATTAAAAAAAAAATTATTATAGTGTAAATATCTAGATTATTAATTGATATAAAAATATATTTGATAATATGCTATGAAAAAGAATTGTTATTATTATTTAAAAATGAAAAAAAAATTAATTAAAAAAAACCGACCACAGAAATTGGGAAATTTTATCCACCCTGAGAAAATGTATTTTTATATCTATTGAAACATCTTGGTAGATTGCTAGAAAAATTGACTATATTTACCTAAAGCCATAAAGGAAACCGACCACTACACCAACTTCAAATATTCGTAGACGTCAATTTCACTATCAATCTACCAGATAAAAAGATTTTTAAGTAGAAATGGAAGTACATTCCCTTAGGGTGGATAGAATTTCCCAATTTCTGTAGTCGTTTTTTTTTTAATTTAAATATTTTTTTAGTTATACGTTTCATTGAATAGAATATATACATAATAGTATACAGAGGATATAGGACATAGTATTGAATGACTCAGCTCAGAAAATGAGGCGTTATACTAGAAATTCTGTAACCCAGGCTGAAGTTTCAGGAGGGGCATGTCTATTTTCTGTTATGAATTATTTTATTATAAGTGGGAACATTGGCTTTTAATTTAATAAATTGTTACAAGGAACACAACGATATGCAATTTATAGGGATGTGGGGGGGGGGGGGGTGCACAGTAAGGGGGTCTGGCCCACTGTGTAAGTTACCATCTGAAATAAACGCACATAGTAGTAGTGCTGCCATCTGTCAGAGAACATCGGGAACCTATTCAATACTTTTATAAAAATATTATAAATAAATTAAAGAATAAGTCAACTGGTTTCTTCATGACTTTTGCTTTTAGCCTTTCTTTCAAGTTCTTTCATCTCACATATCGTATCCAACATTGGCGTGTCTTTAGTTTCTGGTACAAACATCAACAAGAATGCACCTAGGAGGGCAAGAGAACCAGTGATAGCAGTGGGAAGCCACCAAACCTTCCTTCCCTGTGAAATATAACAATTAATTATACAAAAATAAACAGAGAAAAGGAATAAGATCAATGAAGGACTGAAAGATCATTTGGTTACGCATATTTCCATAAAGGTGATAGTAGCATAAGCACGAACAGGGATGCCCAGAAGTGAGTTTCATGGCACAAGTTGTGCCATCAAGATTTCAGAGGGGGGCATATTTCGACGGGTTTTTGAATTTTCGTTTTTTTGGGGAAGAGGAGGCAAATTTCGATGGAGTTTTGAATTTTCGGCCTAAGGGACAAGAGGAAAAACATAGGGGGCGGGATGGCCGAATAGGTTAACGTGTGTGCACAACACTGTGAGTTGCCCGGCAACCATCTCTAAGTTTTGAGATTGAAGAAACGTACAAGTTCGCATCCTGGTGCCAGAGGGGAATTTAAATTCTTCGCCCTCACCCTCCGGTCCGGGAAAATCCCATATAGTCTAAAAGGCAAGGTAGGGAAGAACAGAAAAAAATATGGAAGAAGAGGAAAAACATGGAACATACCACAGCAAGTGTAATTGGATATGATCTACGATTTTTCTAATGCTAATCTTTTTTAAGCTCTGTTTTTAAGAAAAGGTGAGCAATAAAATATTTTGGGAGGAGAGAAGGGATAGGTTCTTGCGCCATCGACCTTGGGAAGGGTGGGCACCCCTGAGTATGAAGGCATATCATTGCTCACTGTACTGAGAGAGTTCTACACAAGAAATCTAAATGCCAGGAAAAGGAGAATTTTGAAGTGGAGAGGAGCACAACTGATTTAGTAAATCAAGAAGCACACAGAACCTGATTTTCAATTTTGGCCAGGTGATAGAAAAGTCCATTGAGAAAGGCTTTTGAATGCTCTGCGGATATAGACAAATCATTTGGCAAAGTCGGAAAGGAGTATACAAGATGGGCGCAGTCTGATAGGTAAGTTGCACAGTTTAGTGTTGCCTGGGCTATCATACAAGATGAACATCGTAAGGACCTGTAGTCCCACCTGTAAGATGTTTTAGGTGATACCAATCCTGCAGTCCAAGTCTTTTGTTCTCTACATTAGTTCTGACTAAGGTTCTTTCATCTTTGACATAGTAATCTGCACTCTACTCCTTTTATTACACAATGCTCGTATTTGCCGACGTTCACCTCATAATTGCTACCAATAATAGTTGACTTAAAGCAACTTCAAGTAAACATCATGGAAGATGAACTGTTAATGAACAAAATGGATATTAATCTGAAGGAAACTAAATGTATCCAAGTACAACAACCATGCTTACTTTGCGGAATGAGAATCATGAGATTGAAAGGGCAAATCTTTGAACAGGTACAAGGTATTAAGTATTTAAGTATCTTTCTGAATAAAAACACTATATGGACAGGGAGGGATTAAATTGATCAAAATGGATCAAAATGACTAGGAACAACTGAAAGAATGTCCCCAAAAAATAAATAGTTCCATCCTACAAGTCATGCCAATTCTTTCTACCCCTAAGATTAACCCTTATCCAAAAAACAAGTATTTGATTCAGGCAAGAGAGATGCATTACATGAAAGATGTTGAGGTGTAGAGCAGGATCTTTTATCACATCAAACCTTTAGTAACAATCAATAGAAACTAACCAAGGGAAAATGAATTAAGAAAGTTTGGGCTCCATATCGGAATGAGTACTGACTTCTGTTCGGACTTAAGAAATGCTTGTTGAGGTAAGAAGACCAAGAGGAAAATTAGGCTAGATCATCAAGAGAAATGTGTGTGGGAGGCGTTCAGGAAGTGAGTACTGAACCAGTTCAGTATACACTGTCAGAAGGATTTTGGAATATGATTATAATGATTAATACACATAAACGATACATATTTTGTAAAATCTTACCACTATGTCTACTAAATATGGTGCCAGCAGAGGGCCAAATTGTGCCATGGTAAGGCAGCTACCCATAGCAGTGTTACGATTTTCTGTCGGAAACAGTTCTATGGTATTAAACATGATTATACCATATGCAGATGCTGCCACAAGCCTTCCGATAAGAGATACACATATAATTGGCCAACCTGATAATCCAGGAAGTATTTATGTTATTTCATTGAAAAAAATAAAAATTACATCTCTAAAATATTTTTTTGATGATAAAATATATGGATCACTATATATCAAAGTTAACTTTTCTTTTTTTTAATATAAACTTTTTTTCAAGCATGAATATTAATATTTTTTGGAAGAATTTTCATATTAACTATGGTATTTTGAGTAATAATATTGTTAAAAAAGAAATATTACCCTGTGGTAAAACTGTTATTGTTAACATAGCGATTCCAGCTACTGTGCATAATGCTATTGAAGAATTCTTCCTACCAAAGTAATTAAGAAAGAGGAGAGGAAGCAAATAGCCAGGGACTTCTACAATCCCAGTCAATCCCACATAGAGATGCTGATTGACTTCAAAGTTTATTCCACCAAAAGCTATAAAGAAAATAAGGTAATAATAATAATAGTCAGTAATGTTATTATAGAAGAATAGTCTTTAAAATAAATTATTTTAGAACACTGATGATTTAATTTAAATTTTAAGCATTTCATCAATTAATTTCAAAATCTGACTAATCTTCTTTAAGTTATTTATTAATGCAATTTCTATCACTGTGTAAAAAAGAGAATATTTTTCGTTATATCATTAAAAACAATTTGTTTTTCTTTATTATTCAAGAAGAAGAAATTTTTTAAGAGTTTTAGCCAATCAGCCAATGATTTATTTTTATGACATATTTGTATGAAAATATTTTTATTTGACGGTTTTACCAAATAAATCAAGTCATTTAAAATGTTTGTTCAGCTAGTTAACTTCACTGAGTTACTTTAATTACTCAATAAAATTCTGAATATTAAGAAATCATTTATTGAACTTGTTCAAACCTTTAATTTGACTTTTAGAAACCAAAATATATTTTAAAAAAAAATCAAACTACTTCATACATCTCCTAAAACCTGAACAGGTAACATCCATGACAAATGGATCAATTTCAATGTATTTCAGTTTTCCAGTATTAATCTGATTGTATGAGATTCAATGAGCAGACCGAGAGCCAGTGAACAACCTTTAGTTTCTTTTCATATCATTAGTTTCAATCATATCTTGGCTTATTTAAATTGTTTAAGATTGAGAAGATGCCCCATTTATTGAATTTATAATTACAATTTTGACCATTCTCAGTTTATTGTATAAATCTGCCCATTTTCACTGACAAAATATAATAATAATAAAGAAAATATACATGGGGAAATGTCTATGAAAAATTGAGGAGGGAGAGGGGAGATAAAGCGCATTGATGCATCAGTACTAAAAAATAACAATGAAACTAATAGTTACTTACTTATTACGAAATAATACAAATTTGCCATAAACCACAAGTAATTGCATATTAAAGTTCTTTTGGTAAGTTCATGTGTTGAGAAAAGTTTGAAGTAGTCATTTAAAAAAAGAAATACATTTTTGCAGCTTGAATCAGACGGGCGCTAAAAGTTAAGCAAGCAAAAAATTAATAAAATTACACAATCACAGTTATTATTAGAAAAACATTTCAATGAGAAAAATGATAAAGAAAACCTTCATAACTAAATCAGGAGATTTTTGGGGGTCATTAGGAACTAGATGCCACATACTTCCTATGATATTAGATGCCTTTTCTAGTTTTCCTGCAGTTATCAACCATCGTGGTGATTCTGGCAAGAACCTATAACAGAAAATAACTGCCAGATTTAAAATATATTTATAGTAAGAAATAGTAAATATTAAAAAAAAAAATTAATGATGAAATAGGTAAAAGGATTTTTTTAAATATAAAATATTGGATAGTCAATGTATTATAAGTCATAATTATTAAAAAGATTTGGAAGCTGTAAAAGAAAATATGGAAGAATATTGAAAAAATCAATAAATAATTAGAGGCATGTACATAGTGATACATTTTTTAGTAACTAAGATAAAAATTATTTAGGAATAAAAATGTAGAAACGAGGTTAGCAAAAATATTTTATACAAATCATAAAGACTATGGCATACCTAAACCATTTGCCTAGGGTAGAGCCCATAAAAAAAAAAAAAATAATAATAAATTAAAGAAGAAAATTATTTTAAATTCATAAATTATTGTTCCATAATTTTTACCTGCTATAATGTTTATTTTTCTATTAATGTTATGTTTTATCTGAGTTAAATGATAAGCCAACTGATTGTAAATATGAAATGAGGCATCAGCAAAAATAAATCAAATATCAGCTAATGCTATATTGAATTATTATTCTTTAGTTAAAGAGTATTAATATGATTAATTAAATAAATTCACAAAGATAAAATTACCATTAATTATTGGCTATGTTGACTATAATTAAGCAGGGTGTAGTGCAGACCGCCTCTTACCTCAATACCTCAGTATGCCAATATCCAATAGGGTACTCATCATTATTATCATAATTTATTAAATTTACTTAGAGCTTTACCAATTTCACATTAATCATTATTGCAATTGATAGATTGAGAGATAACTATGTTTTTTTATAATTCATACAAGCATTGAATGAAATAAAGCTCATCAGTTCATTAATAATTATTTCAATTATCTATTTATATCTGTACATTAGGAAAAAAATGAGACAATATCCGAAACTATGAAATTCGATTGAACTGCACAAATTAAATCAGAACAGGGTTAACATCAATTGTTACAAGTCTCTCCCTAGCTGATATCCTCTCTTGACTGTGACGTCTTTTGTTTTTCTTATTTCCTCTTTTGGGACCAAGAAGTAATCTGATAGATTTTTCGTTTGTGGAAGGTTCTGTTCTTGTTTTTTATTCAGAATTTAAATTATTGTCACAACATGCCTTAATTAAATTATTCTATTTAGTCTATAGAATAATCAAAATTAAATCACTATTAGGTTGATATATTGCCGTAATATCGAAATACATTCTTGAGTTTTTCAAATAAACTTTTTGACGATATGATGTATGTTTTGTTTTATGGTAGCTGTAAAAAATAAGACAAATAAAACCTATAAAATAAAAGAAATAATAAAATTTGCACTTACTGCATTGATATATTTTATAATTGAATTCTTTTAAAATAAAGTGTTTTTTTTATTCACTGTTAGGGGATTTATTACATAAGTTTCTTAATTAAAGTTCAATTTATGTAGTTTTTTATAACTATGTTGTAAATTACTAAGTTTTTACCAAAACTATCCTAATGATATCATTTCCTAAAGTAATTTATATATGCACCCAAAAAGTCTACGTATCGTGAAACGTAAAAAATCAAATTTTGAGATGGGGACGGGGTGGTTAACTATTTAAATTTGTTCGTCGATTACAATGGTCCATTATTGAAAATTATAAACCAAAAGGCAGATGAAGCAAAACAAAATAATAAAATATTTATCAAGAAAAAAAATGTTTATTTCTATTTAATTAAAGTTTATGCCATTTTGATATTTTATGAAGTAATTATTTAACAATCATAATTAAAAAAAAAAAAAGTTTTTACCAGCAATGGATGAACAGCGCAAGCATTGGAAGAGAGATTGCTAATTGCAGTTGCCTCCAATTGTTGGTCAGATATGCACATAGCGAGAGTTGCACAATTCCACATGAAAAGGCTAAATTGTATATGTTCGCTAAAAATACTCTATACTTCTTAACTGTAAGTTCCAGTACTGCAAAATAAATGATTAATTGTATCGAAATAGATCAATCTGTTTGTTGAAAAGCCATATTCAATATTAAATTACACCAATTCAAATAATATTCCCTACCATGTTTATAAATATCTTTACAATAATATAAATGAGGTATTAATTGTTAATAACTTAATTTTTGTCATTAATGATAATTTATTTTTAGACGATTCTCAGATTATGGGCAAATTAATAAATTTTGATCATGAAATGAATAATTTTTACTTTCACCTACTTAAAATATAGGTATAGTAGGGTAAATAACCTGAAAAATGTCTAAGTCCAGTATTGTAAGGAAATAGACGTTTTAACAGCGTTTCCACAACCATAGGGAGTGATATGTATTTATCACTGACAAACTTAATGTTTTTTTTTTAATTTATGTTTGAAATAAAAAAATCTACTGATAGATTCAATTATTTTCATGAAAACATATATATTAGGGCTAAAATCATTAAGTTTATCACTTATAAATGAGCATAAATTTCTATGACAGAAATCTGGAAGAAAAACACAATTTTATAACCATATTATCTGAAAATATTTTAAAAATCATTTATATTGATAGATTACTCATTGTGTAATTCATTCATATTTTCTTAATCTCTATTTCTTGGACAGTGTTACAACTACTTACAAATTGTATAAGCAGTTTCATAGATCCCAGATGCAGCGATACCTATCATCAGTCGACATGTTATAAACAATATATAGCTATGCACAAGAGCAGCAGATGGGCCAGATATCAGAAATATTATAGATGCCACTATGAACGCCTTCTTTCTTCCATACCTAAACAATAAATTATCTTCCTTAATAAAAATAGTACAAGCTATTAACAGCCTATATATATAACTATATCAGATAGTTAGAAATCCCTTTACATTTATTTACGGGTTCAAAATATTTACAATATTTACTAATATTCTTCTTGTACAATGCCTCTTATTCTATTCTCGATTATCTTCATTTCTACTCCTCTTATATTGTGTTTAAGACATGTTTATTTATAATTTAAAATAAATGATAAACAATCATAATAATTCCATAGGGCAGTGAAAGGACAAAGCTTGACAAAGATGTATATGTATATTATATTGTTTGTACTTATATACAGGGGTGCCCAGAAAGAGGGTTGATGGGTTGAAGTTGCTCCATCAAAATTGTTGAGGGGGCATCTTTTGACAGGTTTTTGAATTTTCGGGGGAAGAAAATTTCGATGGGGTTATGTTTTTTAGGACTAAGGGGCAAGAAGAAAACAGGGAACAGAGCGGAGTGTAATTCTATATGATCTACAATTTTTCTAATTCTACCACCTTAGCTTACTCTGTTTTTAAGAAAAGGTGAGCAATAAAATATCTTGGGAGGAGGAGGAGGGGTAGGTTCTTGCGCCATTGAACTTGGGGAGGGGATGTGCACCCCAGCTTATATATGTAATAGTTGAAAAATAAAATAGAGGATCATATTTAAGATTTATTTATTTATGAAATAGCTCTAAGACTTGATTGATTACCTAAACTCCCGTAGTACCGTGATAAAAAAGTGGCAATCCTTTTCACAGGATTAATAAATAAGACCCCTGGTGGAAATGGAGTACCATGTGTGAAATTAAATTAGGGTACGGAGCAGCCATGGAGTACTTTGGAAATCTTTCTTGCTCTATCCTCTCAACGTGGCTTAGTCAATTATGATAGTATCTTATGATGATTAAATATCTTTTAATGATGAACAAATCATTATTTTTATAGAGCTTATGAAGTTGTTAGTTTTTCCTGCTATTGGTCCCATAAGTTTTCTCAAGACCTTCCTTTTCCAATTTATCACCAACTTCTGGCTCTTCTGAGTCAAAATCAAGGTTTCGCTGCTGGACTAACTAATAGTCTTATGGTAGTTTTATAAAATATTTCCTAGCATCACAGGAAAGTTTCTTTTGGTACAGTGTTATCCTCCTTGGTATCCTCCTTAAATCTTTTATTTAGGCTTTGATTTTGTTTTTTCAATTATCGCAAATACACCTAGAAACAAAACTTATTAATTTATACCATTTCAGGTATTGTTATTCTATTATTCCTTGAGAATTATTGCAGATACAATAATTTTATTAACATTAAACTTGATGCCAAACAGTGGGCAGAGTAATGAAAAACCTGCTACTTCGGCTAAACAATTTTTTTTTATAATTCTAAAAACTAGATAAACTGTTTAATTAATACCTTAGGCAGTTTATGAGAATAATTTTAGTTGGCAGAATGAACATTTTATACTGTTTTTAGTAAAAAGTTCAATTGAAAATCTAGTTAATTTGTGCAATTTTGTGTGATTTGTAGGTTTTATAAAATTGCTTGGTTTGAACTGATGGTTGATAATTTTTTCTTGAAAATTTATATGCTTTTTACTGTCATTCTGCTTAATTAAAAAAAAAATACGTAGTCATTTAGAAAACTTGTTGTACTTCAAATTTTTTTTCGAATTAAATCATTTTTTTTTACAAAAACTGTCATTTAAAAAAATGTCTGATATTCTCCATAAAATGGATTTTCTACTGCTGTTTAGCAGTCATTTTTAAAGACGAATTCATACTACTTTAAACTGCCATGGTCTGCCCGAAGGTAGTTAAAATATATTTAAAATTATTTTTGTATGTATAAATGTTCGAACAATTTCTAGGTATGTATTAATATCTCCTATAACTAGAAATGCTCTCAAATATAGTTTTAAGAATTGTATTGAACATGAATAAAATAAGATTCTGTAGTTATTTTTTTTCGAAAAATACCTCAAACAAAACAATAGAAACTATTTTACATTAAAATTTTAATTTTGACTACCTAGATAAGAAATAATCTTTGATATTATTCATTTAACTGTGTATAACCATTTTTTATTTTCACTTTAATGTAAATAAATAAACAAACACAAGACCATTAAATGAACTAAAGTTTAAAATTAAATAAAAGGCCGGGTCAAAGGGTATAAGGCCTCAAGGAAAAAAACAACTTTTATTTACTTGTTCCACTATGATTTACTGTATGTTAGTAATAAAATGTAATTGTTTTCAATCTTTAACACTTATTATTTTTAAATATCATTATAATTTCAAAACGGTAAATTGAATATAAGAGCATTTGGTTGAACTTTTTTGACCTGATCTGCATCAGTTGTTGTTAATATAATCTTCAAAATTAATGAAAAAAATAGATATTATTTTCATTGGAAAATGTGATGAAGTATCGATGGTGTTCAAAATATCATTATTTTTTGGTTTTTAAATTTTTTTGTAATAAGAATAAAATAAAATGTTTATTATTCCATAAGAACTATCATAAAATGAATATTTATAATAAATAAAATATAAACTTTTTAAGTTATTAAATACACATATATTATAATTATATTTTGTAATTTATTGTTTAAAAAAAAAAAAAAAACTAAATAAAAATAAAGGTTGTATGTATTAATATTGACAGTAGTTATAAATAGGTATCTAAAATTATGCATTTTATGAGGTCTCTATCATTTTCGAAATTAATTTATTGTTAAATTTAAAAATTCCCAGGTTTAAACAAAGAAACAGAGATTTTTTTGTTTTACGCCAAAATGTTCAAATTCTGATATCATATTCATGTTCCTTGGACATGAAAACATAAGTGTACTAAATATCAAGTTAATCCAACATCATTTAGGAGTTCTAGGCCCTTTTTCAGGAAAACCCTCCTTAATACTTCCATACTAATAGCGGATTCAGGTTTTAATTTTTTGTTTCTTTATAACTGAAATTACTCTGAAGGAAAAAACTCCCAACATAAAAGGATGTTTAAGTGGTCTTTGAAGGCCAAAATAAAGAAAAAAGATATGACGTAATTATTGAAGCAATAATACTTTTAGAGATAACTTTCTTATATTTTTTTCTTAACACAGGTTTACATTTAATAGCTTTATATGCGTTATAATTTATTTTTAACAACCACACGATAGAAGTGAAAATATAAACAAAACCGTTGCTGAAATCCACCACATCAAGGACTATTATTTAATATGACTTTTTTATATGTTTCCACTAATTGCATAATGCTATGTTTGTAGAATGTCTGGAGTTTATTGTGAAAAACTGATCCATGTCTTCTTGCTTTTGGAATTCCTTTCCATTCATGGAGTTTTGAGTAGAACCGAATAAGTGGTAGTCACTTGGAACTACGGAAGGGTGGGGTAAAAGTTCTTATCCAAGGCTCACTAATTTATTGCGAGTGACCAATGAAGCGTTGACGATTTATGAACGAGTGACCATAGATTTGTAGCGTTGTCTTCGTGGAACACAACACCCTTCCGATCGTTCATAAGTCTTCAGGACGTTCTATGTTACTATTTAGTTAATTCGGTGTTACTATATCCTTTGGAAAGCTGAATTATTGCCGTATGAATCGTTTTTTGATTTAATGTCCACATAAGGAATAAATAAACTAAAATTCCTTATAGGTTTTTATTTTTTATTTCCATTTGTAGTTTGTTTATGAAGGCTGTGATGATGTCATTTTGTGTAGTTTATAGGATCCTAAATTTCTTGTAGTCGTATTGAGGTTATACAATTTTGGCGATTTTCGAAAAAAAAAATTCATGAGAGGGACCCCTATATTAAGGCTGGAAACATAGCCGAGCTTGTGCAAATGGTTTTCATCGCTTGTGTGCGACACATTAAGGGCCACAGCAATCTCTCGCACTGATTGGATGGGATTTTGATCAACAATGGTCTTAACATTGCTCATTTCAATTTTGACCGTGAAGCATCATTGATGTCAAAATTTCCAGAATGAAATTTCTAAAACCAATTTTGACAGGTGCGTTCGGTTAAGAAGGTATCATCTCCATAAACACTGCAAAGTTTTCTATGAGCTTCAGCAGCACGCTTACTTTTTTTAAAAATAATACAACAAAATATGACGATAATGAATGATATTTTCTTCCATATTCACAGTTCAATAGCAAACACAATACTAAGCTAGTCTTATCAAGAGTTAACAGACAAAGCAGTTGATATATTACAAACCGGATAAACAATCCACCTTAGGGATTAATTCATCGGATAAGAAGTGTATCATAGTGACATAAAAATAATCAGAAAAACCGAAAGGACTTATTTGCCCACCCAATATATTCACTAAGTAATAAAATTTACAGTATAAGATAATTGTAGTTGTTTAAAATATTTTTGTTCTATATCCACAAAACAATAACATTCACAATTTATAGCTAGTTACAAAAAGGATGAAATGCTCAACATTTCCCTTGCTTTACATTTCCCTTTAAAGTATGCAAGTCTTATTTTTAGTTTCTGAGATATTTTAATCCATATGTAAACACACTTCAATTAGTCGACTCGAGCCGACTTTACCCGAATAAGCGTTACACATCCGAGACTGACGGCTCAGACTCGTTCATTCCTCACAAAAAAGTGCAAAAGACGCCTAAAGAAATTTTAAATTCAAAGAAATCTAGAAATTTGACACCAATTGATTAGAAAAATATTAATACCTGTCGCTAAGGATGCCGAAGAACAAAGCCCCAATAATTTTTCCAACTGCAACACTGCCCTGAGCAGTTGATCTGAGAGGCAAGTCATCGCAAACTAGATCCCACTAACGATAAAATATAAAATAAATTAATAAAAAAAAAATTCTAGAGACATTTATAGCTAGATCGTGGCATTTTTATACAGACCTCACTGACTATTGTCTGATGAAATGAATCTTCGTCATAAATATAACTTTTACATTTCAATACATCTGGTTTTTGACTTTCATTGGAATATCTAAGAGCTTCATGGAAGTCTAAATCCTTCAATAAAGAATAATTCCAGGCAAAATGAACACAACTTTGTTTTTCCAATCTACATATTTATAATAACGAACTTCATAAATTTATTGGAATGATGAAGGAAAGAAAGAACAAACGTAGACTAAACAAAACAAAAAAGAAAAAAAATAACTATAATATACCCTGGACTACTGATCTTCCTTATTTGTTCCTTGGTCCAGTTCGCTTCAACTAGCTCAGGGATATTGCAGTAGAAAGAAGGATTTCCTCCGAGAAATACGTATGAAGCTAAATGGGACCCAATAACAATTGTAGGAGTTGCCGTTAGAAATAGTATCCATACTAGCCAACAATGATTTTTACATTTTTTTTCTAAAGCTTTTTCTATTAAAGCTGGATCCATTTCAGAGCAGTTAATTGAAAACAATCTTGCACGATTACCTATAAGTGAAATACAGAAAATAGTTATTAATACAATAATCACAGTGATCAATTAAACATAAGTTATAGAAAAATTATTTTCTAACAACAATTATTGGCTAGACAAGGGGTTGAAGCTTTTGGTGTTCTAAATATCTATGTCTCCGAAACACCTCAGTTCATATGACACACAATTAATCTTTATTTTCTCTTCGTTTTGGGTATCATAGTTAATAAATATTTCAGTTTGAAAAATTGGATGGAAAACCAAGTTTCAACATTTTCCCGATTTTAAATAGACTTATATTAACACAATTTAATACATCATAATTTTATTTACTTAGCATGTACTTTTATTTGTTTAGTTGAGGAAAAGATAAAACCTTCAAAATATCTGATAGGCCATCGCTTTTTATTTAAAAATTATAATAACTTTATTGCTGCTCAAATCATCAAAATTTATAAGATATCTAAATAATCAATTAGTAGAAAAAGATCGATGATTTTTTTTTTTCTCGATACAAGCATTGACGAACAACTTGATGAGCTCTTGATGACTACACTTTTCTTAAGAAAAAGAAGAGCTGCAGAGACATTAAATTTGAAGTTCAACATCTTAAGTTATGGTTAACCAGTGGTGGCCTTACACATCTGGCGCTCCCGGGAAATTACGTCATCTCCTAACTAAAAGAAAATTAGTTTATTTTGTTAAACTTTTGAAGGGAATTAGTCGACTGTTTAACATGTGATAGATAGTGAACGCAATTAAACATTTTTTTAGTTATTGCTTTTTATTCAACATAAAACGTGGTTGGTTAAGAAACTACATAATTGATGTTTTCTGGTTCTCAGTATGTAATCAGACCATGGTTTATGGTAAATTTTTATAAGCTTTAAAATATCTTCTATAATATATTATTAATTATATGAAATTAATGTCAACCTAAACCGGAACAACATGGTTTGAAGCTATTTTTGCTTAAAATGGAAATATAATAAATATAATCTCATAAATATCTCCAAAACCATCAATTTTTACAAAAAAAAAAAATATATAGGATCATTTTTATAGAGATTTTAAAGTACTTTAATATTATACTGAGCAATCTTTGCGAAAAACCTCATAGTTTTTGAGATATTCTAAAAAAAATATCATTTTTCAGTCCTGATCCCTCTCCCACTATCAAAATCCGACCCGGGAATCTTTGGAACTTTTTACCAGTAATTATGGGAAGGCTAATAAACAACATCAGACAAGTTTGGTCTTTATTTTTTCCCCCTAGCTTTACTGGGCTATAAGCCCAGGTTGCCTTGCCTTTGACTTTTGCTTGACCTGAATTCAATTAAATCCGACCATGTGATTATCTTCATTTTAAAAAAAACTTTGAAGATGACTCTTACTGCCTAAAAATTGCAGTTATTGTATTATTAGAACTATTTTTTTTTGGTAGAAATTAAGTTGTTTCTGTTTATAAGAAATAAAGATTTATCTATATACCGCATTGTCCTATTGAGATAAAGAAATATATCCCTAATTGATTATTGTGATATTTAATAAATTTTAATGATCGTAATGAAAATGAAGTTTATAATTATAACCAATCCAGAGATTGCCTATTTGATATTTAAAGGACTTGTCGTTTTTTTTTAAACTATACAAATAAAAGTAAGAAAAAAATCTAAAAACTTTAGAGTAATATTTATTGCAGATTTTTATCAAGAATCACAGGTGTTTTTAATAATGTAAACATTTTACTTTAAACAGCGACAAGATTGAAATGATTTATTAGAGATGTTAAAATGTAACTGAGGTTTTTACAAAAACACACAGACTTTTTAGTATGTTCTTTTCATACATTATCTTATCACGTATGATTCTCTCGTTACACGGCTAGTATAATATCAACTAGCGATGAAGTTCAATGTTAAAAAATACAATACTTCTAATGTAGATTATTGAGAGAAAAACGATGTCCCCGTTTATTTTTCATTGAATTTAAAAAAATGTTTTTGAAACTGCTATAGTTACTGTAACAGCGTCAGATCGTTTTTGAAGATTTGCAAAGACAAACCCTCAGTTTTTCCTGTCATAAACTCAAGCTCAGCTACTGTTAAAACTCGTAATCCACCCAAAAGATTAGAGTCGTCGAAAAAAAAGATGTACTGTGCAAAGCATTTTAATCTTAAATTATATAAAATATGGTATTTTGAAATTGAAAAAAAAAATAATTACAGTGACAACTCTATCTATCGAACATGAATGTTACTTAAAAATATTTTTAGTAGAAATTAATATTTAAAAAAAATGTTATTATTATAATGCCGCTACGGTCCTGCAAGAACCCGGGTCTTCTCCACTACAGCCAACCTATCTGCACGGTCTTGTGCTTCTTCCCTCCATCTTCGAACGACCAGCCGCCTCAAATCGTTCTTCACATCATCCAGCCATCTGATCCGAGGGCGTCCTCTACTTCCTTTGCCATTCGGCTTCTAACACAGCGTTCTCTTTGGTATTCTATATCCTGGCTCTTTTTATCAATGCTACAATATCAGGTTTTCCAAAAGTTCCCGCAGCTCCTCATTCTTTCTTCTTCTACATTCCGATCTCAGAAATCTTGTCCCATATTCTTCTCAATACTTTTGTCACCTACCAGTTGAGCATGCGTTCTGAGTTTTTGGTTAGGTCCAAGTCTCTCACACACACATAACCACTGTCCTTACCATGGTTTTGTAGATGCGGATTTTGATTCTTTTAGAGAGTGATCTAAATTTCAGATCTCTTTGTTAATTTCAAATATCTCATATAGTTTCATGGATCTTCAATTCCTATTCAAAATTATAAATGTAGACATTATTGACTATAAATATTAAAATTCATTAGCTTTTTGTCACTTTTCATTGCATTTTATGATATTATAAGTCAGATATTTATTTTCAAGTTTATTTATTATCATCCAATTTTACACCAATTTTTAAAATTTTGTCAACTTAAAGACATCATATCTAATTACGACGTTTCGGCTCGTTGAGCCATTTTCAAGTCTAAAAATTATTCCCAATATTATATGCGGATTTATTTTAAGTAAAATTAGCTAATTCATTTCAAATTTTTATTTTTTCAATTGAACTCGTGTAAAATGTATTCACATTATCAATGTGATAACCACGTCTGTATTATTATTTACCGAGTTGTTTAAATTCTTAGTTATGTATTAAGAAATTTATATTGCTTCCTTTATTCTACGTTTGTTTGTATTACTTTCATTATGCAGGATTTTGGCGTTTTTGAAATCAAATTCATGTTTAGTTTGCATAGTATGTTGAGAATGTCCAGTAGCTAATTTAATTTTTGTGTTTTTTGAATTACAATTTTGTTTGTGCTGTTTAAGCCTTTTTTCAAATCATTGTGATGTCTGTCCAAAATATGATTTGTTGTTGCAATTTTTACAATTTATTTTATAAATAATATTCTTTAATTTATTGGTGGGTTTTTTATCTTTAGTTTTGGAATAAATGGTCTTTTTAAAATAAATAGTCTTCCCCTACTCCTTTAAGAATAACCAGTCACTGAATAGAAATGAGACTGATGACATGTCGGTGTCACATGATAAGGTAATTTTAACTTAATTGAATCATTTAATAATAAATAATTGAGTAATAATAATGTTATAAAATAATTAAAGGTGGACATGACAAAAATAAAAAAATTATTATGAGTGGACGTATGCAATTCGTACAAGTGAAAAGGACAGGTACATGATGGGTATTTAGGTATATAAAAATAATCTCTATATGTTTTGAAATATGTAATATTTTAAATATGATTGTAAATTGTAAAAAAAATGTTAGACTTGAAAATGGCTCAACGAACCGAAACGTCGTAATTAGATATGATATCTTTAAGTTGACCAAATCTTAATAATTGGTGTAAAATTGGCTGATAACAAATGAACTTGAAAATAAATATCTGACTTATAATATCATAAAAATCAATGAAAATTGACAAAAAGCTAATGAATTTTAATATTTATAGTCAATAATGCCTACATTTATAATTTTTAATGGGAATTAAAGATATCCATGAAACTATATGGAATTTCCGAAACAAAAAATATCGCAAATTAATTTTTTTTCTCCTATTAAATATGCCCGGGGCACCAACTTGGAGGAGCGTACGTTGGGATCGCTTACCAATCTTTATCACCTTCAACATGTAAGAACTAAATAAACGTATTAAAATAATAAATTTTAGACTATCAATAAGTAATTTAAATTACTTTTTGATTTTACTTTTAAATTACTTTTGTAATTTAATTTCAATTTTGACTATAATGAGCAACCGTATTAGAGAAATTTTGAATGAAATATAATTCAAATATTACATAATATAAAACAGCTGAAGCTATAAATTTAATTGTTTTAGGGGGGATTGTGTCGTCATTGCCCGGGGGACGCCGAATGTCTAAAGCCGGCATTGTTTCCAACGGTATATTATACTTAAATAGTACTATTCTTGTTTGTGCGAAAATTTGTTTTCTATCTAGAAAGGCATTTTTTTTCATATTAGTTAATTATCAAATTTTTTCATAGTTTATAATTAGCCATATTTTATTGCCAATAACAATGTAAGACATCATTAGTACAAATAATTAAAACTAGTTGTAAGGAAGCCATTTTAAAAAATCGGCATTTAAGCCCAATCAGAAATTTTCATGTATCTGAGATCTAGCTGATATTAAAGACTGAAGAATTGGATAATGGTATTATAAGTCTGGCCAAATCGTTGAAGCAGTTTTCGAAAAAAATGATTAAAAGTGTGAAATTGATTGTATACACATATACACATAGATTATAATCTCAATTTAGGTAGTTAGTTTTTATCGAAAAGGTTGCTGACACATTCCAGACATATACTTATCTTAAATACTAATTTCAGTTTCGTAAGACTGTTTATTTTTAAACAAGGCTGTTCACACATTGATCATTTTGCGAAACTTGGTTGTTTGGACTCGGAGGACCTCAAAATGTATATATCCATTGGAAACTAGAATTCAAAATTGTTATAATTCCTATACATTTCCATACTACATATTTAGTATGTACATAAATGATAGGAAAATTATTTAAAAAAAAATAAAAGTTAAGACGATCGTTCAATTAATCTTTGATGCCATTTGTTGCGGTAGCTTCTAGCCATCGATGCCCTTTGTTTTTACTCAGGCAAGGTTCCTCAATCCCCAATGTCTTCGCCGCCCTCTTGGTCTTCTTCCCATCGGTCACACCTCTACTATTTTAATTGAGTTTCTGTGACGATATAAACGACAGTCATATCCATAACAACTGTTGCCTTTTTTTTTTTTTAGAGTTTTTGTCACCGGGCCTACATTCAGCTCTTCCCTAATCCTGTCATGGCGAACACAGTCACTCCGGGTTGTATCCACATTCTTCTATGAAACTTTACCAGATCTACTGATCACTGCGCCAATACATGACAAGTTTTACACCACCTCCATCAACTCTTCACTACAGAACATTTGGACATTCTCTTTAGTTTTATCGACTTAAAGGGCTTTGTTTTTTTTTGGGAATTGATAGTCATTTCCTTTCTTTTCAATTTCTCACTGCACTTCGTTACAGCCTGCTAAAGTCACTCTAAGTATTAGAAGTGTGCACCTTTTGAAAATAGAGACAATCTCGTCAATGAAGAGAAGTGGGCTTATAGAGTTACCTTATTTCACTTCCTCCTCCAGCCTAAATACTCTCAATTCTTTGCAAATTTGCTGACACTCTTTGGCTCCTAGTATGATGATTTTACTACCTTTAAGAGCTTTATAGGAATGATCTCAATTTTCTTTCCTGAACAAAGGATCAAATGCTGCCTTCAGGTCTAACGACGCTTGATAGACATTCTGACCATGATCCTAGGACTTCTCTATCACATTTCTCAGGGGGAAGATATGATCTTGAGTTTCCTTGTTGGGTCTAAACGCACTTTGTTGTTCCTTTAGGCTTATTCTTCCTGCAAGCTCCACTATTGGTCTTAACCGATTTTCTAGAATAGAATTATGTACTTTGTAAATTATGGCAGAGAATCAAGTATGTCAGTAATCACTTCGACTTCTTTTCTTGTGGATGGGAGTTATAATGTTGTACTCTCATTCCAGGAGAATGCTTTTGTCGTCCCACTTTGTATGGGTACTATTAACTCTGGTCCTCAATATTTAGGAAATTCTGAGACTATATTGTATCCAATAAATTATTTTTATCGTGGGTTAAATTTATTAATTTCTCACTATCTAGAACTAAAGCAAGAAAATGTATTCAATCTTTTACAATTTAGCACAATCTCTATTGTAATATTTCGCACTGTGATAAAATACCTTTTTGTAACACTAACACTTTTGGTTATTTACTTGCGAGTAAATGGTGTAGCCCAATGTCGCTTGTTCTAGCTTTTCGGATTAATGGCTCGATGTCGCTTCCAGCAGGAGTTCTCCTCTCTCCCCGAAGATATTTTATTCCTCCCTTCTTCTTAAAAACAGTTCAAAAGAAAGTATAATTTGAATATTCGTAGATTATATACCATTACATCCTGTGGTCTGTTCCATGATTCAACTTTTCTTTTGATTTGAAACTTATCATTTTGAAAATTCATAACCCCCTCGAAATGTGTCCCCCTCAAAAATCGAAAAACCCTTCAAAATGTGCCCCCCTCATTAATTTTGATGGCGCAATTTGCGCCATAAAACCCCTCTTCTGGGCACCTCGGGCTTCTAGTGAGCGAGAGGTCTATAATTATTTGTTTATCTCCTTGAGGAAACTTGTTTCGATTGTATTAAGATGTGGCGGAACCGTCTCTTGGACCCCTAGGAGTGTCAAAAGTTTAGATCCAGACCTGACTGTATTATCTGGAGATAATTTGTTTACCTATATATTTTTAAATTATGAAATAAATAAATGTTATAATGTTGAATTGGAGCTGCTATAAATAATATAAATTAAATTATTTAATCACATTTTCACTGACGTATTACCTTTTTTTATTTATTAAGATGTTTCGTCCTCTTGTACTTCAACCACCAGAAGACGGTCTATTTGATAGCTAAACTATTCTAAGCAGAGTGATAAAAAAAAATTACACGTGGTTCAGTTACGACTCCATCTTATGTAATTGATGAAATAAAAAAAGGAAAAAATGCCTGTATTATGTACACCGTTAGTATTTACGAATCATAAATTTTCTCTATCAGCAATTTTTTAAATTTCAAAAAATTTTCATTGCGAAACCATTCATTTCTCCTTCCATGAATTAAATTAATACAATGTTGAGCAGTTTTTATTTTCTTTTAGATTTTTTTTCCCCTAAATATAAATGACAAAGATTGTATAATACATTAATTAATTCAACACACTTTTATATATATTTTTAACTGATCCTTAAAATACTTTTATTTCACTATTTAACTTTTACTGAATTGTCATATCAACATATCTTAATAACTACAACATATAAACCACAACCTTAATATCTTCATAAGTAATCTACATTGACCCGATAGGATTTGATTGTATTAGTTTTTCGAATTCTACGTATTCTCAAACGTGAAACATCAAATTTTGAGAGGAGGTTAAGTTTTCGAATTTGTTGTTCGATCACAATGGTTCTTTATTGGAAAAAAAAAACAAAATAAATAAATTAGTTACAGCTTCTTTTGCTTTTATCATAATATTCTATAACATTAATATTTTAAAACTTTTTATCTTGCTGTTCCAATCGTAGATGTGAAGTAACAAACTGGTAGTATTTTTTTTATGACAGGAATAAAAAAAAAGGCGTCAGTCCTCCGTCCCTAAGGTTCTATTTTCCACTTATTTTTAATTTAAGTTTTTTCAATTTAATTTTTAACTAAGACAAATAATAGGTTTGTAAATTATTACCCAAAGGTTTATTATATTCAAATAGTTATAAGTTCAATAGGTATAGCGAACAACTTTAACTACTACCTCGGAAATATTTATAAACAAAGATTAGGACGTTTAAAAATATTTAATTATTAGTATATCTTTTTAATAAGCTATATATACAATTATAAACATTGTCATGCCAAAATTAGGACTCTACGGATAGTTTTGAGATATAAATAAAAAAAATCGATACAGCGCCTAAACGGATAAACCGATTTTAATAAGGCTTGAGTCTCCTCCTCGAAGAACTTTAAATTAACGTCTATAATAAACTACACAAAAAATAAACCGGAAAAAATAATGTCATTGGATAAAAAAACAAAAAGTATTAACTTTTTTATAGATTTTGTATGGTCATTTGAAAGTATACTAAATTACCTAAAATATCAACAACAAAAAAAATTGTTATAATCGGACGATTTGGTAAAAAGATATGTTGTTTCAATTGTTTAACAAATGTTCTAAAGCTGATCATTGTTTTGTCTTAAAGAAAGAGCACCCTTTTCGAGTTATTCGCAAATTTAATTTTGAATTCATCAAAACTCCTTTTCAGGTTCCTTTACGGAGAAGTATGTCATATACTTAAGTTTATAGTGTTTCATAGGTAATACTTTAGGAAAGCTTTTTATTAATACCGTTACAGCCGTTTTTTTTTTAAATCTGTTTATTGAATAATAATACAATCAGCCACTGCTGGAGGGCTATAAGCATTAGGGCTACAAGTTCTCATTCATACAATATATACTCAGCCGTTACAGTGCTGTAGTCAATAGAGAAACGTGTTTTTCCGCCGCCATCTTGAAACTGCCAAGAAGAAGCTGTTATTTCACAATCAAAGAGAAAAAATCTGGTGCGCGTAACACACAACTTTCACTTACTCTTTGAACTTTGAATAAAAATTATTTTCTGGCCATGTTAGGCTATTATAAAATGTTTTAAATTGCATTTTAAACTGAGCTAAAGCTAAAAAAACACAAATGCTATTAAAATAACAAAAGTCCTATTCATTATATCACCGGTTGATTATGGTTTGTACGATTCGTTGATTATGGATTGTTCGATCCATTGATTATGGATTGTACGACTATAAGTCATTAAACTGTTATTTTCCATTGCAAAGTTTATTAAAACGGAATTAAGAGATTTGCAGTGTCTGTCATAGACAGGTCAAAAGTTGTCACACTAATTGTAAGTGGATTCTGTTGGAATATCGCAAAAAGAAAAATTATCAAACTATTCACTAATTTAATTTTCTTAAAGGTTACATGATGATTTTTCGGAATAAACGGACGATAGATATCTAAATATTTTATGAGATCTAGAGTTATTAAACTACAGTAAATATATTTAGGGTTATAAACGTACCTATAAAATATTTTTGTATTTCACTTCTTTTTTCACACAAGTACAATGAAATGGTAGTGGAATATCACAAAGAGAAGACCTATCGAATTATTCACTAATTTAGTTTTCTAAAAAGTTATATTACAATATTTTGGAATTAACTTTAATACCTAATTATTTATATAGAAATACTTTACTAAAAGTAATGCTGCCCTACTACATAGGGTTGCTTCGTACACAGCATACTTATCAATCAATACGGGCATTAATTTTATATTATATTTTTCTTTTTTTTTCTCCCCCTTCATAACAATACTCTTACAAATTATCAACAATAAACTATATTAAACAATAGACATAGCATAATAAACACTTTCCCAAAATAAAAAAAAATTCCTTTTTTCTCTTTAAATTCTCAAACGCCAGGAACGCAATATAACATCGCACACATATATAACACAGCAATTCCTTGAATGTAGCCAAAAAGATAAGACGATTATGGACCAATTTAAAATTTAATAAATAATTACTAAACTACAGTAAATGTATTTAATATTATAAACACCTGATTTATACATCCATGAAATGATTTTATATTTTATTTCTTCTTTCACACAAGTACACTGAAATATTTTTTTTAACAATGCCATCAACTTGCTTAGATGGATTTTAAATACATTTTAAAAAAAATTAGCATTACCTTATTAACACATTCAAAATTCAAAAACCGAAACAAAGGATATAACCATTGCAGCAGAACGTATTAAAAAAAAACGAGAGACCATATCTTATTTCCTAATTGTCCGATTTTAACGATTTTTTTTTTTTTGTTTTTTAGGCTATTCCATAAACTTTTTGAAAAACATTCTTTCAAAAGTTATATTTAGCATTTTTTCATAACTCTGAATAATGCAAAATAATTATCTTTTTAAAATAAACCATATTAAAGGTACTTTAGAGAAAGACGTATATGAACATTGGGCATTTAAGCCCTGTAAAGTGACATCAATGGGGATAAGACCTAATTTATATTAAAGACCACTTAATTATACAATGATAGACCGAGTTTAATCAAAATCGTTAGAGCCATTTTTGAGAAAACTGTGAAAATGTTTTTCAGCGTTGATATAAAGTGGCACTTCCGGTTAGCCGATTTTAAGGTAAAAGTTGCCATCACAACTAAGGCATATACCTATCTTAAATAAGTGATATCAGTTTCATAGGACTTTTCGTTTTTGAGCTAGACTGCTAACATACAAAAACACAGACACACAGACCATTTTTCGGTACTTGGTCATTTCGACTCAGGGTACCTCAAAACGTATAAATCCGTCGAAAACTCAGATTCAAAAATTTTCTCGATCGCAATACTTACACTTACTATATATTACATATATACGTAAGTGAAAGTAAAAATATTCTGAGAGCATAGCATATAAGACTTGCAAAAATATATAAGTGACTTATAAAGAAAGGCTTTGTTGGAGTAAGGTCATTAAATGTTTTCTGGGACATAAATGGCTGCCGATTTAAGGTACACCCTCAAATGGAACCACCATCACTGAAGTTTTAATTCACTTTTTCAACCAATCACACAATTTCTTCTGTCATTACCCCAAGCATCTGGAAACAAGTCTATTTTTAAACTCTTTAGTTTTTCTTATTTATCAACATAACCTTTTTTTTTATCTCAAAAGTTCAAATTTTGAGGGGGAATAACTATTTTTTTCTTGATTGATTACAAAGATTGATTATTGAAAATGATAAACCAAATATATTTAAAAATCAAGATATCTCTTTACTGAAAGTGCTTTAATTACGATTAAAATTTTTTTGGGGGGGACTTTAAATATCTTTGAAATAAATGATTATAAATATCCCAAACAAGTGAAGACATTTGAGTTATTCAGAAATCTTATTTCACCACTTCTCCTAACATTTTTTCCACCTTCTTTTTGGTGAAGTATGTTATAAGTAAATTCTAAGGGTTTTTAATAGAAAACCTTGGCCAAGTTTCAATTAAATCTTTACATCTCTATAATCACTACATTCTATCACAGGCGGATCTACAGGGGAGGAGGAGTTTCTGGCTCTAGACACGTCCCCCTCCCCAAATGGTAAAATATAACCATGTTTTACAGAAAAAACTATCTCTTAAAGTATTCTTGTTAGTGTAATTACATTTAATAGGATTTTAAGAACACCATTTCATATAGGTAGTTAATTTCTTTCTTTTTTTTCTTATTAATTATCGTTATATGTATATGAAAAAAAAATCTAAAATCTTTCGGGCTGAAGTACCCCTTCTCCCCAAAATTAAATCCTGAATCGGCTAGTGCATTCAATAGCAGAATAGGTTTTTCGGCCTCCGTATTGAATGCAAAGGGTACATTTGATACGGATACTAAATCTCAAAACAATAGGTTTTTATTCGATTTTCAGGATTCTTCATATCGTAAAACCTCAAATTTTGAGGAGATTAACTTTTTTTTCTTGGTCAATTACAAAGGTTGATTATTGAAAATAATAAACTACAATAATCTAAATGGGTGATCTCGTAAGAACTTTTTACAGTGAAAAAATCTCAATTTCTTAAAAGCACTTTCTTGTTTTTTTCATATACAACTTCTGAAGGATGCATCCAAACGAAAAAAAAAAAAAAAATTCTTTTCAAGGAATTAAAGAAAGTTAAGTTTTACATCGATTGAGTATCACAATCTAACAATTTAGTTAAGTTTAGTTAACAAAGACGATTTTCACTTTATCAAAAACTTGGATGTATTACGATAAAGGGCTGCAGTTGGTAAAAGAATTCTATAAAAGATAAAACTCACAGAAAAAAAAAATGCAAATTTTCAAATTCTGCTTTTACAGGATTTATTATTTTCAATAATGATCCATTTTAATCTACCAAAAAGTTAACCTCCTACCTCCTCAATATTTGAGGTTTTATTTTTCATATTTCACAGAACCTCGAAAATCTAATAATAAAAATGTATATCTGCAGTCCGCGGCTTGGCTGCTTCTGCACCGACTGAACTGATTTTTTTGATGGGGCCAATTTTTTGGAGTTTTGGAATCAATGTCTGGAGTTACCCGAGGATGGTCCTGCTTATTTTATGGTTTACGAAATTTCCTGAAAAACAGAAAAGAAATGTAACAATTTGGACCAGGGATTTGCATTCTATATAATTACCATGTGTTATTTTGCAAAGCTGATCTTTGTTTCGGTCATCAACTGAACCAATCAAGTTAGTTACCTATATTTCTTAACAAATAATTGAAAACCCTTTTTTTTTATCTTACACAAGCCAATATTATTAAATTTTTTTATAAATCTAGAGGATCCTACCTAGGAAGCTTTTGAGAAAAATAAATTTTGCTAAGAGCTCTTTCTCGACATTGGAAAAGCCAATGACAGTTTCTGGCACAATGCCATATCATGGAAAATGAAACCGCACTTACCTTCCACTTATTACTTTCAATTTCTTTATTGACAGACTTTTCTGTATTTTCCGCAGATTCTCTCATTTCCTCAAAGTTCGCAAGGTAGATCCTGTCTTCTGATTCAATGTACTCCTCTGCTATCTTTAAGGCCTAAATCCTTATAATAGAGCAGAATGTTTTATCTGTTGCAGAATAAGTTATCTGTATAAAGCAGAACACTTTATCTATTTAAATAGAGTATACTGTATACCTTTTCTCTATCAGCAAACTTTAATATATTACGTGGATCAGAAATTTTTCGATTTTTTAAAAACTTTTCTAAAAAAGTTGAATACAAATAACAACAAAGACAAATAAAATAATTTTTTACTGTGAAATCTTTTGATAACAACTGATCACTGGATTACAAAGCAACAACTTAAATAAAATAATCTGGTACGATAAAAAATCCAATTCATAACAAACTTTGAAAGGTTCTGTCATTTAGGTAATTGACACCCAAATTTATCATAAATAAACCAATATTTGTGGTTATCAAAGGACTTTTTTTTATTAAACGCCTCTGCCGTTGGCTATTAGGCCATTCGGCTCCTGGCAGCCCAATACAACTCCGCCATGAATCCTTTTGAATTTGTGCCGATCCCATCAGAAGTACCGCGGACATCTGAAAGAGCGGGGCAAACTGAGAGGTGCAGATCATACATCTCATCCAGTTGGCAAAGAGGGCACATATGGCTTTCCATCACTCCAATCCTATGTAAATGCCTTTGCAGGTAATCGTGCTCTGTTGTCATGCAGAAATTCGCCACCGATTCTTTCCTATTTTTGGTTTGTTTCATTGGCTCCTCTGTTAAACATTCCCATTTTTTCCCAGCTACCTGTCGCTTTTACCAAATCTTGTTCTCTTCCTTGTAAAAGGATTTTAAAATCCTTTTAACAGATATGTAGGGCAGTGGAGGATTAGTTTGTGGCATTTCTGAGGCGATCCGTGCGAGCTCATCAGCTTTTTCATTTCCTGGCAGCCCACAATGGCTTGGAACGCATTGGAAAGTCACTCGGATTCCTTTATTAATTAAATTATTAATCAGATTTCTGGCACTTGGGACATCAGGATGGTCCAGGCCATTGCAGATCGACAGTATGACTAAAAGCTAGTTTAACTTAGAAGGGTTTTTAGACACGTTACTTCATGCCGAATTATTTTTTGAGGATTAATTGGAATACATTTAAATATGTAGGAAGGGATACAGTACTCACAGAAATTTAGAATCAAATCTTAGCTTAAAAGTTTATCAATTATATTAATCATAATATAATTCACAAGATTTTAAGTATAAAATGTCAACTAATTCATTCAGAATCCTTGTAAAGATCCTCATCTTCATGCTCGACCATCTCTTTGATTGTATCAAGCATTGGAACGTTTTTGGTTTCTGGTATGAACATCGAGAAGAATGCACCTTGGAGTGCTAGGAAGCCACAAAGTGTCGTCGGAATCCACCAAAACTTCCTTCCCTGTAAAAGATAATAATTATGTTTCCATAATAAAACATATATAAATGTAAAAATGTGTAAATTCGATCATATAAAATGCTACTTCTGGTTAGCCGATTTGCTATAACATCCCAGGCATATATCTACTTTAAATATGTAATTCCAGTTTCTTAAGACTTTTCGTTTTTGAGCTATCCTGTTCAAACACACACCACAGACAGATAGGTAACTATTTTCTAGCTTCCTTTCGTGGAAGTTTGTTATATACGTAAATTTAAAAGGCTTTAAGGAGAAGACTTAAGACAAGTTTCATTAAAATCGTTACAGCAGTTTTGGCGTTTGGATTATTTTAAAATCGGGACACCATAACCTTGAATAGTCTATTTCGAACGGTGGACTTCTTTTTTAGCTCCTAGTATCCTGCAAAGATCTATAATGGGTGATGCTGTGGAATGTGAGATGTTGTACCTAGTAATTGAGAAATCTCTTTTAGACAGAAGAACAGGTTGGCCACACTGGCTTTTGTTGTAGTGATAACTCTGAACCAGCTACTACAAGAAGAAGATGAAACATGATTTTAAGAGATATAGTTCAGCTATTCTGCCTCTTAATGAGAGGATTGGAGGACAATCCAAGTAAAAGGATCTCCTAAGCTACAGTCAGAATGGGTAGATGTGCGATGGTTCCTACCTAACACTGACTTATATATTTTAAAGACCTCATTAACTGTTGAAGAACATAGAATATAGGAGAAAAGAAGTTTCAAGAGGTGTTTGTTTACAAGAACATAATACACTTAAAGAAAAGTTCGTGTATATGCACTAACCATTATGTCCACTATGTAGGGTGCAAGTAATGCACCAATTTGTGATACAGTGAGGCAGCTACCTAAAGCAGTATTGCGTTTTTCTGTTGGAAATAGTTCAACAGTGTGAAACATGGTAACTCCATATGCAGCTGTTCCAAAGAGTCTCCCAGCCAAAGAAATACACATCATCGGTCCACCTGTTCATCCAAAACGTATTAATGAAGGTTGTTTATTGTATTTTATAATATTTATCAAAATACACAAAAATTAGTTGTTTTATATGAATTAATAATTCATATTAAAAAAAAAATTGTTCTAATATTACTATAACCCATGTCTTGGGTTCAGCACTTCCTTAGGAAGAACTGTTTCAAGGCCAACAGTTGTGCAGAGGGGTAATTAGGATGAGATGATGCTCAACTGTTAGGTTTTTCCACTTAATTAATTATTTAACCAAGAGAACCCAATTTGTAAAGGCTGAGAACCTCCCTGGATAATGTGAAAGAATAATAAACTGCTAACAGCCGGTTCCAATCAACGACTTTCAGCACAGGAAGTCAGTGCCTTACTGACATAGCTACCCCACTTTCTGTAATTCACATAAAACAAATTAATTTCTATAAATTAATTAATTTAGAATTTATATTAAGTCAAGATTGGGTCACAAACAGTAGTCCTAAAAAAAAGACCAAAAAACCTGTATTACAGGGACCTCTTGCTAAGGGGGCCATGAGTTGGATCTAAATAATATTTTTATAAAAACAAGAATTTTTAAAAAGAAAACATCAACAAGGTGAGATTAATAATATGCAATATAATTATTTTATATTATTAATCTCATTAATTATATGAAATAATTAATACAATTATTTAATCTAATTAAATATGAGATAAATACTTTTGATTAAAATCTATTTGCTAAATATCTACCAAAAATTCAGTGATTTTTTCAATATCACTTCAGTAAGGGGAGATCAGTAATTTGTCGTAATCAATCAATCAAATATATACATTATTGGCGCTTGTAGGTGGAAGATTTAAAATTTATGTAATAAATGGAAAACTTTGAATGTTGATATCTCAGCCAGATACTACTAGAACCTAACCAAATTAGATGGGTTTTGTTCAATCTTTCATGTACAACAAAACTACATAACCGAAACAGCATCCTTTAACCTACAAAGTCACCTCTCCCTTTTTAAACAGTGATGTAAAGTCTCCTTAAAAGATATTGCAACTTTAGAATTATAAATATGCAAGTTTTTTTTTACGTTATTTTCCAACATAGCTTTCTTCAGAAGGATTTTTGCAAAAAAGTAATGATATATTTTTGTCTCAGAATTAAATTTTTTATGAAATAGCATAAATTTTTTTTTTTTAATTTTAATTAGATTGGAAAATACATAAAACTTTTTTTCTCCTTTTTTTGCTCCATTAAGTACTTAATCCTTTTTACAAACTCTTATTTGAAAGTTCATATGAAGGAAATATAAAAAATTTGCCTAGAAGATCGAAATGCCGACTTTTTAAAGTTTTGACAACTGTGTGTTGTAGGCGCCAACGGTCCTCATAAACGGTGTATTATAGTACTATTCTCTTCATCTGTCTACTACACATTTCTTTCACCAAATAATGTTTCCATCAGTTCCTTGTTATATTTTGAAAGATTTGGAATCTTCTCAATAGTGATCGCAGAATTCATTTTTTCTAGCGTTTTTTTTCTTCTTTGCTTTTTGATATATTTTTTTATAAATTTATATCTTTTGCTATGATTTTTCTCCATATCTAACACTCCTCACTGAAATTAAATTTCTGAGTCGAAGAGAGTTTTGAAAGGTACATTAGGTCCTTTTTTTTGCTTCCCGCTGGTTTACAAGGAAGAAGATTGAAAGCAATAATTGGCTCAGATCACTAGCAGATGCAGCATTTAATTTTGGGAGGGGACCTTCAACTCAAACTTTTTTTTTCAAATATATATAACGATAATTATAACTTTTGGAAAAAAGAAAGATATTAACTACCTATGAGAAATGATATTTAAGCTATTCGTGAGAGGGAGAGAAGGAGGGTGCCATGGTCAGTCACATCCCATACAAGAAAAAAAAAAGAAACCTACTCCCATTTGATGCAACTTCGATCCCCCCTCCACCCCCTCCCTTTCATGACAAGATTACTGCGCTATAAAGTCACTTAATAAATAAATTCACTTAAAAAAGGATCCTGTTTTCTAAGGCAGGAATATTTTGACTTCCTTAAAAACAAAAACTGACACTCGTTTTGAAATACTATGATCCTGTCTAATTAAAAAATAAAAATATTATTTTTTTGCAAAAACTTTATATATGGTTTTTTAAAACAAAACTCCTACATTATTGGATCCTCTTAGTAAGTACTGTTCTTACTGCCCCCTCCCTAAGTTTTACCTCCTCATACAAAATTACAACCTATAAAACAGTAGAGATTTCATTTTTTACCAATTAACATTAATTAATTTTAATATTTTATTAAATTCACAATAATAGTTTAAATTATTTGTTGAATTTAACTGCCTTATCTAGAACTTATATTGTCCAAAAGAAATATTACCTGGTGGCATTACTATTGTTATCAACATTGTGATGCCAGAAACAAACCACAATATTATTCCTGAACTCTTCCGGCCAAAGTAAGAAAGAAAAAGGAGAGGAAGCAAGAAGCCTGGAACCTCAACAATTCCATTCAGCACAACATAGAGGTACTGATTGAAATCAAAGTTTATTCCACTTAGTGCTAGGAATAGAAAAATAATACACTGTAAGTTTCAATTAAATATTACACTACAAGAAAGAACAATTAAACAATACATGTTTATATGTAATTAAAATAATATATATTACTTATTCTGAAATAATAAGTCATTGATATAAACTGTTTATTTTTTATATTAGTTCTCCTTTTTGTACCAGGATGTCTTTTAAGACCTGATGCTATTAACATAATTTTTTTTTTATATTGGAAATAACTTCATAAGGTAACATATATGATGCTTTTGTTTGTTCCAAGTGTATAGACTAATACAAATCTGAAACCCTCAAACTATAGTATTTAAATACTTGTTACCAACACTTCTCAGAACATAAACTGACTGAATGATGGATATTTTTAAAAAGTCATCTAAACTGCAATGTGTATATAAGATACTCTCCAACAGACTAGCCTCATTCGCCGATTGTCAAATTGGCTAATACCAAGCTGGTTTTCGAAAAGGTAGATCAACTATTGAGCAAATATTTACTCTCCAGATGATTCTAGAAAAAAGTCATGAGTATAAAATTACCACTCATGTTTTTTATTTTATTTTATTTTTTTTCGATCCTTCCCTTCCTCGCCTTTAAGGCTACATGGGGTTTTCCCAGGACAGGGGGTGTGGGGGGGATTTAAAAGATTCCCCTAGCACTGGGATGCAAACTGGTGACACCCACCCATAAGCTGTTTATTGACTTCAAGAGCGCCTACGATACCATATGGAGACAAAAGTTGTATAAAGCAATGCAAGAACTAAACATCCCCTCAAAACTAATTTGTACGGTAAAAATGACAATGCAAGGTGTACAGTGCCGAGTATGCATTCATTCGGAATGGTCCTTGGAGTTTGCCACCAATAAAGGACTGAGACAAGGTGATGCATTGACATGTTTATTGCTTGATTTGGCTCTGGAGAAGGTGATGAGGGACTCAGGCATTCAGACTGGGGGCACAATATTTACAAATATGGTGCAACTGTTAGGTTATGCTGACGGCATTGATATTGTTGCACGGTCCTTTGCAGCTCTCGAAGGTGCCTTTCTTGAATTGCAAAAAGCTGCAGCTAAGATGGTGCTCCACATTAATGAGAATAAAACTAAATATATGTAAACAGAAGGAGAGAATAAACTTTCCAACAATTCTCTTATTTGAGATCACAAATTATGACAAAAAATAAGACATTACTTGAAATAAAGTAGAGAATAGCAGCTGCAAATCGATACTATCTTGGCCTACTTAAGCACATGAGAAGCTCACGACTTAGTAGACGTATGAAGCAGCAACTCTATAAAACGATCATTCAGCCAGTTCTTACCCACGGTAGCCAAACATGGACCTTAACCAAAAATGATGAAAAAGACCTTTTGGTGTTTGAAAGGAAAATCCTTAGAAGATTATTTGGCCCTTTAAAGGAGGAACTGGATTGGGGATCTCGGAAGAATAGAGAGGTCTACGAACTGTTTAATGAACATAATATGGCCAGAATAATAAAATTAGGAAGGTTAAGTTGGGCAGGACACATAGCTCGGATGGAGAGGTCTGAAATCCTGATAAGAGTGCTTGAGGAACCATTACACTATATGAGGAGAGCTGGCAGACCAAAATTGAGATGGGTAGATGGTATGGCAGGTGACACCAGAGACTTGATGGAAGTCAGGAATTGGAAAGTGGCTGCACAGAATAAAGAAATTTGGCAGAAGCTTATTGAGGAAGCCAGAACCCACTGAGGGTTGTAGAGCCATTAAGATTGAGAGAAAGAGACCTAAAATGCTACCATTTCTATGAGAAAAGGATATTGTTTTCGGGTAGTTTCAATACTTTATGCAACACCGTTTTTTTTAATGTTTGTATCTATACACCTTTAAATATTTTCTTATTACTCCGTTTCCAAATGATTACAATTAGTTTCATTTATTATTCCAATTTAAAAAAAATCCATGATTATTTGCCGCCTCTTTCAGCAAAATCATCAAGGAAGTAACATAGTTTGGTTTGGAAGAAATTATTTCCTTTTTTTTTGTCAGTGGCAGTTTCTAATTAATGCATTTTCTGTCTTATGATGAATATCACCTTATTATTCAGGTAAGGAAGTAGATTTATCTTTTTATTAATTATATAATTTTACAATGTAATTTGTAGTAGACATCCCCTGTATTTACTCCTTTAAATGACAATGTGTGAGGGAATGAGAAGGTATATATAATATATAGGAATGTGAGGTAGCACTGTGAATTGTACTCAATTGTGCAGTGGACAAATTGCTCATTGGAAAATCTGACATCGATAAATAATCGAAAAGAAGAAAAGGTCCGATCAGGTAGCTGGCAACAGATGGCGAGGACGACGCCAAACACTTAAGGCCTGGACACCAACACAAGAAGACGTCATCTGGGAAGAGAGGCTTACTACATTGAAGACCAAGATTATCAAGCCGACCATTCACTTATATATATTCATTTATGATCAATTGTCAAAATAAATTGTTTTATTATACTGGAGTGAATAGTCCTTTTATTTAGTTGTCCTATAGCCCTCACGATTGAAGAATAAACCAGTTGAGTCAATTCATTCAAAGTGTTTACTAAGTCCCACATTTCATATATATATTCTTATTGTTTCTTCTCACACAGTGTCATAAAAGGTAATAGATCCCCGAATTCTCAATCACAGTTAAACACCCTCAAAAAGTCTATATCCAGTGCCGGGATTTTGTTTTAAAGATTCACGAGTGTAAATAACCTTAAATCCCGATGTAAAAGCGGAAGGCTATACGCCTATTCCCGCCAAAAAATCTTTATTTTGCATTTAACTTCCTGTAGGTTATTTACAAATTTCTATAAATTCTTGATATAATGATAATTTTAAGAAGTTAATAGGGTAGTTTAAACAGAATAATTTGTCTTGTCACACAATGGATAGTTAACCATAATGCCGACCTTAGACATTTGGCACCTCCCAAAAAATTGGAATTATTTATTAAGTTGTTTTATAATAAGTAATATTTGAGTTGTTTTCATTCTATATGTCTCTAATTCAGCTGCTGCTGCTATTATTGGGCTGAAATTAACCATTCTCAAATGCTTTGTATTTTCTTCTTTTTATTTCCCAACAAATGGGGGTAATCCCTTCCAGGCTTGCACACCTTGTTTATTATGCAGGCTGCTCTACGCTAAGGCCACAGGCAATGGTTAATCAAGAAGTTACAAAAAGATAATTCTTACACAACTAAATACTCATAATTAAATGAAATGTGTCTTACCTATTACAAAGTAATAAAAACTTCCCATAAACCACAAATAATTGCATATTAAAATTCTTTTGGCAAGTTCAAGAGTTGAGAAAAGTTTTAGGTAATCTTTAAAGAAAAAAATCAATTTCTTGCAGTATGAATCAGAATTGACCTTAAAAAATAAATAAAAATAAACAATTAAGTATAAAATGTTAGATTTACATTTAAGATAAAATCATAAAACCTTAATATCTTGAGATTTAGCAGACTCTTTAGAAACGATGCCTGCTGAACTTCCTAATAGTTTTGAGGCTTTGTCTAGCTTTCCTGAAGTTATCAACCATCTTGGTGATTCTGGTAAGAAGCTAGGTATAAAAAATTTCAGATTAAAAAAAAATAGTATAATAGTGGAGAAATTGTGAATTGTTGACTCATAAGAGAAATTGGTTGGGGATTGCAGTCATGGAAGTAAACAAAAATAATGTGTCCCAAAAATATAATTTATTTTTGTGTACTTCCATTATTGCAATTCCCAATCGACTTCTCTTATAAAATAGCTTAATAATTACTAGACAAAATAAATGATTAGTAATGTAAGAGTTAAGATGGACAGACTGTTTAAACATGTTAATGTAACATCTCTTATAATCAGTAATCACTAATCAGAAATTTCAATCATTATTATAATAATCTTTATCATATAAAACAAAACTATATCTACTATATATACATATATGTACAATTTACTAGATTGACATTTACAGTAGTTCAAATGATACCATGATATTAACTTAATTTTAAATTAATATATTTAGAATAATTAAATAATAATTATAATAATAATAAAATCAATAATAGTAGTTACCACCCAAGGATTGTACAAGCAATCATAGGAAGAGAGATGGCTAATTGAAGTTGCCTCCAGCCAACAGTCAAATACGCAGCTAGTGAAAGATACACAAGTCCGATTGCAAAACCTATGTTGAATATATTCCCTAAGCATGTCCTGTATTTTTTTACTGTAAGTTCTAACACTGCAAAATGTAAGATTGATAAATAGAAAACATCATCAATACAATGGCAAACATTATTACATTTTGAAAATTAAATTTTTTCATTCACTATAAAACTATTTGCTGTCACTTATACTTTAGAAATAATATATAAAGAAATATTTGAGCATATTCAAGAAAATGTATTTGAAAAAAAGTTTCAATAGCAGAAGTGTTGAAAAAACCAAATAGTTTAATAAAAAAATCATAATTACCTTCAGTTATTTGTTTTAATATTAATATTTCAGAAGTTGATTGATAAGAAAATAAGTAAAAACATTGTACTAGGCATTTTGAATATTTCAAATATATTCTGAGGCATTGGATCGTATAAGCAAGACATAATTCAAATCAGGGATATCCATTCCCTCTAAGGGCAATGGTCCATAGTCCCTTCCCTCCCAAGAGGATTGATTTCTGTGACCTTAAAAAAATTGCAAATAAAAGTAAAATTATAAAAATTGTTATTTAGTTTTCTACCTTGTTCCTTGGTTTAAAAATTCTCCTTAATTGAAATCATACAAAAATGTTATACCCTTCAAAATATTATAATCACATAAATATGTGCCCCCTTAAAGAATTCACAACTTGTAAAAAATGAAGTCCCTTAAAAATTTGGATTGTGTAACTTGCGGCACGGCACGCAACTCCCCTCTGGGCACCCCTAATTAAAATTTTGTTCCTCTTATGATGCAATCGATTTTTGACTGCATTCCTTTTTTTACACAACTTCCTACCAGTAAGAATGATAGACATTCTAATCACTTTAATAAACCTATATAAAGAGATGCCACAGATATTTTGAATATTCAAGATGTCCAGTGATATATTCATTGATTATGAATTTCACTTGAACTTACCGAGTGTGTAACCAGTTTCAAAGATTCCAGAGTTAGCTACACCAATCAATAGTCTAAGTATTATAAACATTGCATAGCTATGTACAAAAGCAGCCGAAGGCCCTACTACCGTGAGTAGAGTACAGGAAAATATAAATATCCTCTTTCTTCCATACCTAAATTAAGTATTATGTTAATTAAATAATATAATACAAGTTAATAATGAAAACAACTTTAAAAAGGAATCTATGTTATTTTTGTGACTTGTACTTCGCGGTATCATACAACACAAAAAATTAAAATTAAAAACAGTATTATGTCTACTTTTCAGTGAGATTAACATTAAGAGTTCATAACTTTTTAGATATATTAGCTTTAGAAATATATCAGATATGTTTTAATTATTTTCATTATATTTACTCATGAAATTTAATCCACAAAAAAACTATTATTATTATTATTATTAAGATTATTTATTAAGAATGATTTTTGATGTTATATAGGAATATTTTGAAAAAGTATAGGGTAAGTGTACCAGTTATCACCACCTTATGTGTGCTTTTTCAGGCTTCAACCAATAACTTGATCATTATAGAATCAATACCAATGTTTTTGGCTCTGTTAGATCTATGAACAACTGACAGACACCTTACATCCCTTTTGTTTCCTCAAAGTAATCTAGTCACTAAAAGGCAAAAGTCGTAGTTGGTCTCAGTTCCACTTTCACTAGGGGCAGTTATCAACAGTTATGTTTTACATTTATCACCACTTATTTTGCAACCTTTATTACATGTTTGAACTTTGAAAATGACATAGAATTGTGGGATTTGATATCAAATGTGAGATATTGAAGTAGACTTAAATTTCACTCATTACAAATATGCAAAGGTTTCAAGCAGCTACAACTTTTTCATATACTTGAGCATGAGTACAGGCACTTAGGGCAATAATAGGACTACTCTGGAGGTTTAAACATTATTAAACCTAAAAATATTACAGTTACAATAAAATGTTGGTATGTAAGAGAAGATTAACATTAGAGAAATGATAAAAAAAGTTTATTTGGATTTATTAGTTTTGTTATTGTTAACATAGATATACAAATACAGAGCTAGTCCTGGATCATCTTTATCATGTACCGATGGCTACCACTAAATAATAGTGTAATATTCTGATTTATTATTTGCTTTATATTCAATACAAAATATATTATTTATTATCATTAGTAAACCTTAATGATTTTAGTGATTTAATAATTGACTGAAGTACATATATTGAAGAGAATTTGGTGGGGTGATCAGTCAAACAAAGAACAAAATAAAAATAAATATTATTTATTTATTTCTTTTTATTTTGTTGTTTATTGGACCGAATACCCCAACTAACTTCTCTTCAACATAATTACTATAAGATATCTGACTAGTAAAATAATTATCTATCTTTTGCAATTTTTTTTATTGGCACAAAGGGTGCCATCTGTCTTACGGCAACTTTTGTGAGGACAGATGAAGGCCAGAAATATAGTCCGAAACATAAAAAAATAAAAATAATTTATTTATTTATACTTTGTTCTTTGTTTGACTGAACATCCCAACCAACTTATATTCAACATAATTATCTTATGGTATCTGACTAGAAAAATAACTACCTTTTCATTTGCAATGTTTTTTGTACTCGTTTACAAAAAAATTATAAAGAGAATCAGACAGTCATTAGGGGGAAAGGAGCAGGCCTTCCGGAAAAAGAGGAGGTCCCATATCCAATCTACACCTAATGTTTCTTAACTATAAAAAATAACTAACTAAATAAACACTGTTTCAGTAATCAACAAGTAATTGAGCGATCGATCAAAATCCATTGTTAAACAATGAACCCAGTTATTTTTTCCAGAAAGTGTTCATAAGAAGAGGGATCTCAGAAGAATATTCCTCCTTCCCTCTCCTTGTAAGATATTTTTACATATAATTTTTCATTGTTTACTATATTCCGTTGAAAGGAGAATAGGCAAATATCAATTAGGCTTTATGAAAGGCAAAGCTAAGACAGACCAAATCTTCTGAGTCAGAAGAATGATGGAGAAAGGAGCTGATTATAATATTTATACCCACCATCTCTTTCTTTATTTCCATGCTGACTCTGACAGCATAATTTGTGAGGATATTTATGATGGAATGATTGCTTTCAGCATCCCCCCTCCCCCCCCCTCCCCGAAGCTAGTCCACCTTATCAGAAGTTTTCCTATAGCCACAAGGGACTCAGACAGGATAATGGTTCAGGATGCCTGCTGTTTAATATTGTCTTGGAATGTATCATCAGAGAGTTGAGACTCCAGATATGAGTGATGATTTTTAACAAATTGTGCCTAATTCTAGCTTATGCCGATGATTTGGATGTTGTTGAGCATAGGTTTCTGAGTATGAAGAGCACCTTTCATAATAATAATAATAATAATAGGTACTTCTCTCTTAGCGGGTAGAGTCGAAACCTTCCTTCTTATCTAATCTCGTTTCAGATAACCTCCCTTATCGACCCAATCTCGTTTCTCAAGTTATTGTGTTCTTTAGTTTTTCTTGTTCTTTAGTTTAGTTGTTCTTTACTATTCTTTAAGTTATTGTGTTGTTTAGTATTATATTGTGTTCTTTTGTTAATATTGTGTTGTGGATTCATATTTATGTGAGTTTTTGTGGCGGCGGGCGCATAAACATCAGGATCTCTTCCTCGCTATTTTAAATACGATAAAATTATTTTCCCTACCAAAATAAAATTTTTCATATTTTGTTTCCATCGTTTATTCATAATCTTTGTTTTATATGTACATATCCTGTTAAAGTAGTTTTTTATTATTTAATCCTTTTTTGTCTATTTTTGGCCTATTTTTATTATTTCATTTATTTTTGTATATATGTTGCAATGTTTTCGTAATGTTTTTTAATTATATATTTATGTTTTGGTATATATTTATGGTTTTACGATATATATGATTTGGCATATATTTATGTTTTTCAATATATTTATGTTTTGGTATATTTTAATATATACCTTGTGAAATAAAAGTATTTATAAATATACGTTGTGAAATAAAAGCATTTATTATTACATTTCTTTCTGTTTTTGTTCACAATTTCAATAATATCTATACAATACAATCAATATGAATACGAACACATAATAAAATGAATATAATACAATATATACGAATACGAAGAGCTTATCAGTGTTAAGGTTATAAACATTGGCGGATAGCAGTCGGACTCTACCCGCTAAGAGAGAAGTACCTAATAATAAAACAGCTGTTAATATTGGATTGCAGATAAACAAATCCTCAACGAAGACTCTGTAATCCTAAAAGAGGATAATATCAGAATAAAAATTAGCGATTTCAATTTGGAATATGTAACTGGAGATTCATTGATGGATTATGGGAGCCAATATATGCTATTATGCTTTTTCAGAGACATATAAAAAGCAAATCCCTCTCTAACACCATAAAGATTCTACAAGAGCCTAAACAAGCCCATCATTACATATTTGTCAGAGTGCTGGTTGCTGAAGAAAGAACTAGAATCATCTCTATTGAGATTCAACAGAAAGATTTTGGAAACAATTATATGGCTGATGTGAATAAATGTTCTATGGAGATTGAGTAAACACACTGAGCTAATGAATCTCTATAATGACCTTGATATTGCCCATTTAATAAATATTCAATGACTAAGATGGGTAGGGCATGTTGCATCTATTAATAATAATAAAGTCCCCAAAAAGCTCATAGAAGAAAAAATATTCAGACGTAGAAGAGTTGGAAGACCTTGCCTGTGTAGAGTGCATTGTATGGCAGTAGATGCTCAGAAGTTGTTGATGATGAGAAATTAGAAGACAGGAACACAAAACAGAAAAGACTGGTGACTTTGCCTGTAGGAGGCCTTGATTCTTCGTATGTTGTAAAGCTATCAAAGAAGAATAAAAACAACAATAGCTCCCAATCGACACTTTATTTCACCATGACCTGATGAATATTAGTAATGGATTGCAGTTGAAGTCCTTAACATATAAAATGACATCTGATTCATATTTGTACTTAGCATTAAACTGTAATTTTTTCACATTACAGTTGGTAGTGGTGATAACTGGTACTTGGTGAGGTCTGGTAAAACATACATGCTTATATTGTTCTTAGTCTTGTTAATAACTAACAAAAAAAAAGACTATTCATTAGTAAGACAACCCTTATAACTTTAAGAGGCTACAGAGTATACTCATCAATACAAAATAGACATAAAAAGAATAAAATAAAATTATTAATATACAAGTAGGTAACATAAATTATTACGCTTAAAATAATTTTTCTTTTTTATAAATTTTTCTATTCCATTCATCTCTTTTTTAATGCAATGAAATTCTATTTTTGGTTTGAATTGGCACCAAGATATAAACAAGTGGCAAAACGTTACATTTAAACAATAAATAAAATTAAAACAATATTAATATTACACAAATCTATAAAATTTAATTAAAATGACTAAATTATGTGAAATACAACTTCTAACCTGTCACTAATCATGCCAAATACTACAGCACCAAATAATTTTCCGAATGCTACAGTACCCTGTGCTGTAGATCTGAGAGGCAAATCATCACAAACAAGATCCCACTACATACATAAAAATAAAATTATAAGGATGCTGATTAAAAAATTATATCATATCTAAATACAGACCTCGCTAATGATTGTTTCATGAAAAACTTCTTCTTCATAAATGTAATTTTTACATTTTACCACATGTGGTTTTGGCCTTTTATTGCAATAACTTAGGGCTTCTTCAAAATCCAATTCCTTCAGCAAAGAATAATTCCTGGCATAATGAACACAACTTTGTTTTTCCAATCTACACATTTATAATATATTTCATTAATACAATTAAAGTATAAAAATGAAGAATGACTCAAGAAGAGGTCAGAAAATATAAATCAACTATCATTACCTACCCAGGGCTGCTGATCTCTCTGATTTGTTCTTTTGTCCAGTTTGTTTCAACTAGCTCTGGTATGTAGCAGAAAAAAGAAGGGTTTCCTCCAAGAAACACATATGAAGATAAATGTGAAGCAACAAAAATTAATGGGCTGCAAGTCAGGAGCAATATCCATGCTAACCAAGCATGATTTCTACATTTTTTTTCCAGAGCATTTTCTAATGTGGCTGGATCCATCTGACATTTTAAATGCACATGAGTGTAAATTATTAGTGATGAAGTGTAAATATTATCATTAAATGATAATATAATTATCAGAGAAAGAATGAGGCTAGTTGGCATATAGGATAAATTAGCAAAAAACTTCTCATCACCAAAAAATCTATGGAATCCCGTCCCCTGGTGATAGAATCCCATCCCCTGGTGATAGAATCCCGTCCCCTGGTGATGTCATATTCAACAATTTTTAATTACCGTTTTCACAGTTTTGTGCTTCCATTGAAGATAAATTAAGGAAAGTTTGTTTTTCAGCTTTTTAAAGTTTTATTTCATTAATGTGATATTGCAAACACCAAAGCTTAGAGAAAAAATATTTGTAGAAAAGCAGTCATGCTACAGTGTAGAAAAAAAGAAGTTCTCATTCTAAATCTGTTTTATTTTTTATAGCTATGATTAGTGTTCCTTCATAGGTTTTCTAATACAAAACCATGTACACAGTTGTTATTCATTATTTTATGAGACTTTTCTGGACTGTATTACCAAAACCACCATTTTATCCATCGAGATAAAGAACATTTGCAGAGCCATATTTTGCATGAAAAATCTATACATAAAAATGTTTTCAACTCATTTCATATCATAAATTTATACTTTCATGAACATAATGCCCTGGAGATGATTGATCGTAATTATAGTTTGATTCATCAGTCTTCTAACTTCTTCAGTCAGTGCCAGAAGAAATGCCCTAATGAAGATCTACAACGTAGGTCAAAATGTTGGCAAACACAATAAAATACTATTATAATAGATACTATTGTATATTTACCACTCCCCTGATCAGCTTCTTCTCAAAATATAATGAACATAAGTGAAACAACACTGGTGATGTATGTATGTATATAGTTGATATGAGTTTTATAACAAAATGCAGCAACAGATAAATAAGTACATGTATTTTTTTCACCGATGTTATCTCATTTTATATTATTACATAAAATAATAAAAACACTAAGCTGGTAACATGTTATCAGGCTAAATTTTATTTTTAAGTTATGCATTATTTAAGAACGCTAAGTTAATTTGCTCCTACCAGATATGTTGGAATTTATAGTTTTATTTTTATTTTTATAACTTAAGAATGAGCAAAGTAGCTCAAAACATTGTTATAACTTGAACAAATAGTAATATTATAAGAGCTTATCGATTCTTGAATACACCATATATAAATCAATGTTTAATTTCTTTAAGAGATAGGACCACGGGTGCCCAGAAGGGGGTTTTATGGCGCAAGTTGCGCCATCAAAATTAATAAGGGGAGGCACTTTTTGACAAGGTTTTCAATTTTTGAGGGGGGCACATTTCAACTAGGTTATGAATTTTCAAAATGAAAAATTCCAAATCAAAAAACAAGTGGAATCATGGAACATAATACACGATGTATAATGGTTTATAATCTACGAATATTCAATTTCTACTCTCGTTTGTACTGTTTTTAAGAAGAAGAGAGGAATAAAGTATCTTGGGAGGGGCGGGCGAAAGTCTGTGTTCCATCGGCCTTGAGGGGGATGGGCACCCCTGGATAGGACCAATGTTGTATATGATCTCCATTAAGTTACCTAATTTATATACATTTACACCACACTGTATACAACACAATTTATTTTGAAGAGTATGATTTATGTCCATTAAAGGGTTAATTATGTTCCAATTTTTTAACAAGGAAAGGTTAAATTTAAATTTTGTAATCTTATAAAAAGTGTCACAATTTTTGGAAGTTATAATGTAAAAATGATTTGAGTTAGACTATTTATTAATTCTTGCATTATAAACTAGATTGTAAAAAGTAATTATGAACTACTGATTCCTGTTGTTTGAAAACTTTCCTTGTTATATACCCTTTTTGCTTATGATAATTACGTTGAGGTTTCTTAGAACAAAGCTGAGATTCATATTCAGTTTTATAAAACAATTATATTATGTGAAATTCGGTCTTTTCAGTGTAACATTTTGTCCAAAAGTATAATTACAATAAATTATTACAAAGCTTTTATTCCTTTTTCAAATTAATTAGTTACTAAAATACATGGTATATTTATAAAAAATATGGTAAATAAAATATGTAATGTGGGTATATCAAATGAAGTTATTTTTGTAACAATAATGAAACTTACAAATGGATTTAAAATAATCAAAATATATAATAACACTTAATATTATACAGCATTCGATGCTCCCGGACAATGAAATCATCTTTCTCCCTCCCCTAAAAAAATTAAATTTATTTCTTGAGCGGATTAATATTATGCAATATCTGAATTTGATTTCATTCAATATTTTTCTAATAAAGTTGCTTTATTAATAGGTTAAATTAATTATTTTAATATTTCTGCTTTTTTTTTTTTTAATTTCTAACATGTGTCAAGCTCTCCTGATGATTGATACCCTTCTATTGGAGTCCCGGGGCAATTGCCCCAGCTGTCTCACTTTAAGGCCAGCACTGACATTATATTATGTCCTCTTTGAAGATTCCAAATACTTTTCTGCAGAAAATGTGGTAAAAATATTGCCTGAAAACGGAGAGATTTGCATGAGAGGTGTATGAGTCATAAAATCCTAGAATATGTTCCTATATTATTATTCCTAATAAATGAAAATTTAAATTATATGAATTTTTAGATAAAATAGCTACGCACTTCTAGGCCTCAGCCAATTTATTTTTTATTTTCTTAGTTGATTTTAGTTAACGTATTTTATTTATTCATGTAGTTTATTTGTTATGAATTTCAATTTTTTTTTTTTTTTACTTCAAATTGAGTTTCGTTGGATTTCATCAAATTCAAATACGTTGGGTGGCGAAATGTTGTTATCACCTCCTCAATATTTGTATTGGTGGGGCAATCAGCCTTCCTTCCCAAAGTCTGTGCCTGTGGTTGTTCTAATGAATGGTGTAAATAACTATATCAAATTATCAATCTATCTCTGATAGTTGAGACATTAAGGTCTGGAGAACCTCCTGGGGGACAACCAGCCTTTATAAATTGGGTTCTCTTAATTAAACAATTAATTAAGGAGAGAAAACCTGGCAATTGAGCGTGATCTGGATCAAATCACCTCCTTCCAAAACTATTGATGTAGAAACAGAATTTCTTTCATAGTGACCTCTACAATGGGTCGTGGTTGTCATTTCAAACTTAATTTCATTTTCCACACCCACAAAGACTTTAGATTACTTACATATTAGATATTGATGTTTCTAAACTGTTTCAAAAAATAAATTATACATGAATATTGATACTTTTATTTCTTGAGATTTATTTTCAACCTGAGAAAATATTTCTCCTTTTCTCAATAATTGACCATAGTAAAATATTCAGGAAAAAGATGGTTCGTGCTGGCAATCATAAAAAACTTATATTTGTGGAAAACTATTTTGTTTGAAGCCTTTTTGAGCCAACTATACAGACCTTCATGGGGGCTAGAAGGAACAAGATACCAAAGGATATAGAAAATTGTGGGAGTAACATGATATTTAGATAAAAATTATAAATACTGTAAATAGAAAGTGTATAAAAGTATTATGAACATTAAAATATATAAACAGAGTAAATAAAGTATTAAGAACATTCAAATATAAAACTAAGTAACAAAAAATTAAAATAAAGTAAATAAAATTGGTAATGGTAATTGTAGATAAGAAAAAATTGAATGAAATAAAGATGATAGGTTCTCTTTTTCCTTCTTGTTAATTATCAAATTCTTTCATAGTTTATATTTAGCCTTAGCCACTTCTTGTTACTAATAACCAGGAGAAATGGTTATCTATTTGGAATAAATCATGTTAAAATTACTTCAGAGAAAGAAATTTTGAAAATTCTGCATTTAAGCCCAATTAGACTATTTCAATGAGTATAAGACCGACCTGATATTAAAGACAATTTAACGAAACTATCGATATTGGTATATTAGTGTGTATATATACATTTATATAAATTATATATATATTTATATATATAAATATATATATAATTTATATATATACATTTATATATATATAAAAACCTAAATATACCTTCTTATTTAACTATTTTCTTTGAAAAAGGTTTTCTCTTGTGCTTTACATTATTTAGAAATTCCTTAACGACCATCATTTGTTGAACCTCATCGAACTACCAATTATTTATGTATCTAAACTATCAATCCTTCAAATGTATATGTGAATATTTTTTTAATTTAATTTTTGTTTTTATTTTTACTGTTTTTATTTATCACTGACCCAAACATATAACACCTACTATGTTTCGTAATATAAATAATTTCATCAATTAAATTCTATTTATTTATTCACACCTGTCAGAATTACTGACAATCAGCTTATATATATATATATGATGGTTTACAGTGATCATATTACTAGATTGTTTATTTATTACAATAAATTATTGTTTTGACTGTAATATAAATTGAATTATTTATTTGGACAACAGATCTTCACTTACCTTACGAAACAAGGGACTGATCTACAACAATTTACTGAGACCAATATGGACATATGGAGCAGAACTTTGGGGTTCAGCAAAACAAACACACATAAACAAAATACAAACAGCACAATAAAAAATTTTATGTATAATTATTAACGCACCTTGGTACATTTCAAATACTACTATACATAACGACTTAAACACCCCAACAGTAAAATCCTACATCTACAACAAATACACTACATTTCATTCTTCAACCCAAAATCACTCCAATCGTCTGGTTCTTTCTATCTCCTGCTCTCTGTTACATGAACAACGTAGATTAAAAAGAAAATGGCCAAGACCTACTATACCAATAAAAACCATATCAAGCAAATACATCAAGACAATACAAACACAACAAATTTGCTAGATGCGCAGCCGCACAGGTGCAAATTGCATAAAATATAAATAATAATAAATAATTTATTTATTCACGAAATTTCTATCAATATTCAGGTGTATCATTAGAATTATTTTTGAGAACTTTGTAAAAATGTGTAAGTGATAGTCAAATAACACTGTAACATACCAAGGATCTATATATCATAAATTTGCAAATACAGTTTTGTGCAATTTTTTTTTAGCTAGTCTGTTAAGAAATAAACACACACAGTTTTTAGACTTCTTTACTTTGGCAACTATAGGTGCCTGGCAAGGCAATATTTCCCTGTAAATTTATTGATATAATAAATGAAATTTATAGTGGATATCCTGGAACAAAATTTGTGAAATGTTCAATTACATCAAATAAACTTGGATTTTGTATAAAAAATTTTCTTTAATTTAGAGCATATAATATTCGAGATAACTCATCAGGAACAATCGGAAGCACCCAGAACCTTTGGTCACGCTTGTTGGCTTCGTTTGTCCCGGTCCAATATTAGCAGCTCCTATTTTCTCCTCTCGTTCATTATCAAATACTTTCATATTTATATTTTCACAACTTTTATTACTAGTTACGATGCAGGGCGGTCCCTCCACGCCCATTGGTATAATAAAAGGCCTCTGGCCACAGATGCAAAGAATGCATACAGCGTGCATAGCCCTCTTACCTTAAAATGCCCTTGGGCAATAAAAGGAAATTGTAAATTTATGTATATATATATATATATATATATATATATATATATATATATACATATATATATTGTATTTTGTAATCAAGAAATTCCTGGGGGGTAGGAAAAAAAAATACTAGTTACAATTTAAATGGTTAATTATTTCAAATAAACACAATTAATAATATTTTAGAGACAGTTGTTTTGAAAATTCGGCATTTAAGCTGTGATCGATTATTTCAACGAAATTAATTTAACAGACCGTTTAGTTATACATTTACATAACGAATTAAATCAAAATCGTTAAAGTTTATTTTGAGGGGAAAAAATGAGTATAATTAATGGTATGAAGTGTCACTTCCGGCACGTTACTTTTGGCGTATAAATTGCTGTAATCGCAGGTATGTACATACCTTAAATACTGTGATGTATTGATGAATAGAAACACCTCATTCAACTCTAATGGGGTTTATAATAATTAAAATTAGAAAGTTTATTAATTAGGCCAATGACATCTCCTTCCCAAGAGAAATCTCGATCAGGTACATCAAATAGATGTAACGATTAAGGGCGATGTATATATTACAATAGTCCATTCATTGACAAGTTTTTAATAACAACCCCCTCATTGATTTAAGCGATAAGGAGGTAGACGTAGGCGTTCTGAACGTACTATTTCGCTTGTACTGCCCAACGCGCCGACTACTAGTTGTGCACTGCTTAAGTGAATAGAAAGGACATATTACGTTGACACAACTCGGCAGTCTAGGTATGACGTCATATCTATCCACGGAATCCACAAAAACAATGATATTAATAGAAAGAAAATCAGTGTAAAATTAGTCAAATTGATTTAATCAATATCCTCAACCTTATGATCAACATCATTAGAAAAATCACTCCCTGGTCTCTCATAATCGCTCCCTAACTGCTATTTAAATTTATCTTTTATTTCCTTGGTCGTTTTCCCATTCTCTTCATAGTTTATAAATAAGCATCCCATTTAAAAATCCATAACCCCGTAAAAATGTGCTCCCTTAAACATGTTAATGGCGTAACTTGCGTCGTTCAATTCCCTTTTCGGTTACTCCTGCTATACTATCTTATTTATTATTTCTAAAAGGTGTTGTTTTGTCGGTACGCCATAAATTCGTTAATTCTCCATCAAATTTAATGATTGGCCACTCATTTTGAAGATATTCTTCTCCATCCCATGCGAAAAATAGTCCTATCCCCGAAATTTCTGGAAAAAAATGTTATGGAGTAAAAGAAACTTTATTTGCGAATAACATTTTTTTTCTTGATTGTACCCATGATAATTAGAAAGATTACTAAATTACCTACAAAACAACAACAAAAAAATCGATTAAAAATATGTATAATTTAAACAATTTGTATTGATGGAAGGAGTAAAGTTTGCTGAAACGTTTTTTTAAGAAGAAACAGAGTTGAGATTTGTATTTCGCATCTGAAAAGACCCTCGAATACGAATTTTCATTGCGACCGAATAATAAATTTTTTTTTCTACAAATTTGAACTAAGGTCCCCTATGAAGAAAAAGAAACTTTGCAAATAACTAAAAAAATTTCCTGGATTGTACCCATGATAATTAGAAAGATTACTAAATTACCTACAAAACAAAAAATAAATCGTAAAAATCGAACAATTATTAACAAAGTTACAGTCTATTGCAAAGGTTCCAGGTTCGAACCCCGGATCATGGCAGAAAATTTATTTATCTGTATCATTGGCCGTGGGGCGACTCTAGGTCAGGAGATCCTCCTGGGACACACCCGGCCTCTATAAATAAAGTGGGCACCCTTAATTAAATAATTAATTAAGGGGGAAAACCTGGCGGTTGAGTGTGATCTTGGTGAAATTACCTCCTTGCACAACCGTTGACCTAGAAACAGTGCTTTCCCTAAATAGTACTGAACCCAAGACCCTCCATGACTTGTAGTGGTACAAGTATTTTATAAATATATATATATATATATATATATTACTTTGTATTTTTATAAAAGTATAATAAACACGTTTCCATTCATTCACTGCGGCGGTTATAGGTTATGCTATCATATCGGAGAAGAGTTTTTTTTTCTCATAAAGTCAGACAAAATTAAATGAAAAAATGTTTATAATTTTGATAAAACATTAATATATCATTTTTGAAGGATTGATCTAACAAGGATATTTATTGCACCAAAAATATTGTATAGGCACACATGAAATTTAATGTACTTGATTACAACTGACATTTAATAGATTAAAAAATGGACATTTTTTTACTTCATTCAATAAATAATGATTAATTGATCATAAAACAGTGTCTGCTATGATTTCATTACAAATATATGATATTAATTACTGAAATGATCATACTAACAAAAAGTATTAAGTTTAAAAATATGGTGCGGGCACCACACAACTTTCAATTACCACTCTACTTTGAATATAAATTATTTTCTAGTAATGTTGGGCTATTACAAAAAGGATAGAAAGATATCGAGTATTGGTGTCAGCCACTGATGGATTTGCCCTACATTTGTACAGTCCTCAGAGGGTATTGATGGTTTGTAGCCTACTTGATATCTCATAAGCTCCCAGATGTAAATAACCAGTTTGGTTAAATGTTTACCATTGTTAAATTTGTCCAACAATTTATTATTAAGGGCAAATGGATTGATATCATTTTATAGATCTGGGTTAAACGTTAAACTTTTATTTGTACTAATGTACTCTTATCGATAATTAGAAACATCTGATTCGACAATACTACGGTTTATTTATAATAATAACAATTAGAAAGAAATTAACACATTTTAAGCAACAATTAATAATTGCCGGTGGGTTACCTGATCTTACTTGTCAGTGGTTACGTTACCTTAAAGTAAGATTTACGTAAAACAGATAAATAATTTTACTTTCGTACAACTTATCTTCTATAGGCTAGGCTGTTACATACAAGCATGAAAAAAAAAAAAGAACAATGTAATATTCTAAAAGAAAGCTATGGAAAAAATTATGTTTTAATAGCACGATTCGAATGTATTTTCTGGAAACTATGTTACCACTTCAATACTTATCTAGTCCTAAATAAAAAAATTAAAATGAAAAATCATCATAAATTATGTATGAACTTACATCAATAAAGTGACCACACAGTTGTCAACCCACTTCAAACATATGAGCAATGAAAGGAAACTGAGAGGTCAAGAGTAGAATACATTAAGTATTTTTAATATGTAACTTAAGGAAAATGGTAACTTCATAATATTAATTATTCTAATTATTATGTAAGTATTTTATGATGCATATACAATTTTGAGAACTGACTATTATTTACAACATTTTTCTCTGTGAATCCGTAGTGTAGAGAATAATTTATTTTTTTTTGTTATCCTTCAAATAGTTTATTTATTTGGGATTAATCGAGGCTTGTCATAGATGATGGTATATATTGTCTTATAATATGATAATGTTTATTAAAAATTACACGTTATACATTAACGTTTCGAGAAATTATTTTCATCATCAGAACGCAATCACTATATCACAATCCACAGTTACTATTAAATTTTTATCCTAATTAATTTATTAAAATAGTTTCAAAATCCAATGTCATGATTTCATTACCACCCTTAAGAAAGTGATTTAACTCACAGATTCCGCCGTCGAACCTCTCGAGATCAGATATTGCTTTCCTCAGATCCTGCGAAGTCGCGGTTCTCACCTTAAGCCATTCTAGAGAATTCGCGTGTGTCACTGCTAACGTTAGCGTTAACGGGAAGTCTACGCTGCTAAAGCTTCCGATGATAGCTGAGGAACCTCCAGCGGGGGAGTCAACGGTGTAGGACGGTGGTTCAGTTAGAACTGACGGGTTTACTATTCCTTCCGGCATCCTTTCCTTTTATTATTTCTGGTAATGTAAAAAAAAAAATCCCCCTCCCCCAAAAAAGACTGTATTTGAAGTCCCTTGTTTCGGAACCACACCTTTGGTTAAGTTCCAGAGGGAGATCCCAGAAGACACCATTGCGTAGAAAAGGTCTTTGTTGAAGTTGGTTTGGACTGAATACATGGTTGGCAATAACTGCGTTCCCCCTCAATAACTGCGGTCCTCTATGGCGTTCTTTCCTCGTATTGTGCAAACCTTAAATGAAAATATGACTAAACAGAAATATTTCAAAATTGCACAATGAAATATTGAAGAAATTACATTCGTAAGATATAGCTTATACAGTATTTAATGAACTTTGGTTCCAATCAACTCAACCCCGGTTTGGAATTTTCCGAGAAACTAAATTGAAACAGCCGTTTCTTTTTACATAGAAACCTATTTTTCGCAAATAATTTATTTTAATTATTGCGAAATAAAAAAAATCAACAAACATTTCTAATGCCTTCTATTCTATCTAAAATAAATGTCTAATTCATGCGTTCTTCCAAGTTTATTTGTTTATCATGATAACAAAAATTTAAATTATATTGTATTTAAATCTTGGAGGAATGAATACATCAATGGTCAGACATTTTGTGAAAATATATAATAAATTCACAACAAAAAAAAATTCATTATTAACTCATTAAAATTTAATATTGATAATTATAATTGGTAATTTTAGCGATAAACTATTGTTTTTTCGATTTAATAACTGCTTTAATTAGAGTGCTACCAATGGGTAGTTTCTCAACAAGCGTTTTCATGTGATTGTATTATTACTGTGCACGGGCGGATCTAGGGGGGGGGAAGCTTTCGGGCTGAAGCCCCCCTCCCAAAATGGAAAAATATAACCATGTTTTATGGGAAAAAAAATTAAATAATACCTCTTAAAGTATTATTGTTCGTGTAATTACATTTAAAAGTACTTAAGGAATAACTTAAACACCATTTCATATAGGTAGTTAGTTTCTTTCTGTTTTTCCAAAGTAATTATCGTTATTTTTATGAAAAAAAAGGTTTCGGGCTGACCTCCCCCCCCAAAAAAATTAAATCCTGGATCCGCTAGTGTTACTGTGTGCACATTTACTAGATGTATTTTTTTTATAATACAGTTGTAAATATCAATGAATAAAAAAATTTATAATAAAAAAATAAATAAATAAATTACTACTTTAAAATTTCTAAATTATTTGGGTGATAAATTTAACATTAGTCAATTTTACTTTCACGAGCGAAAATTAAAACACATTTCTGGCAAAAGTTGAGGGGGTTCACAGTACAGACATACATTTCGTCAGTTCAATCCAATACGGAACTAAATTTACTTTTGATAAAGCCTCACTTTTGAAAACATATTTGTGAATTACGATCAGTTAAAACTCATTGACTGTATCAAAATAAGGTTAAACTATTACATGTCAAAATTAGTCACACTAAGTGCACAAAGTTTTTATTTCACAGAGAGAAAATTAATCAATATATTTGTACAAGTTGATGTCTAGCCTGTTCGGTCTTAGTGAACAGATCGTGTCTGTACTTCAATTAGTTTTATTCTTAACTTCCAAGTTTCATTGAGTTTTAAATTACTAAAATATCTAGTTAGTATATTGAAGTATCAGTTTCTAAAATTTCGTCAAATTCGGACGATTGACTTCGAAGTTATTTGAAATCTTAACTTAGACGAGAAGGCAGCCATTGGAGGAGCCACCAGAGCTGATGCCGTGGAGGGGATTCCCATTGACAAGAACTCTGATGGTAAACAATTGCTAATACCAACTGCTGGTTTGCAAAGCTGCAGGATTACGACGACCCCCTGGTAAACAGTCTACATTCTGGTATATTAAGCAAACATAGTCTCATCCTTTGTTGTGACGGCCGGACCGGCTGGACTATTAATATATCAAATCTTTGGTAGAATATTTAAATATACAATAGTAAAATTAAATAGAATTCTATTAAACACTGTTGTATTACGCGCTTTTTAATATTTTTGTATTCTATTTTTACGGATCGGTGCTACCTTCGTTAATAATCTTGGTAATTGTCTATTTGTTAAAATTACACTTTTTAACAAACGTCGTCATATTTTTTTTTTTTTTTTATCTTTTTAACCACGCAGGACAACTTAGAATAGATTAAATCTATTTAAAGCATTGTTTTAACCTCTAGTTATTCTTTAGTCTATTGTTTCAGCTAGTAAATATTACTTTTTACTGACATTTGTAGAATTTATCTCGACAAACACATAGTGCGAAATAAGTCTTGTTTGTTATTGTTAATAATTAAACTTAGAACTATTATTACATTTATGTTTCTTTAACTACTGGTTATATTGTTTTATCGCATATGGTTATATATTTTTATCTCGTCGTGTATAGTTAAAAAATGTATTATTGTTGGTTTTAAATCTATTGAGTGATCCAGAATTATTATTATTTTTACATTTCGAATTAACTATATAGTTAATTGTTATTTATTTAATTATTGTCTTTTTATTATTTTATTTTATTTTATTGTATTTATATATTTCTTTTTTTTTATTTTTTTTTTTTGTTTTTGTCTATCTATTTATCATTAACTTATTCTTCTTTCATAAGTGAAATATGGAAGCGAAGAAAGGTCGAATTAGTAACAATTCCAAAAAGATACGGCTTCACACGATCGAACCCAATGAAGTACTGCTACCCACTGAAGAAAGTTTGGAAAATGGAAATGAATTAAGTGATCCTATTGTGATGGATCATGGTTCGTCAGATATAATTAAACAACCGGACACTCACTCTCCTATTAAGCTACATTTGGACTACGCTGGAACGATTAAAGATGTGTATGAGAATCAATCTTTATTATCGAATAAACTCACTGATATTGAAAAAGCTGACCTGGACCCAGTCAAGCTTTTAACTATGGGCGCGGAAAATGAAAGGAAGATTAGAGGAGTTTTGAAAAAGAAAACTAACAGTATTAAACCTGGGGCGGTAAAGGAAATCACAGCGTGTCTGGATGCCTTGTCTTTAATAGTTTCCCACTTAAGCTTAGCATGTACCTTAAAAATGGGTGAGTTGGAAGGGCTTAAAAATCAAATCAAATGTGTTTCAGAAAATGACTCCTTAAATGCTGAAAGTTTAATAAGATTAGAAGAAAATTTATCAGATATTATTAAAACAAATAATAAAATTTACAGAAATACTAAACAAATATTAGGTAATGAAAACGCAATAAGTAAGAATGAAATTAGTAACAGCCCAAACGAGTCAATTGATGGACTCATTGGAAATAACGATAGCAATAATACGAACAATTATGCCTCCTGTAAAATACCACTAATAAACGATTTCCGGATGTCCAATGCTATTTCTATTACTCCTGATCCTAATGGAAAATTTAAAGACGTGGAGGAATTTAAATCCCAAATAAAGCTAGCTCTTCGGCCTAAGAGCAAATGTCTACAAATTGATAAAATTTTCAATACCAAACAAACAGGCTTAGTAGTTATAGCGGGGAGAGATTCCGATAAGAAAGCTTTACTTAAAGACCCAGATATATCGAAACTCGGCAAGGTATCCGAAACAATTAAGCTAAGGAATCCACGCGTAATTATAAAAGGCGTACCCAGGAAAGTAGAAGACGCAGAATTTACAATCGTAGAACTGATCGAATGTATCTTGGCTCAAAATGAAGAAATTGAACTAGGCCACCCTGAAGAGTGCAAGCTTGCATTTTACACTGGTAGAAGATCGGAACCGAGAGTCAACATGGTCCTGGAAGTCAGCCCACGCTTAAGAAATATGCTCGTATCCAGAGGACACTTATACTTAAATTTAGATATTTGTAAAGTTGAGGACTTTAAAGATGTGACAAGGTGCTTTCGTTGTCAAAGATTTGGGCATGTGCAGTCTAAGTGTAAGCACGAGGAACGATGCTGTCACTGTGGTGCTCATGGACATAAAGTAGGGAATTGTCCAAGTTTAGACCAGCCACCAAAATGCGCGAATTGCCAGCTGAAACATAGATCGTCGTTTTTTCGATGCCCAAGTCGGAGTGAGGCAATTAAATGGTTCATGAATCTCACTGACTATGGACGACAACGTTAATCAATGTCCCCGCTGCGACAGGAATTTTGGCACTCGTTCGGGTATGGGTCTTCACATCAAGCGTGCTCACCCCGTCTTCTTCAATGATAATATTAACACGGATCGGAAGAAGGAGCGTTGGACTAGAGAGGAGCTTCAATTACTAGCTCTGAATGAAGCATCACTGATCGCTCAAGGAGGAAATGTAAGGATTCGGGACCTTGTCGATATGCAACCCGGTAGGTCTATATGGAGTATACGAAAGGCTAGAACAAAAGAACAATACCAGGATCTCCTTCAGAGAGTCATGGAAGGACGTAACGATGAAGCCGCAAATCCTAACCCAGCTGTTGCCATAAATAATGGCACCACGGATAAGCAGGAATTTCTGAAAGCAACCAGAAACTTATGCCAGGAGATAACTGATCCTAATTCAGTATTGGCTTCACTTTTGGAGATTGCAGAGGAGGAGGAAGACATTTCGGAATCTCTTAACGCATGGCTCGATTCAGTGGTGAATGTGAAAAGCAACATTTCAAATGAATCTGGTGAAAGATCATTGCCCGCTAATTCTACTGTCAGAAGAAGGGAGCAGTTCAAGAAGATTAAAAAATTATGGACAAGAGATAGGAAGAAAGCGGTTTGCGAAGTGTTCAACGGTACCACAGCCCGTAACAAGCACAATATTGAGCAACTCGAATCTTTCTGGAGGCCGCTGATGGAGAGAGCATCATGTCCCAATGTGCCGGATACGCCAATTCCGCATCAGAAGTTGTTTACATTATGGCTGCCAGTTACAGTTGATGAAGTCAAATTAAACGCTATGGACAAAAAATCATCAGCGGGACCCGATGGTATCACTGTAAAGCAGTGGGAATCTGTTGCCCCCTTACATAGGGCCATATTTTATAATATATATCTGTCCAACCCACCCCACTTACCAAAGTTAACTGCGGCCCGGACTATATTCATTCCGAAAACGGATGATCCCGCTGGTCCTAGTGAATATAGACCCATCACAGTTGCTTCAGTCCCTCTTAGACAAATGCACAAGATAATTGCAACTCGTCTAAACGAAATGGATTTGCATCATGTAAACCAGCGAGCGTTTATTGCTTCCGATGGCACTGCAGAAAATATATTCTCATTACAGTCAATAATAGACGACTCAAAAATGAGAAAGAAGGAAATCCATGTAACGTTTATGGATATTGCCAAAGCTTTTGATAATCTGAGCCATAATGCACTTTATAGAATCTTAGAATGGAAGGGTATGCCAGCTGGACTTATTGGTTACATGAAGGGGCTATATAGCAAATGTTATACCCGCATTACAGACAAAAAGCAGCATACGGATCCTATTGTATGCGGAAGAGGTATAAGGCAGGGTGACCCATTATCCCCTAGTCTCTTTAACATGGCAATGGATTGGGTAATCCATTCCCTACCAGATGGAATAGGCTACGATATGGGAGGAACAATGGTAAACTGCCTGGCATTTGCAGACGACCTAGTCTTAATCACATCCTCATCGAAAGGCATGAAAAGATTACTATCGGACGCAGCTGCAGCTATTCAAGATCTGGGAATGGAATCCAACCCAGCCAAATGCTTTAGCTTTTCTCTCGTCAAGGCCGTCAATTCTAATGTTATGAAGGTTGATAACAGATATCATTTCGTAGTAAATGGCGCTAGAATCAAGCAGTTGGGTATCTTGGATTGCTGGAAATACCTAGGAGCGAAATTTTCGTTGAACAACATGAATGCCGAAGGGATTACGATGAATTATCATTATTGCTGCACAAAACAAACACTGCACCCCTAAAACCTCAACAAAAATTAGTGACTTTGAGAACTTATCTCATCCCGAAATTCATTCATCTCCTCACACTGAGCCCAAGCAAAATGAACGAGTTGAGAAAGTTGGATATCTCAACGAGAGCGGCAATACGTTCCTGGCTGCGACTGCCTCAGGATACCCCTACTCAGTATTTCCATTCTGCTTGTACTGATGGTGGTTTGGGAGTAATGAGCTTTAGCAGTGCTATACCCTCACTCAAGCTCGCGAGGTTACGACGTATGGAGTACTCTGGTTGCCCAGTAGCAAGAGCCGCCTATCATTCCTCCTTTATCACTAAGGAAATGAGAAAACTCACAAGCAACCTCACGAAAATGGGCCTCAACGCGGAAAACACTTCCAGTGAAGAACGAAAGAAAACGCTGTCCATGAAGTTATATCGTAGCGTTGATGGTAAGGCATTAAGGGAGTCAAAAAACTGCCACCCATCAACTCATTGGTTGACAGACTACGCGGCTCCGATAACCGGACGGACCTTCATACAGACAGTAAGAACTCATATAAATGCCCTCGCGACCCGAGTGAGATTATCCAGAGGACGTAGGGCTTTTATGCCGACCCAATGCAGAGCTGGGTGTCCTGCAAGCGAAACTGCCAGCCATATTATTCAACATTGCATTTTGTCTCACGGTGGTAGAGTGCGCCGGCATGATACAATAGTGAACATGTTGGAAATTGCTCTCCAAAAAAAAAGGATACAGGGTCACAAAGGAGCAAATGTTTGTTGGTAATAGACGAAGGTGGAAGCCAGACCTGGTGTGCTCAGGACAAAGCGGACACTTCATTATAGATGCACAGGTCGTCGGGGATAACCCTAGCACCACTCACTGGAACAATGTCAAAGCCAATAAATATAGGGACCTAGATTGCAGGATGGCGATCGGGCGTACACTGGGAGTGCCGGGCGTGGACATAAAAGTACTGCCGCTCACAATAACTTGGAGAGGAATATGGTGCCGAAGATCTTTCCAAGACATGGATATGTTGGGAATTCCCAAGAGAACGATGAACGCTATTACAATAAGAGTCCTTAAAGGGTCCCACATGAATTACAGTAATTGGTTCAGGCTGCTTCCTCGTTTATAGCATGATACTCAATGATTATATCGATGTCATAATTTACATTTTTACGTTTTGTTTTATTTATCTTTATTTTTTATTTTATTTATCTATTTATTTATTTCATTTTTATTCGTTTAATTTTATGTTTATTTATTTACTTTTTTTTTTTTTTTTTTTTTTTTTTTTTTTTTTTTTTTTTTTTTCTTATTTTATTTTAGTTATTTATTTTTATTTATTTTTTTTTATTTATTTTTTTATTTATTTAGATATGTACTATAGTACTACTTTTTTATGACTTATATTGCGGAGGGATTGCTACCTCCGTGGTTTTTAAAATTACTTTATATATAGTGTGTATTTTATGTATGTATATTTTTCTTTTATACTTTTATCGACGCAGCTGCTTTTTGTATGTAAATGCAATGCTCAGTATATTATAACTTAATATTAGTATGTTTTCTTTTTTTTTTTTTTTATATATGATTCTTGGATTCCAATATCCAAGATAAAACGTTACGATGGTGAAGGTAGCACCAAATTGAATTGGAAATTGAGAAAGGTCTGGAGTTTTGTTACTTCGAAAAATATATTAACTATGTATGAACTACCAAATAAATAAATACTTAATAATTCTTTCCTCGTATTGTGCAAACCTTAAATGAAAATATGACTAAACAGAAATATTTCAAAATTGCACAATGAAATATTGAAGAAATTACATTCGTAAGATATAGCTTATACAGTATTTAATGAACTTTGGTTCCAATCAACTCAACCCCGGTTTGGAATTTTCCGAGAAACTAAATTGAAACAGCCGTTTCTTTTTACATAGAAACCTATTTTTCGCAAATAATTTATTTTAATTATTGCGAAATAAAAAAAATCAACAAACATTTCTAATGCCTTCTATTCTATCTAAAATAAATGTCTAATTCATGCGTTCTTCCAAGTTTATTTGTTTATCATGATAACAAAAATTTAAATTATATTGTATTTAAATCTTGGAGGAATGAATACATCAATGGTCAGACATTTTGTGAAAATATATAATAAATTCACAACAAAAAAAAATTCATTATTAACTCATTAAAATTTAATATTGATAATTATAATTGGTAATTTTAGCGATAAACTATTGTTTTTTCGATTTAATAACTGCTTTAATTAGAGTGCTACCAATGGGTAGTTTCTCAACAAGCGTTTTCATGTGATTGTATTATTACTGTGCACGGGCGGGTCTAGGGGGGGGGGAAGCTTTCGGGCTGAAGCCCCCCCCCCCCAAAATGGAAAAATATAACCATGTTTTATGGGAAAAAAAATTAAATAATACCTCTTAAAGTATTATTGTTCGTGTAATTACATTTAAAAGTACTTAAGGAATAACTTAAACACCATTTCATATAGGTAGTTAGTTTCTTTCTGTTTTTCCAAAGTAATTATCGTTATTTTTATGAAAAAAAAGGTTTCGGGCTGACCTCCCCCCCCCAAAAAAATTAAATCCTGGATCCGCTAGTGTTACTGTGTGCACATTTACTAGATGTATTTTTTTTATAATACAGTTGTAAATATCAATGAATAAAAAAATTTATAATAAAAAAATAAATAAATAAATTACTACTTTAAAATTTCTAAATTATTTGGGTGATAAATTTAACATTAGTCAATTTTACTTTCACGAGCGAAAATTAAAACACATTTCTGGCAAAAGTTGAGGGGGTTCACAGTACAGACATACATTTCGTCAGTTCAATCCAATACGGAACTAAATTTACTTTTGATAAAGCCTCACTTTTGAAAACATATTTGTGAATTACGATCAGTTAAAACTCATTGACTGTATCAAAATAAGGTTAAACTATTACATGTCAAAATTAGTCACACTAAGTGCACAAAGTTTTTATTTCACAGAGAGAAAATTAATCAATATATTTGTACAAGTTGATGATTTTTTTTCAATAATACGACGATATCCATTTGTTTCTACGAAAAACATATATTTCACTAATAATCCTTCTTTTAATTATCCTTGGCAACCATGCCACTTTTTTTTTTTTCGTGTGTTATAAGAAAATGAAAGGTTACTTCATGAAAGAGTTCTCTGATCTAATTATGGGCTTAAAAGCAAAGCGAAATACAACAGAGCTCACCTCTATTGACGTGTTGATCAATTTGTTGTTGTCAATCACTTGTAACTTGTGTTGAACGATAATTACAAAAAATAACCTTTCTGTTTGTTGTAAAAACTGTTTCATGTTTATTGTTGTACGGTTCAATCCAAGATTGCAACTTAGACGAAAATGAAGAACTTACCCTTGGCATTTTAGCGAACAGAAACGTGACTGTTTCTAAAGCCGTTAACAACAAACTGAAATATACACTTAGTATGATGCTGATATGGCAGAAGGGGGAATGGATTTCCGAGAATCGGTGAACATTCATGAAGAGAATTATTAAGGGTTCAGCGAAAGATAGGTACCTATTAAATCTATAAATGTGTTTAGATTTTTTTTATTTGTTCATTGAAAGTAAACCTACGATAGTAATCTTAAATTACATCTTCAATATTGCATTTTAATTTGTATATATAAATAAATATTAATTTATATATTTTTATTTTATAAAATTAATCAAAACATACATTTATCTCCAAATATGCAAATATATGCATTTTTCCTCAAATATGCAAAATAAGATTTGGCTAATAGTATTACAATGTACTAATTCGTAAATATTTTTGATCGGCGGTCAAAAAAAACCACGCAAACAAAATATGCAATTGCAAAAAAATCCACGCCTTGGTTATAACCTACCCTACAAGAATATATAATCATATGTTTTAATTACCTATTTAATTTAATCGATGTATTTAATTATCTAAATAGGATTGAAAACAATTTAAGTTTCCCACTAACTATCATATGCTCATATGGTGTCATAGCATTTGCGAAGGTTATGTTTTTCTCTCTCAGTTTTTTGCTTTTTTAAGAAGTAAATTCTTAGGTAATTGTTTATAAAATAAGTACATTCAGTGCCAAAAGTACCTTTGAAGAGGCCGAAGCTGTTTTGTTCAAGGACTTCAGCCAGATAAGCCCAAAAATGTTTTATTTATTTTTCATGTTTTTGTTTGGTTCCTAAATTGTTTACTTATCTACAAATAGTGAAGTTAATCTCATAACTATATACAATTATAAATTTATATACTGTTTACCACCTACGTAATTTAACAATGAACAGTACTGATCCACCCAGTCCACATTCAAAAGAGTCAGAGTAAAATCTATCCTCGACAACTCTAATATTTCAGATAACAATCGTAATGTAACTCCAAGTTACTTAGTAATGAGCAGGAAAGGTGAAAACAATTTAAAAAATATTTCACCTTTTTTTATTAATAAGATCGTTACTAACGTTGTTGGTAGTGTTAAAAACATACGAAAACTTAGAGATAGGAATTTCTTAATTGAAACCACCAACGCAAAACAATCAGAAACATTATTGGACACTACTAATTTTGGGGGCCAATTTGAAATAGTGGTTAGTCTTCATCGTACCCTCAATTATTCTAAAGGCGTAATCAAATGTTATGGTCTGCAATTCGCAACGATGGAGGAAATAAAGGAAGAACTAAAATATATAATAACAGGTATTTTAAGAATTAAAATTAGGAAAATTGGCGTGGAAAAATTTGGTCACACCTACACCTTTACCACCCCCAAGCCTCCAGAAACATTTAAAATAGGATTTTTAACAGTAAATGTTGAGCCCTATACACCAAAACCTTATAGATTTTATAATTGCTTGGGATTTTAACGCCCGACAAAATAATGTAAAAAAAATCGCACTATGTATAACTGTGATCAGCCCCGACAACGATAGCTTGATCTGCTCATTGCCCCCGAGCTGCACCAACTGTAAGGGGGATCATTCCGCATTGGACCAAAGGTGTCCCATTTTTAAATTACAAAAAGAAATTAAGGCGATTCAATTTAATAATAAGATCTCGTATATACAGGCAACAAATATTTTAAGAAAAACATATCCAACTATATTCTTAAAATCATATGCAGAAGCCACAAAATGCTCAGAAAAAAAAGATATAGGAGTTCAAGTGAACTTCACTTTTGCTACCCCTTCGACTACTACACCTAAAGGTTTAGTGGACATATCGACTACAAGATCGAGTTTAACATCGGTCGGAACGGAGGCGATGACCTTGACCTTATTCACCCCGACTCTTCCTCACATTTCTTCCTCACATATTCCTTCCAATTCCTTGATTCCTTCTTCCTCACCAACCCCCTCCACTTCTTCTCTTTCATCCAGCTCTTCCTCTTTACCCACCTTTCCTCTCCCATCCAACTCTCCGCCACCGGATTCTCTTCTCTTTCTAATACACTCCCTCATCCTTCCATCCGGACCTCACGGTCCACTACTCCAACACCTCTCCCACCAGCAGAGCAACTAGCTGATCGGGCTCTGGAGGCGGCTTAGTCATCTTCTCTGTACTGCTCTATGTTGACTGACAAAGACACCGGGCAAACGGATGTTAATGGTTATCAGCCATAAAGTAATAAAAAAGAAAGGAAAAAAACTCCCCCTCCCCTATCTACTTAAATGGAGGAGAAGAGGTGTCATTTGTGACGAGAAAATTGTTGCGAATGAGTTGGCAACCTTTTTTCTCAACGCATACAATTGGTAACGACGAATCATTTTCATCTTTGAAACAAGAAACGAGGAAGAGCCTATTTGATTTTACATCAACAAATAAAGAAAAATATAATTTACCTTCCAACATAAGAGAAATAAAACGCATCCTCACTGAACTAAGAGGTAAATCATCAGGTCCTGATGAACTGACATACGAAATGTTTAAACATCTATCCGATGACTCATTAAAGACAATCCTACAACTTTATAATAAAATATGGACCAGTGGCATTTTTCCTATCCAGTGGAAAGATTCTATAATAATACCAGTATTAAAATCAGGAAAGCCTAAAATTGAAGTGACCAGTTTTACCGTCCGATTTCGCTAACAAATTGTGTCTGTAAAATTCTAAAAAGGATGGTGAACAAACGCTTCATTTGGTTACTTCAAGAATTAAACGTCCAAGATAATTTGTAACGTGGTTTTCGCAAAAAACGCTCTACCATCGATAACCTTGTCAGAATAACTAACTACTGAGGTTCAATATGGCTTTGTCAATAAGGAACACTCGGTTGGTATATTATTTGACATAAAAAATGCTTTTGACACAGTATGACAATACAATATCCTCAAGCAACTGCATGGATGGGGAGTTAGGGAAAATATTGCAAACCTTATTGGAGGATTCCTCGGAACAAGGTTTTTCAGAGTCATGGTAGGTGGAACTGCTTCTGAAAGAAAGTATGTAAGCAATGGTGTACCTCAAGGTTCAGTATTGAGTAGGGCTTCATTTTCAATTGCTATTCGAACTATAACTGACTGCTTGACACCCAATAATACAGGTTATTTATTTGCTGATGCTTTTGCAATCCTATGCAAATCACGTGACCTTCAATTCATTAAGCTATGCCTTCAGGATGTAACAGTTTAGCATTGTGATCACAAAGAACAGCATTTAATTTCTGAACAGATAAGACCCGATGTGTATACTTCAGCCGTCATAGGAAATATAGTACTCCACCCCAATTCACTTTAAATAATGTCCCAATTTTGTACACAAACCAGATTAGGTTTTTAGGTCCACATCTAGATAACAAATTAACTTGGTATATGCATATCGAACAATTCAAATCCAAGACTATAAGCTAAATAAATTAGGTACTGCTAGTTTCTTCACTACTAAAAAAATTAGGTAACACCAGATGGGGATCAGACACGAAGACTATGCTCCATGTATACAAAGTAATAGTCCTCAGTAAAATTGATTACGGTAACTTTATCTACCTAACTTTATGGTTTAGCCTCCGCAAACCATAATAAAATTATAAAACAAGACGCAGTCCATCATCAACGGAACAGTCAATACTTGTATGCTCTGATTCACTGAGTTACCTCAAAGCCCTTTTAATTTATTTTCAAGAAACCCTCTTGTACAAGAAATCCACTATCTCATAAAACAAATAGAAGATTCTTCGAAAAAAATAGCTTTCCTCTGGGTTCCCAGTCATTCTGGTATCTCTGGAAATAAGGAAGTGGACAGAGCAGCAACAGAAGCTCATTCTCTGGAAGTAATAACGCCCTCTTATATCTCACCATCAGATTTATTGAAACCTATAAATATAATGATTTTAAACGAATGGCAACAGACCTGCACCACGTTGGACAATAATAAACTGAGCGTAATATGAGCATTGGCATCTATGACATCCTGGAATCGACAAAACAAAATTTTGAGTCTTGTCCAATTTTACCCCATTCCACTGAAAGAATTTCTTTTAAATAATTTGAAAAAAAATTATTTTTCTTATTTTTGAATCCAACAGGTACCATCGGTGTTCTATGGCATTTATGTCCGGAGAATGTGGTGGTGTTTTCAATTGGCTGTGGACATTGTCTCCATCCATTCTTTTGTTTTATTTGGTATGTGCTTGGCGTCATCGCCCTGATGGAAGATAAATGCATCTTTGATCCTCAAAATTTTGGCTATAATTATTAAATTATGTCGAAAAATGTTAACATATAAGTTGTTCAGTATTCATAATATTGTCAATAAAGATTAAGTTTCCAATTTCATTCCATGACATGCCCTCCCAAACGTGGACGCTTCCACCTCGATGTCTTACAGGAGGCCTCACATGTCGAGTTTGAAACTCAGTGTCAAGATTCCGCTAACTTGTGGAATATGTTAAATTTACTCTCATTAGAAAAGATAAAATTTGTCTAGAATTCTTGATCTTTATTAAATTAACTTTTGGCAAACTCAAGTCTTTTTTTTGTAGTTCACCTCTGCAATAAAAGGTTTTTTCCTTTGGAACCTGCCATAATGATTGTATATATGAATTATATTTCTAACAGAAGGTGATATTTGAAGTAGATGCGACCTGTTCTTCTATCTGCGTGGCAGTATTTTTAAGGATATACCTTTGTGCCCTCCCATTTAATTTTGGTGGCCGTTCTGAACGGAGTTTATTGAAAACTTCTTAAGTTTTGTGCAATAATCTGAACTCTAATAAAACCCATTTCTAATTTATTCAGTATTTTTCGGTAGCATTATTAGTATTAACTGTAATTTAATGACTTTTTTTTTTTACACTGAAACAATATTGACTGATCTAATCATCATATTATGGCAAATAAACAGAAAAGACTGATTTTTTTTATTTGTTGTCATTGTATTATCGTCATATGTTGTTATTGTATTATCCTCGTTTCTAATCTCTTGAAAGAAAAACGATTGATTTGTTTTGACTGAAGCTAATAGTATACTTTTAAAATTGTGGTAATACTTTTTTGACCCTCAAAATTTACTCTTTATTTTTACATTAAACATAGGTTTTGAATTCTGAACATTCATTGCTTTTAAATTAAAATACTAAAAGACCAATTTGTAATATTAATATTATTTCTGAAAAATATCTTAATCCGATTGAGATTTGCATAAAAATTGAAGTGTGCCAATGCTTTTTTGACCTATTGTATGTTTTACTCATCCTTGAAATATTTTTATATTTCAATTTTTCTTTCACCTCGGTAAAATAACACAGTTTTTAAAACAATGTCATTGTCTTGATTCGATGCCTTTTATGTACTGTTTTTCAAACTAAATTAACTACGGAAATAACATTTTCTGGTATCTACCTTTTTTAAGGTACTTTCATATCTACTTAAAATTACTTTTATCCCACCCTTGAATGATACTCGAGATTTTCCTTCGTATGTTGACATGAGAATGCTAGTCAATTTCTATTATGACGGATAGGGAAAAATACTGCTGACGTATGTGATGTGAAAAAAATGACTGGGTAAAATATTCACATTTTTTTAAAAATAATGTGAGAGTATTAAAATAATTTAATACTAATGCTTTTCAGTTTTTTAACAACAATGATGGAGTCAATCATAGTTAGAGACGTATCAAGGAAAAACCTTAAAAGGTCAATGTTATTTATGTTATACTACCTACTTCGAGTGTTGTGAGTTTTAAATTTAGTCAAAATCGTTAGAGAGGTTTTTTGAAAAACAAATTATTAATTCCACCATTTTAGAATTAAATATTTATTAAAATTTACAATTGTGTTAGTACATTGTTCATGTACATTGTTCAAATACAACAAGTAAATGTGAGAAAAGCATAAAATAGAATACTTCCAACTGAGGTGGTCACCTACCTTAGCATATTAATTGAGAAAAAAAAATATACATAATTTGGACCACCTGGGAAATAGAGTGGTTATAGTTTTATTCGGCCTGAGTCTTGTGTGAAGTGCCATATTGGTGGTCCCAACACCCAGTTACAAAGGTACATAAACAGAGTTACATAAAGGTGTGATTTTGAATATCCTAAGTTACGCATCTCCCGCTTAGTGCCAGAATTTCTCTTCTGGAGTAGTGTTGTTGGAAAATTCTTTAGTACTACTTCATTTTTGATTAATGAAATTGTCGATGATGGGCTATCTCCTATTTTCTGAAATATATCTATGTGCGTTGTAATTTTATACTCAGTGGAGTATTGATCTATTTAAATATTTCTGAACCATTAGGAACACTAAAATCACCTCTATATAGCATATAAAAATTATTGTGCTTCGGCATACTCAGAATCTTTGCTGCATAACGAAGAACGAGAAGTTTTCTTCTATGGTTCAAGGACAATTCTTCCGTTTCACTCAGTAAGGCAGTTGCTGGGCCTGTTTTGAACGCTCCAATTGAAAGTCTCAGTGCTGTTGAATTTAATCTTGCTTATTTAGGAGGCTTTTGAAAGCTGAAGAATATATGATGCATCCATAGTCTAGTTTTGACCTTATAAGAGGTCTTCATATAGTTTTCCTGTCTGCTCCCCAGCTTTGATGGGAAAGGATTTTTAGGAGATTCAATCTTTTATTGCATTCCTGTTTTAATTTTTCTATTCGATTTTGCATTTCAGTTTACGATCTAGTAAAGGACCTACAATTTTGATTTATTTGTCAAATGCTATTTCGGAACTGTTTATTGAAATATTGCTTGCATTCTTTAATTTCTTTTTCCTTGAGAAAATGATAGAATATAATTTAGTAGCAGAAAATTCGGTCAACTATACCATTTATAACTATGAGAAACAGAGATACGCGGACTACTTCGTTTACCCTTACTTGCCACGCCCTATTGCCGAAAATTTTCTAATGAGGTTTAGCATATTTCCTCTTACTCCGTTGTGGTAAAGTTTGTCAATTATACGTGGTCGAAAAACCATATCGTATGTCTTTTGTATATCCAGACTGATTTCAATCTAGTTCATGTTTTCTACGAACGTTGAAAGCATTTCATTTCATTTGTAATATTACCCAGGTGATCTGTTGTCGAATAATTACTCCGAAAGCCTGCTTGATTTTTATAAAAATATTTCTTGTGTTCAAGATACCAAAATAGCCTTTTATTGATGATTGCTTCCATCAGTTTACACATTGTACACAAGTATATTGGCCTTGGAAGGATAGCTTTGAGGGTCTTGTTTATTTTTATTTTTATTTGATTTTAATATTGGAATTACTAGAGATTTTCGCCAATACTTTTGGAAAATATTTTGGGACCAGATAGTATTAAAAAGAGAAAGAAGATATTTTTTTCCCCAATGGAGACAGTTTCTTAAGAAAATAGATGGTATACCGTCAGGTGCTGTGGCAGAATTTTTCATGTTTTTAAGGCATTCCTCTTGTTCCCTTTCTTGTAATAGAGTATTGAGGAATTGTTCATTGTCGGTTAGATAAATCTTATAGTCAGTTACTAACGGTTTTAGAGGAATTACGTAATTAGAACTTGAAGATTGAAGAGAAAAATGGCTACTTAGTTATCTCTTTGATAGTGGTAATCGTTTCTTTTCCCTCAACTTTTAGTGATGTTATTTTACAGCTCTTGTATATTCCTCTAATTTTTCTTATTTTGTCTCAGATATCTTTGATCGAGGACAATTCGTTTAGGTTATTAAGGGATCGTTCCCAACTATGTCTTTTAGATTCCTTAATAACTCTACGGAATATGGCTCTTTTATTTATGATCAATATGATTTTCAATCTTTTTATGACTTCAAAACTGTTGAATGATCTTTTTGTGGGTTTGACAGCTTCCTTACATTTATTATTCCATCAACGAACATTTGACTTTGGAAGTATTCTTTCTTTTTTGAGGGCAGTAGTTGTGATGATTTCAATGGATCCGTTTACTAATTCATCTATGTTTGCCGCTTTAGAAATTGGAAGTTTAGTTTGTAACATAGAATCGATAGATTGTCCATATTTCGCCCAGTCAGGGCATTTTAAATTCCATCTACTAATTTTTATAGGGTCATTTGTTTCATTAATAAATTGAAGCTTGAGAGAAAAATGGTCGCTACCGAATAGTTCATCGATAGTATCCCACTTCAAATAGGACGCTATATCTGGATTACAGAAGCACAGGCCTATGTTACGTTACTAAATGTACCACTAGCTGAACAAAAATGTGTAGCATTTATTAGAGTTTTAAAGAACTATGTTTGTCTCTTCTAAAATCTTTTCTAAATAGATGTACTGTAATACTTTGGGTATCAGTTCTCCAACTCCAACGATTTTTTTTTCAATTTCGGTGAATACAATACGCTGGTCTTCTTTTTGGAGTCAATGTTGATTTTGAGGCAAAAGATTTTCGAATTGAGGTTCGTTGGATTTCAGGTGGTTTTCTATGTTCATGGTTTTCTATGTATACTCACAAAGTCAAACCAGAGTTTATGGTTCTGTCTATCTAGATTTCACGAATTTTAATGAGTTGAAACTGATAAAATTAAGTAAATAATTACTTGAAAATTAAAGTATAACTTTTCTCACTTTCAACCATATGATCTCGAACAAAAATTTATCTTGATTTTGTTCTCATATGTTATTTTGAATAACGAATAGGACATTTTTTGTCTTTTACTTCAATAGATAATTAATAAAATACAGTAAAGATCAATAAAAATTGTTGCTAAATTTTTCATAATAAAGATAAAATATAAAATATTTTTCTAGAATTAAAATACCTCAAATATACGTTAGAAGTGGTAGACTTGGAAAACTCGTGATATTGTTTAGTTACTAACTTATTCAACAACGAACCTTCCTATATAACATTTCTATATACTGTGAGTATAAATTACAGGAAGGATAGTAAATAAAATAAAACAATTTTAAAACATAAAAATACAAAAATGTTTAAAATGACTTTTTATTGAAAATCAATCGTAATAACTTTTTACTACAACTAAATGAGCTTTTTAAAAATCGTAAATCATTAAGGTATTGATCAGAATAAGACCTTCAATTGTCCATGACATGCTTTCATTAACGTTTTGAATGAAGTCTTTAAACAGGTTATTTCATAATGGACTCCTATAACTTTTTTATTTGTTGGCCTATTACTCTGCGACTTTAATTAATGAATGAAAATAATTTTATTATTCTGGGACTATTGTCCCTTTAGAAAAATTCTAAATACAGAATATAAATATTCTGGTGTATCCATAAAATACAATTAAATATTTACAGGACTATTGGTAATAAAATAAAAGTACAGACAATGAAAAGATATAAAAACGTACATAAATATAAAATAAACATAGAAAGTAAAATAAATAACAAAATAATCTGGACATCTTACGACATAGATTTTTAAGCGCATTTCATGATCAACTAGATTGGGAATGGAATAGGTGTTTGATGAGGAGAAATTTGAAAGAGAATATTGAGTTTGCGTATCGAATATTAAAGGAAATAGAATTCCAGAGGGATACAGTTTGAATTAAAAAAGAACTTGTCAAACACAGCAGTTCGGTGACAAGGAGGATAGAGGTCGGATGTACGGGATCTGGTAGGACGGGATTGAAAGTTGCATTTGAATTATAGGGTCTGTAGAACATAGGTGGTTCACCGAATTATAATAGCCTGGTATAGGAAGGTAGCAAGGAAATAATGACGGCGGTAGGACGGATAAAGCAACTCAGTGTAAAACTGGGTAATATGAGTATCCCTTGAGATACCGAAGATAAAGGGTATTGAGTAATTCATTAGACGTTTAAGATTAGCTTCGAGTTCTCCCGAGAGTCTACCATACACCGTACAGCCATAGTCGATGTGGGGGAAAACAAGAGATGAAACCAGGTTTTGAATGGAAGAAGATAACGTAGATGGTTAAACTGTTCCAGAGTGGAAATTGTACGGCGAGAAATTTGGGGGATGTGTGATTTCCAGGAGAGGGTTTGAAAGAAAGTAACGCCAAGGTTTTTGAGGGTAATATGGAAGGAGATAGGTGAGTTATTCAGGAGATGGTTGGGAGGTACTGAAATGGATTTGAGGAGTGAGGGGGATCCGATCAGAATGGCTTTTGTCTTCCCTGTATTTGATGTGAGCTTATTAAGATTTTCCCATGGGCATATTCTATTGATGTCTGGTTGATGGCATTAGAGGAATCCGCATTATTGAAGGAGAAGTAAATTTAGAAGTCGTCGGTATATAGGTGATATTAACAATGCATGATAGAGGTAGGGAGGTTATTGATATAGATGGAAAAGAGGAAGGGAAATAAAGAGGAACCTTTTGGGACGCCTCTGGACAGGGGTAAAGACGCTGATGGAGGGTTATTAGGGACTACAACGTACTTGGAGCGACCGGTGAGAAAGAATTGAAACCACTTAAGGACACTAGATAATAAGGAAATATTTTTTATTTGGTTAGGAGGATATTATGGTCAACTGAGTGAAATGCTTTAGAGAAATCAAGAAGGAACAGAGTATGAGTTTCTGTTGGTCTATGGCTGTGTGGAGATCTTGGGAGATTTTAATCCGGAAATGTTGTGCCTTAATATGCGCCATATTATGTTATTTTGTATTAAAATATTGATTTTATAGGATCTGCTTGTTTAAGTAGCCAATACGCCCTGGTAGAATTTCTTATTTAAATGTTAACATATTTTTATATAATTTTGCTATGTGCCTTTTCTCTGCATTGATTTTCAGAAAATAATATATCAATTAATTTGTTTTCGTGTAAAATAAGAAAAAGAAATTCCTGATTGCAATAAGCAAATTAGAGCGTTATTAAAAAATCACAATAAATTGAATAACTTTAACACGACTCCTCCTATCCTTAAGAGATTTAGTGTCTTATGAACTACAAGAAGTGGTTAAAACCAGACTCTAGTAAACAAATTATAACTGGAGATATAAAATAAAAACGAATAGTTTTATTTATTATTCCTTATAAAGGCGTAGAATCCAAAAGTTATTGATGTGGTCTGGAAGAGTAATAATTCAACTTTACAACGGCTTGAAGATAGAAGAAAGCGCTATATAAGTTATAAATGCTTCAGTAAATAACAAGAAAAAAAAATCGTCTGCATAAATTCTGGTCCATAATTTATATCATTACCGCTAGTGATATAAATTCTATAAATATTAATAAAATATAAAATATTAAAAAAAAATGCTTACAAAATTTTCTTCAGATATCGATTTTTTTGCACGGGCTATGAGCGAAGTACAATTATTCTAATGGCCTTAGTAGACTATGTTATGTTTGAGTCCCAAGTTTCTTCCTATAAATCTTGCTCTTCGGGACCTTATTCCAAAATATTGAAGAGTTATACGTATTGTTTGGGTACTTACTCGCACTGCAGTAACGTTTAGTACGTCTACGGAGTCCGAATGTACTCAACATCTGTAAACGAAACATCTTCGAGATTGTAGCGGATGCACGTCCTCTACGATGTTGCCTACGTACAGAACCATTCTCCGGGTACCTTATTTCGCATTACTAATCTCACTTGCACTTACACCAAGCCTCTCACCTACACTTCTGATAATGAGATTGATGAATGACTGATAATGAAATTGAATGACACTGATAATGAGATTTCTATTGCCTGATTATTGGTTTTTAACATTATGTTAGTTCTTTTTATCATGAAACAACAAACAAGGAAAATGTTACAGGTATTATTAAAAATTATGCTTTAAGCGATACAGGAAAACAAGGAATGAGCACGTTATGGATTAAGGCACGTTAAAGAGTATTTCAATGGTAGCAAAACAAAAAGTTTTAAAATCAACTGAAAAGTAAATCTGGCCCAAAATATTTTAATTACTATTTTAAAATACATTATTTGAATTTTTATTTATTTATTTATTGTTTCTTTTGCCATTACGTTCCACGTAGATCTTTTGCCGTCTTATCAAGGCTGCTCCATCTCTGCCTGTCTTGCGCTATTTCTTACCATTTATCTGACGAAGGTCTACTGCATTTTTATTAATTCTATATATCCATCTGCTTTTTGGCTTTGCACGTGGTCTTTTGCCTTCTTTTGAGGTATTCATTGATATGTAGAGACTTCCAGATGGATTGCTACGAGCTACATTCCCCACCCATCTTAACCTCTGTTCCTTCATATCATGGGCTAATGATTGAACAGTTTCTGTAAACAATTCTTTATTGGTCTTTCTTCTCCACGTGTTTGTGTTATCGTGCGAAGGATTTTTCTCTCAAATCTTTCAAAAGTTTTTTCTAGGGTGCTGTTTAGTGTCCAGGTCTCACATCTATTAGAACTGGCTTTATCGTACCCTTGTACACCCCTAATTTGAGATTTATTGAGATTTTTCGGGATATCAATATATTTGAAAGGGAGAAGAAAGTTCTGTTTGCCCGGGCATATTTCTGCGCCTTGGACATCCATTGAGGTTATTGTGGAGCCGAGGTTTTTTAGTTCTTCTACTCTCGGGAATAATTTTCATTCTACGCAGATCCTGTTATAGAAATGTCAAATATTTTTGAAATACAGTAAATTTTAATTGTAAAATATTTGTATTGTTTTATGACAGAAAAAGTATTTTATATTATTGAAAATTGTATTTTGTATTTTAATTAATAAAAAATACAAATACAGACTACTTAAGTGAAGTGTCGATTTACAACTAATTTTTTAATAAATAGATCTATTTTTACGAGGAATGGAATCATGAGATTAGAAGATAGCGGGTATGTTTTGAAAAAATAAATGTGGCGTTTTTTTCAGTTTCAATATTCTGTAAGGTATTGCATAAATTGAATCCTTCCATTTACTTTGCTGAAAAGTACTTGAAAATATTATTAAATTAAAAATAACACGCAGTTTTTTTCACAAGTAAAAACATGTCCGTCCACCTTTACTTCCTCATGTTACTTGCTCATGTTTGGGTTGAAACGTCGGCACCAATAAAACTTTATAATGACTGCTTCTTGAATACTTCCTGAACATACCTTTATTTATATGTTGATGAAAACAATAAAATCTTATGGGTGATAAATATTCTGGACGCAGTCATTATAATTTTTTTATTATTGCCAAAGTTTCAACACAAACATATGCGTCATCATCAGGGCGTTTTTCGAGCAATGAAGGAATATCTTCAGTGCTCGAAACCCGTCCTGATGATGAGCCACATGTTTTGGGTTGAAACGTCGGCACTAATAAAAACTTTATAATGACTGTGTCCTGAATATTTATCACCCATGGTATGTATAACAGTCGACTAACTTCTTCCAATAATTCAATAAACCTCCTTTTTACTTTCTCAGTATTATAACAGAACTAAATTGTTTTTCTACATTTCATTTCCATAATTTACCTTTTGATAAAATTATATAATAATATCTCAGTAATTAAGAAAGTATTCTCCCCATAAAAACCCACATAAAAATAATAAAAAAGTATATTCAAATAATAACACTAAACATATTCAAATTCAAAATATTTTTTTTTTAATCTGGTCATTCGATAAGAAAATAATATAGTTTGAGAGAGATCAATTTCCTTATTTTTATTTTTCAAATTAATAATATAAAGTCCTAAACAGCAAGAGAATATTTTCACGAGGATCTTGTACTGACAGAGCTGATTCAGGAATACCTCACCAGATAAATATTTTTGTTAATTCATTCCATTCATTCAGAAAAATATAAACATTTTTGTCAATTTACGTATAACTGGGAAGATTATTTATTCCACTATTGAATCTTGATGGTTTGGACCAACCGTACACTTGTAAAAAAAAAAATATAAAAAAAATAATTGTCCTAAGATGACCCAGATTTTCATTTGACGAAATATTTTAAGTTATTTATCAGAAATTTAGGCATTAGTGATATAATTGAGAAACGGACTAATCAATTTTAGGACTATATTGAAGGGTCGGCCATACAATCGTGAAAAATGTCATCATGGTGGCCTAGCTGAATTCAATGTCTTTTAAATTATTTAAATATAATATCAGATCTAGAGTGATTAAACAACATTAAATATATTTAAGATAATAAACATATCCATGAAATATTTTTATATTTCACTTTTTCTTTTACACAAGTACAATGCAATAGTACCAAAACAATATCATTGCCTTGAATCCGTGGATTTTAAATACTTTTTCAAAGTTAAAAAAAAATATTAAAAGTTTACATTTAGCAAGCAAATTTTCTTGAAAACACGTGATTGAAGTTAAATAATGTTAGTTCTTAGAAATTATTATTTATATTTTTTTCGCCACTTTCCGTTACTTTCTGCAACTTTCTATATTAGATATACATTTTTTTTAAATTATCCTCTTTCCAACGATATCTTATACATATACCATCTGACAATTATTTCAGGATATACATCTTCGGCCTGGCAAGTATTTTTATTTTTTTCTCCTTTATTCAGTTATCAAATTCTTTCAAAAGTTATATTTAGCAATTTTTCATACCTCCTAACAATGAGAAATAGTTGCTATGTATAATAAAACAAGTTAAAGGAACTTTAGATGAAGACATATATAAACATTGGGCATTTAAGCCCTGTAAAGTGACATCAATGGGGATAAGACCTAATTGATATTAAATACCACTTAATTATACAATGATACACCGAGTTTCATAAAACTCGTTAGAGCCGTTTTGAGAAAATTGTAAAAGATGAGTTCTTTATGTTTCTTACAGAAGATTAGCAAAAACGCCATAACAAGTGCCCAACACATTTTCAAATTGGTGTAAGTCACTTCTCAATCCTACACATATGCCTGAAATGCAAACAAAAGTTTGTTGCAATTCTATATGTAAGGGGCTAAAGTCTGCCAAGGTATTTATGAGTCATCGCTTTTTTTTTTCTCACCTTTATGTTTATACGGGATTTTCCCGGACCAGGGGGTGAGGAAAGAGGATCAATACATAAAAAACTATAACACCTCATATTTATTTTATTTATCTACCCAATATAAAGGGAAAAGTATGGGAACAACAATTAGTCATAATAAGAAACAACAATTAAGTCATATATTGGAATAGGAGCCCACGCTACTAGCTGGATCAAAGTGCGGCGAGGAGTACCCCATGGCGGACCCTTGTCGCCCTCGCTGTTCAACCTGGCTATAGACCATCCATACCGCGACCTGTGTGAGCAAGAATTTTCCAAGCATTACGGATATAAGCTCACCAGCGATCAAGAATGTGTGGTCCTCACAGGCTTCGGACGATAAGGCTGTTTCAGTACGCGACAAGGGTGCTGCAGAAACGATAATTAACTGTGTACAGAGGATCCTCGCCGAGATTGGTCTGGGTATTAATCCGAAGAAAAGCGTAGGCCTGATAATGGATAAAGGAGAGCTGCAACAAACAAAGCTCTTCCTTGAGAACGGAGAAGTAATTCATACATCAAAGGCAGATGATACTATAAAATATTTAGGATGCTCGTTCTCGGGAGAGCTAGTGATAAATGAGGAAAAGTTAATAAAAACTAACGACAACTTAGATAAACTGGTGAGGTCTTGCCTTCTTAAACCGAAGCAAAAGAACAATGTTGTTAATCAATATGTGTTCCCGGGGCTTACCTACCCTCTCCAGACGGCGCTCCTTACAAGGATACGGCCTGCATTATTGGAGGGGATTGCTGTAAATATCTGCAGGAGTATCAAGGCGGTCATAGGGCTCACCGCTAATACATCATCGGCGATGTTATATGCACCAAGGAGGTATCGAGAATTGGGACTGATTCACTATCAATGGTCCTTTGCAACATTGGTCCATTGCCCAGCGACTTTCCAGTGTACCGGATGCCCTGTTCCAGTCTATATTCGATTATAACGCCGAAATATCCGAATGTGCGGAGAGACTAGGTGTTGATCAGGGCCACCGAAGCATGTGAGCTCTACGACAGCCACTGAGAGAGAATTCTTTTGAAGAATGGACCAGTTGCAAGTGGTAAGGCGTCGGAGTTCGGCATTTCAAAGAGATTCCGAAAGCTAATAAATGTATATGCCAGAAGCAAGTACTTCCGGGGTCAGAATGGTCCAACTCCTTGAAACTTAACATCAACTATGCACCGTTGCGTGGAGTCCCAGGAGCCAGTGGACAGTCGAAGGAAGTTGGGTCCCTCTGTCGCAAATGCGGCAGAGAGTCTGAAACACCAGCCCTGTGCTGGGAAAATGCCCCAACAACTCCCTCCTCATAACATGCCGGCACCCTAGAGAAATTCGAATTGATCAGGCTCCTTAGGGAAAGGGAATTCGTATGCTTCGACGAGGTCTATTGTATTGATAGCGATGGATCAACAAGATACGCGGATATAGTTGCATTCTCCAGGAACGGAATGTCAGTTGTTCATGTTCATGAAGCCAATGAAGTAGATAGAGAAAAGAAGGAAATCTTTTCCTAAAAGAGAAATTCCACGAGACCTTCGGAGAGATAGAGTTCACAGTGAGAGGTCTCTAGTTTGGGTCTCGCGGAATGATTCCTAAAAGAACAGGGAGCTTCTTCGAGGACCTAGGTGTTGATGTTGGGGAGCTTGCAGTGTTGGCCGAGAGTATTATTCTGGACTTCCTTGGGATCATTCATCATCACATATATGGTAATTAGGGGTTGATTATCGTTATTTATTTATTTATTCAATTTTAAATTATTTAAGTGACCATATCTTTTTGTCTATGTTCATAGGACTATGTTATTTGCTGTGCGTGCGTTATAATTTACTGGTGTTAAAACCTTAGCATTCGAATATTATATATATATATATATATATATATATATATATTTATTTTTTAGCACTATAAATTTTAGAAATTGACTTGTATATTGTTTGTGCTGTGTAATATGAAAAGGAATTTGTATATAATTTGTATGTATAAAAAAAAAAAAAAGGATTCATGAGTATGCTGTGTATTGAGCGACCCTATATAGTAGGGCAGCACTGCTTTAAGTAAAGTATTTCTCTCTCTCTCTCTCTCTCTCTCTCTCTCTATATATATATATATATATATATATATATATATATATATATATATATATATATATATATATATATATATATAATTAGTTTGTAAAATGAACATGATAAAATGAATATGATATTGTTTGAAAAATACAATAGTGAATCCGATACAAACCTAGACAGAAAGTATTTTCAAATAGCAATAAAACAAATATCACTGCTAAAAAGTATTGAATGTTTTGAGGAAAAATATTTCAAATATAAAATACCCAAAATATTTTGTATTTTAATTATATAAGAATAAAATTCATACTTCTCATAAAATGGCGCTTTACAAAAATATTTATAAAAAGTGGGTTTGTTTTGGCGAGGAATGGAGTTATGATGCTAGAGGAGAGGTGATGAACTTTTAAGATAATTATGAACTTTTAAATCACTTTATTCAATTAATACTATTTCTGAACAGTTTATAATAAAAGTGAAACCTGATCAAATTATTTAATTTTAAATATTCTCAATTCAAGTTAAAAAAAAACACCATAAATTATATTCTATCTCAAAAATGTCCAATTTTCTTGTCAACTTTCTAGCTATACACGAAGTCGAGTGATACAAGATAATAATTATTTCTGTGCGGTATAGTATTTTGATTTTAATTTACGTTTTCCAATTAAGTAAATTTTGAGTATACATCTACAATATAAAACCGTCTTCTTTTTCTTTCTTCTTTTTTTTTTTCCTACCTACATCTATCTACCAATACTATTTTCGGCTGGATGTTTTTTTTCTTGAGACAGGGGAGAATTATTCGAGAGTTAAAAGCTCCGGTACTCGAACTAATCTCAGTTTATCAGGTTTTCGAGCAATGCGTGTTTTGCACACGTGTTAGCCCGCTCGGCAACCACGCCCCTCTTGAAAACCGTTAATTGTAAATTATAAAAAAGCATCTATGAAATGAAAAAGAAATCATGGTAACTATATGAAACAAGACAAGTCTAAAATATCCTCTCGCCTAAGAAAGAGAACTGAAATTAAAGAAGAAAAAACACAAAAAAAAAAAAACCTGTCCAGTCGGCCGTGAAGATTTCGGCACAAGTGCCTTGGGTTGGCAACCTGGTTCCACCTTGCCTAAGAGTGTGTGAGTATCTGAAAGTAATACATCCAGGAGCTAAGAAAATTAACTTTTATTTAATTTTATATAATTGTATGTTAAATTTAAATGGTAAATGATCATACTTTCCTTTAAAGAATGAAAAATCTTACTGTAAAAGTTTATTTACAGCTTAGTTATTAAAATACAATTGATAAATAAAATTAAAATCATATTAATAGTGAATTGAGGAATAAAAAAACTATGTTTTCAGAATGTTAGAAAAGATTTTCTATCTCGTGCTTTTGATATCATCGATGGTGTTGGAGCGCCTCTGGTCTCTGGGACAAAGATCAAGAAGAATGCTCCTAGAAGTGCCAGGCAACCACAAAGGACCGTAGGCATCCACCAAAACCTCTTTCCCTGCAAAGTTTAATAATGTATTGATCATGGGTATTTGAAAAACGATATATAAAATGGTTGATATAACAACATGAGTGGACTTGGAGAGAAACTACCCATTGGTAGCACTCTAACATAATTTATACATAACGAAATCACGAGGCCATCTTCTTTTCAGACATCTTTGAGGAATATCGGGGATCAAAGAGGAAGCAATGTTAATATGAGAGAGTTTGGATGGTTCTGAAATTTATTATAGGTCAGGTTATTGTTTGCATTAGCCTAAATTGGAAACATATATAAAATATAATATTTAAATTATAGGTTAAAGGAGAAACAAAAACTATATAGGTAAATAAAAATGTATAAAAACTAATATTATTTTACGTAAACCTAATGTTTCCATGGAATTTAAACAAAACTTTCTAACTCAACGTAAATTATTGAAATAATTTTTAAGATTGAAACTAATTTATGTATAATTTAACGAATTAAAGCATGACATTGTTAAAACAATTATTGTAATTGTTCTTGTGAGTCAGAGGAAGGGAAATATTAAATATTTTCTGAATGTATCGTAAAATGTAAGTCGATTTATTCCGAAAAATAAGTATATACCATTATAGAAAATTATTAATTAACCGAAAGATATATTATAGGATTTGATATGCATTTAGAAGTGACAAACTAAATGTTCCTGATCCTAATATATACGTTTTTATGAAAATTATTGGATCAATCAGCAGGTTTATTATTACACACACACAAGTACACACATACTCAAACACACAAACAAACACACACACAAACAGACAAACGCACAAACACACGAACGCAGGTTTATTATTACACACACACACACACAAGTACACACACACACACACACACACACAAACGCACAAACAGACAAACGCACAAACACACGAACGCACAAACAGACAAACGCACAAACACACACACAGAAACGCACAAACACACAAACGACCACACACACAAACTCACAAACAAACACACACACACAAACACAGACAAACAAAAACACACACCTAAATATTAGGTCTAGAAACATTTATTTCATCACTTATAAATACAGATCAATTTCTGTAGATCTTAAAAATAACACATTGTTATTGCTAGTGAATAATCGATAAATTATTATTTTTAAAGACTTTTTTTAGAAATAATAATCGATAAATCATTATTCTCCAAACAATTTTTTAGAAATAAAAAGTTTGTTAATGCATTTATATTTATACATCCTTGGTCATGGAAAATAATTTATTGTAATATTTTTTCAGAAAAAACTGCTATTTAGGTGACGGGGTATCGAATTATCTCATTTTTTTACACCTGAGGTGAATCTCAAATTATTTTGTAATAAACTTTATTAATATGGACTTGAAGCTTATTAAACGAGCTAGTTTTTCTGAAAGTGGTGCCTCTGTAGTATAGTTGGTAAGTAATAACAATTCGTGAATATTTTTTGATTTTTGCTTCCTCACTACCAAAGGTAGGGAAGCATTGTGTTCGTGCGAGAGATTAAAAAATTTTTTTTGCTCAGAATCGAAAATTTTCACTCGCGTTTTACGTTTCAGACATCAAGGATCAAATTTGGTTCGGTGTCTGTCTGTCTGTAGTCAAATCGATGTGACGGGCATATCACCTAGTACCGTTCATCCAATCTTTATGAAATTTTCAGAGATTATGCTGATTGGTGCCTAGATGGTCCCATATCAATTTTATCAAATTCCATCCAGCACTTCCGCTTACGCACGCGCAAACGTATATTTTTAGATATGCCAATATTTCAGAAAGGGCTCGTTCGATTTGGCTCAAAGTCAGTAAAAGGTAAACTTTGAAAAAATAATGTAGAACCATTTCATTGAATTGTGTCCAACACTTTTTCTTATATGTGCACTACTAGTCCGCCGTCCGACGTCCGCGCATTTTTTCTGAAACTACTAGGCCGATTTTTTTCGAATTTGGATATAACATCAGAGGTTACCCGAGGATCATCCTCCTTCAACGACATTACTATTCGCCTTCTAGTTTCAAAATGGCGGCCGAAAAACCTGCGTTGCTATAGACTGTAGCGCCTAAACGAATGTACCGATTTTGATGAAATTTCGCTAAAGTCATTTTCTCTACGCCCTCTAAATTTATCTATACTACATACTTCAATGAAAAGAAGCTCAAAAAAAGTTACGAGGGATGGTAAAATTAAATTCCGAATTACTCAAGAAGTATACACATTTATGTCAATATTGTATATGGTTTTTTGGAAGTTTGCGGAATTTTCTAAAAAACAAAAAAAAAAATCGTCAAAATCGCACGATTAGGAGCAAAGATATGGTCTATATATATATATATATATATATATATATATATATATATATATATATATATATATATATATATATATATATAAATCTTTCGTGCTGAAGCCCCTCCTCCAAAATTAAATCTTGATTCGGTAATGTATATACTATTATTAGAGCATAAGTTCGTATGTAATAATTTTCAACTTTAATTCTATGTGTATTAAAGGTGATATTTTGTAGTCTGCAATTGATATAAGTAGTCTGCTACTATGGAAAATAGCAGATGAAAATAAAATATGAAATTATTCTAATAAAGCATAAAGAAATATTGAGTTTTTATGCTCTCTTGTAAAACAATAAATAAATTTATACAGAAGACCTTTTGAACTAACAGTATTGAAATTCATGTTCCGTATGCATTTTTTTTTAATTATTTATATTTTTATTAAGCATAATCAAGTATGGAATATTCAAATACGACCCTCTTTTGTTGAATGTTGAAGGGTAACTGTAATCGGCTATTCCGATTCTGCTTCTCTCAGAAATTTTATTCTCATACGAAAAATTGTATACCTTGTATATACAACGGAAACGGTGAGGAAGCTATACTGACCTTACTTGGCAGACGTTTTTAAAAGCAGAACATAGCTTAGTTTACCCTCTCAAAAGTCCTCTTTAAATGGTTTTAACAGTGACAAATTAAAGTTTCGTTTGAAGTAATTTTTGTCAAGTTCATTGTGAAGCATTTGTTAATTACTTAAATTAAGGATTTTTTCAGTTATCACTTTTTATCCGACAAATAATATAGCCTACTTAAAAAAAAAACATATAACATAAATTTCCTTCTTTTCTGCTAAAAATGTATACGGAGCCCCTTTTATATACATAAAGTGTACAAACCAATATGTCCACTATATATGGAGCAAGCAGCGGACCAAATTGTGACATAGTAAGACAGCTACCCACGGCAGTGTTTCGACTTTCTGTTGGAAATAGTTCTACTGTGTAAAACATGGCAATTCCGTATGCTGCTATTCCCGTGAGTCTTCCAAATAGAGTTGCACACATAATTGGCCAACCTAATAATTTAAATGGTTTTAGTGTTAAAAATAAAAATAAATGAATAAAACACAAACAAACTATAAATAAATGATTTTTTGAGGTTTCTAATTATAAGTATAAAGTATTATATTTTTGCAAAAAGTATCCTACATTAAAATAAATATGAGAAAATTACTTGCATTTCATTTTGTCAGTTTTTTTTTTAATGACTTTATATTTTTTAGATATATCAAAAAACTCATTTACAACAATCTTCCTGATTATTAGTTTATTTATTACTATATAGTTTTATATAATTTGAGGTCCGGTGTGAGATAGATAAGGCTTCTTAGATTTAATATTTTTTCTTTCAATTCAAAATAAACACATGCTATATATATACTGTTATATAACCTGTTGTGATATTGACTCTACTGTTTTTAAAATAAAAACTTATTGAAAATTAAAGAAAAAAAAAACTTATTCAAAAATTAATCTATTTCCAGTTGTTTGTTTCTTCATTTTTTCTATTTATCGAAGCCAATAGTTAAGTTATATTTTATATATATATATATATATATATATATATATATATATATATATATATATATATATATATATATATATATATATATTGGTTTATTTTATTTATCAGTTGGTTATTAGCCAGGCCCGTATTTATATGCAATTACATATTTTGTTTGCATGCACTTTTTAAGAGGCTGATTAAATATCTATGTCCACTGCAATTTATAATATCCAATCTGTAATATCCAAATGCAATTTATCTATTTTTATATTGCATATTTGATGACAAATGTACATAATTTTGATTTTGATATTTTGATTATTTCAAAGAAAAAATTATATTAATAAGTAAAATAATGATTATTATGAATACCCGTTCTGGATCGGAGAAGAATAATAAGATACAGAATAGGGCTGGCGAACAGTGAAACAAGAAAGAAAAAACTCGATAGATCTATCTTAATAAAAAATTTTTTATAACTCTAAAACTAGATAAACTGTTTTCTTAATACCTTGTGGAGTTCGTGGATCTCCCGAGACTATTTCATTTTGCTGAATATACATTTTTCAAGCATTTCTTATTGAATAGTTCAAATGAAAAAAAAAATTTAGCAGATGTTGCAAGTTTTGCCGTTCTCGTCCCCAGGGGTGGCCATCTCCACCAAAGTCTATGGCGCATAAATCACGCCCACCCCTCTCTAAAACACACACAAACACAAGCGCACACACACACAAGTACACACACACAAACAAACACACACAAACGCACAAACACACGAACGCACAAACACACAAACGAACACCCACACAAGCTCACAAATAAACACACACACACACACACACACACACACACATACACACAGAGAGAGGACCTACAAGATCTAAGAGCTGGTTCAACTGGCTGGAGTACCAAGAGTTGGTTCAACAATGGATTCCAGTCCACTGTGGGGTTGCTGGAAATTAAATCACAGACCGATTGGCCAAGAAAGGAATACTCCTTCCCCAAATTAGCAGCCTACCTAGATTGGAGGAGTACGAAACTATTAACAAAGCAGCCATAAGCCAAAGGTGTCAAGCAAGTCACCCCAATCACAATCTCCATGACTTCTTATCCATTATTTCAAGCTAACCAGAAGAGAACATGTCGTTATTTTTCGCGTCAGAACTGGGCATAACCCTTTGAAATCACACCTCTTCAGGAAGTTCAAGATAGGACCCAATCCCCTGCGTGAATGTGGCCAAAATAAACAAACCACACACCACGTTCTGCAGAACTGCCAGGTGGGGGATGACATGCGTAAGTAGATATGGCCAAAACCGACAGACCTTGGGACTAAGCTTTTCGGAAGTCTGAAGGACCACTAATTTTATATTTTTACTTGCCAACATAGCCATCTAGAGGGAAGAACGAAGAAAAATCAAAATATAATTATAGAATATGATATATTATTCTATGTGAACAAACAATATTATTATCATGAAATATACCTTGTGGTAAAACCGTTATTACTAACATAGCGATGCCAGAAACAGTATATAATGCTATTCCGGAACTCTTTCTGCCAAAATATGTAAAGAAAATAATAGGCAGCAAGAAGCCTGGCGTGTCCACAATGCCATTCAGTCCAATATACAGTCGCTGGTCAATTTCATAATTTGTTCCATTTAGTGCTAGATTTAGAAAAATTAAAAAACAATATTAAATTTATTTCTGACTGTTTTCTCTGAAAATAGTAACTTATAGAATTGTTTCCATTTGTTTTCTGAAAACAAATACCATATTCAATCATATAGAATTGTTATTACATTTGTGTTGTAAACGTTTTGATAAATTAAATTGGGAATAATAGAAAAATCACTCACATCTAGCCATCCAACATACGTACTAATCATGTCAACTCAGAAACCATTAAGCCATGGGTATGCCATTGTTCTACAAACAATTCGGAGCATTAAACAGAAACAATATGTTGAAAAATTGTGGACTTGCAATAAAATTTACATCACTTATTTCTAATACCAGGTTTTGTATCCATTTATCTTAAAAGGGGCAGGAAAATAAACTATTATCTAGATATGAAGAAGATATGATAGATGTGCAGATAATTCCAGTTCATAGATTAGTCAATTCTGCAAAACGCATTATATTATCAAATGCATGCCCTAGTATTCCTAATTATATAATAGAAAGTGAAGTTAATAGGCTGACAATCAAATTACTCTCTCCCATGTTATTTCTAAGAGCAGCACATCATGACTCCAAAAAGGAGCTATATTATGAGCTATCGGTGCCAAGTTTATATTAATCATCGATGTTAACTTTTATGAGGATGCTCACAAACATTAAGGGAATCATAGATAATAGAGGTATACAAATATAGACAACAAACATTTTAAAACATATGAATGAAAATGACTTCATCGATATCTTACTCTGTGATATATATTTGAAGACATCTCAACAGGCAACACAGTTTTTAAAAATCGACAAATTCAAATACCTCGGATCCATAATGACCTCAATGAATGACCAACGGTCGAAAATATACCAGCGTATAACAAGTACAAATGGATCTTTCTTTTCTATTCCTAAGGTATTGAGGTCCCAAAAAAAAGTTAAGAAATTTGAAATAAAGAGTGCACAATGCTAGATCTGGTTTTGAGATACGGTTGCGAGACCTGTACACTATCCAATATCTCAGAGAAGGATTGAAAAAATGGAGCGATCTGGATTCTGAATATTAAATACGGGAAAAGAACTAATAAAGAACTATTTACAATTACTATTCAATCAATATTTCGTTATATGAAGACAAAGAGGTTAAGATGGGTGCGGCATTTATCTCAGAGAAATCCATCAGTAAGCCTGTACACCAGAACGAATAGCTTAACAGTAAGTAAAATACCACGTAGAAGGCCTAAAACCAGATAGATCGATGGAAACAAGGAAGATGCAATTGATCTGCATGAAGATAACAAGAAAGAAATAGACTAAGTTGGAGAAGGATAGTTAAGGCAGCGAAAGATCTTAATAAACTTACATGACTTATAATGAACATTACCTAAAAGATAGTAATAAAAATGTCCCATAAACCATAGATAATTGCATATCAAAGTTCTTTTGGCAAGTTCAAGTGTTGAGAAAAGTTTCATATAACCTTTAAGAAATAAGAGCACATCCATACAAATAGATTCCGATTGAGCCTGAAAATAAACCAAAATAATAATAATAACTTTAATATTATGAAATGATAATTTCATGAAGGAAAATTGTTTTGTTTTATTTATTTATTTATTTATATGATATTTACAACTGTATACAGAAATACATCCAGTAAATTCGCACATGAATATAATGACATGGAACAAATGTTGAGAAACTACCCTTTGGTAGCACTCTAATGATATTAGGAGATCACGTGGCCATCTCCTTTTCAGTACACCTCAGAGGGTTATCAGGAATTGAATAGGAAGCAAGGTTAGAAACAAGAGGGTTGGGATGGTTATGAAGTTTGTTATGGAAGGATAGGTATCTGGATTCGGCCAAATCGGAAACATATGAAACATTGAGGTCTTTATGGGTTATTTTATTTATGACAAAGTTAGGTACATTGAGGATAAGGAAAATTGTAAATTGAAAATAATAAGAATACCTTGGTATCAGATCGAGGTGACTGAAGAGGCTCATTGGGTTCTAAGTGACCTAGACTCCCAATTATATTTGATGCTTTTTTTAATTTTCCTCTTGTTATTAACCATCTTGGTGATTCTGGTAAGAACCTATTGCAAAACATTTTTTTTTTTTGTATTAAAATACAGTAATACATAATGAACATTATGAAAAGTCAATGAGGAAAGGAACAAATTGTCATACATTTATCGAAAATGTTTGCGGTATAAGAATTGTAGGATGATTGTACAACATTTCCACTAAATTTGACAAAGTTTGGTTTTTCATTCCGAAAAACTCACTTAATTGTCTTTGTAAATAAATACTTTTACTCTTTGTCATGAAACTTAGCCTTCTACTTACTATACCTCAACAATTCCCTAATTCCCCAAACAGGTAATCAGCAATATCTTAAAGTATTTTAAGGTGCGTTTAGACATTTCACAAATTATGGGAAACACAATTATCTAACTTAACTTCTTCTTCTTCTTCTGGTACTACAGACCGAAGTGGCGGTTTTTCACCTGTTTTAACATTTGTTGCCACAGAGTTCTTTCCTCAAACACCCCAATGCCCGCCTATCTCATGCTCTCTTCCACCTTTTCCTTCCATAGGTTCCCTTTGGTCTAGATGCATAGATTCTCCCTGTTTAGATCTTCTTCACCTTCATTCATTCAGTTGACATGGCCATACCCATTTCAACCTACTCATTCTTATCACATTTGACAGTGGAAGATCGTTATAAAGATCACAAATCTCTTTATTTTTCCTATTTCGCCATAGACATCACCAAACATTTCATGCACGATTCTCCTTTCGAACCTGTTACATATGTAATGATTTAATCTCCATGTTTCTCCTCTATACGTAACCACAAGTTTGTTCTGGATTTTATGTATATGAATTTTAACTTAACGAGAGATAATGTTACTGTTTACTATGTGCCTAATTGCAAAATAAGCTCTAGTTCCTGCTGGGATAATTCTTTTAACTTCTTCTAACTCATTTGCTTCATTTGTCATTAGAGTTTCTAGGTATGGTAAAGCCGACACGAATTCCATGTTTTCTCCGGAAATTTCATACTTTGGTGGGTGTTGTCATCTCACTTTTTCTATGAACATTAATTTCATTTTTTCAACATTTATTTCGAGCCAGACCTTCTTGCTGCCCATCTCAAGGCAACATACGCCTCCTCAATTCCTTGCTTGCTTCTTCCTAAAATCACCACACCATCTGCGTATGCCATTATTTGTAGTGATTTATTTATGATTGTGCCATTTTCTATCACCTTTATGTTCTTTGCAACATTATCAAGTACAAGATTAAGCAAAAGATGCCCTAGGACATCTCCTTGTCTTAATCCATTTTATATTTCTATAAGCTTAGACATCTTCCATTTACTCGTATTTGAAAATTGAAGTTCCTCGTTGTCGTCTTTGTAAGATTGGTCATTTTAGGAGGGATATTTGCTTTTTCTATTGCCTTATATGCCATAAATCTGTAGGTAATATCATAAGCAGCCCTAAAATCAATAACCACCATGTAACTATATTATATTACTATATCTTTTCATCGATCTGCTGTAAAGAAAAGACCTGATCTATGGTTGACCTGTTTTTTTTTTGTTTCCCGGAAACCGCACTGGCAGTCACCAACCGCCCTTTCGTAGTACGGTACAAGTCGGTTGCAGAGTAGTGCAGCAATTACCTTATATGCAATATTCAGCAGGGCAATACTTCTATAGTTTCCACATTCTGCCATGATTCCTTTTTTGTACACCACAGTTCCAGTTTTCCGACATGCTCTCAACCTCCCAGGTGCGCTCTATGAGACGATGCAGCTCTCTCATCATATTGTGGCCCGCAGCTTTAAAGAGTTCAGCATTAATATTGTCTGCACCTAGTACCTTATTTCTCTTCAGATTATAGATCAATTCCCCTAGCTCTTCTAGTGTTGGTAGGATTGATTTTTACCATCCATATTCTAAGGCATGGATTCTCTATCGTGGATCACAACTGTTCCGGCGATTTCTCCGGCATCATTATTTAATGGTACTTGTAAGTATTCTTCCAATCTCTCCATGAACTCCTTATTTGAGGTCAGAAGTATACCTTCCTTTTTTTTTATCCAATTGTTGGCCGGTATGTATACTTTCTTGATGGCTCCTATTTTCCTTTAGAATTTCCTGATTAGAATTTCCTCTCTCCTCTCTCAGTTTTTACCAATTTTATAGCGGAATCTCTCTGATTATTCACGTGATACAGTTAAAGTGTATATCAGAGCAGTTGATATTTACTCAAGTGATGGCCAGTAAGGTGCCCAAGAGGTCTCGGTCAGACGGAGTTAGCTCACCAGCCAAACCAGCTGCCTACGAGAAATACCTCCAGTGACCAAAATGAACACTTCAGAACCAGAACCTCAGCCCCAACCAGGTACGTCTGCACAAGAAACGATTGAAGAATCACCTTTCTTTACTCCAAACCCCTACCAAGTGATTCAAAATGACAAAGAAGTAATGGAGTCTGCAGCAATACCCAGAGAACCAAAGCCTCCTCCGATATTTGTGAAAAATATAAAAAATTTCCAGATGTTCTGCACCCAACTAAATAAAATCTGCTCTGGCAGTTATTCATGCCTTAACAGGACCAATGACACCAAGATAACACCTGATTCTGCAGAAGCCTACCGAAAAATAGTGAAGTACTTATCAGAAACAAATGCGAATTTTCACACTTACCAGCTGAGGCAGGAAAGAGCTTTACGAGTGGTGATAAGAAATTTACATTCCTCAACCCCCACTGAAGTTATTAAAGAAGAACTAACGACGCTTGGTTTCAATGTACGCCAGGTAACAAACGTTTTGAAGGAGGACAGGGAACAGCCAGGATTACGAAATAGGATCCCACTACCATTGTTTTTCGTGGACTTGGAGCCATCACCAGGTATCGAAAAAATATATGATATCACAAGAATATACTATACAATGGTGAAAGTTGAGAAGCCATATCCCAAGAGAGACATCGTGCAGTGCCATAATTGTCAGACCTATGGCCACACGAAGACATATTGCCACCATCTGCCGCGTTGCGTGAAGTGCGGTGAACAGCACAAATCTGTAGAGTGCACCAAACCTATACAAGATCCAGCAGTATGTGCCCTATGCTTGGAGGGACACCCGGCCAACTACAAAGGCTGCCAAATTTACAAGAATCTCAAAACCAGACACCAGAAAAACCGGATTCAAGATGAAGCACTAAGAACAAGAAGAGAGAGAGAGCCTTCCAGAATTGTAAACAATGATGTATCATTCTCCCAACTACTTAGAGGTAAGACTTTAACCGATAAATGTCAAGCCCTGCCACAACAACAACCTCAAACCCAACCTCAAAATCCTCTTCATCCTAATATACCTAACCACCAACAACAAATTCCTCATATTCCTCCTCCTTCAAATGCAACAGATCTCACAAGTTTGTTAGCATCTTTCCTCACCGATTTCAAATCCCTTGTTACTCCACTCATATCACTCCTCACGAATCTCGTATCTCACCTCATCCCTCCTTTGAAAAATCCTTAAATGACTCACATCCCTAAACCCATATCCATTCTCCTTTGGAATGCGAATGGTGTTAGAAATCATACAGACGAACTATCTACTTTACTACTTGACAAGAACATTGATGTGGCACTAATTACTGAAACTCGACTAACCACTAAACAGCACTTCAATATACCACAATACCTGACATATCGTACTGACCACCCTGACGGAAAAGCACATGCCGGTACTGCTGTAATTGTACACCAATCCCTCTCCCATCACCTACTCCCATTACCAATAAATGATTTCCTACAGTCCACCGCTATCGTGATAAAAACCTTCTCCTTTCCGGTCACTCTTGCATCAGCGTATTGCCCTCCTAACCGATCCATATCCAATGCCCAATTCAGTTCTCTCCTCGACTCCTTAGGACATCACTTCATCTTGGGTGCAGACCTAAATGCCAAGCACCAACAATGGGGTTCCAGAACCACGAATTCTCGTGGCCGAACCCTGCTGTCTGCACTCAATTCCCAACGTTTTCACCTCCTTTCCCCCAACTCTCCTACCTACTGGCCCACAGATCCCAACCGTAATCCTGATCTTCTAGATTTCTTTATCCACAGCGGCTTAAGTCCCCTCAATTGTTCCATTACACGTCTAAATGAACTTTCCTCTGACCATAGTCCTCTAATCCTTAATGTTTCACTTGAACCTGTTCCCAAACCTTCTCCACTGTCATTCATTAGGGGCCCAGTAAACTGGGACCTTTTCCGCCAAATAATCTCCGATAATATTGATCTCAACATATCCCTCAAAACTCCCGATGACCTTGATAGTGCCGTAAATTCCTTTACTACCACAATCCAACAAGCCGCCTGGACTGCCTCCTTTCCAAAAGACTCCTCCAGAATTCCTATAAAGACCATTCTACCCCAACACCTCCTTAACCTAATCCGCACCAAACGCCGTGCCAGATTATTATGGCAACGATCCCGACATCCTACCGACCGCTGCTCCTATAATTACTACTGCAAACAATTAAAACTGGAATTAGCCACCTTCAGATCACAATCCTTCAACTCCTAACTATCCTCCCTCTCTTCTCGCGACAATTCCCTTTGGAAAACCACAACAAAAATCCTAAATCCTCACCGCATTTCCCATCCTCTCCGACGAGGTGATGGCTCCTGGGCAGCATCTGACGAAGATAAAGCTGAGGAGTTCGCCATTCACCTATCCAATACATTTATTTCACATCCGGAATCCCATCCTGCCCACACCGTAACAGTAGAAGAACTCCTTACATCACCAATCCCACTTTCCTTGCCCCCAAAAGCTATTCATCCTTCCGAAGTAAAATTTCAATTAAAAAAACTAATCCTCCGTAAAGCTCCTGGACATGATCTCCTTACACCTCAAATCCTTCGACAACTTCCATCCAAAGCAGTCATATTCCTTACATATATCTACAATTGTATCCTACGCACCACCCACTTCCCTCTGTTATGGAAACACTCCACTATTATCCTTTTCCCAAAACCAGGAAAACCTCTCAATAGCTCAACATCCTATAGACCAATCAGCCTACTCCCAATCCTTTCAAAAATTTTTGAAAAGATCCTTTTGAAACGAATCCTACCCATTATAGAATCCCAAAATATCCCTTCCCATCAGTTTGGTTTTCGCTCTCAACATTCTACTGTTCAACAAGGACTCCGAGTCGTTGATCATATTTCCTCAGCCCTAGAAAACAAGGAATACTGTTCGGGTGCCTTTCTGGATATTGCACAGGCATTTGACCGGGTATGGCACTCCGGACTGCTCTCCAAGCTTAAAATCCATTTACCTCAGTCCTTGTACCTAGTCCTCCGATCCTACCTCTCTGACCGCTCCTTTCGAGTTCGCTGTGGAACAGAATTTTCCAATATCTACTCCGTTAAAGCCGGTGTTCCCCAAGGCAGCGTCTTGGGTCCCGTGCTTTACATCCTCTTTACTGCTGACATCCCTGTTCATCCCGATACTTTTCTTGCAACATTCGCTGACGACACCGCAATCTTATCATCCAACTCTGATCCCGAAATAGCATCCTTAAATCTCCAAAGTCATCTCACCTTGATTGAGCACTGGTGTAATAACTGGCGCATTAAAGTTAATGAATCTAAATGCCAACACATTACTTTTACACTCCGACGCAATTCCTGTCCACCAGTACTCTTTAATTCCATCCAGCTTCCTTATTCAGACACAGTCCGGTATCTTGGCTTTCATTTAGACCGAAGACTAACTTGGAACCCGCATACTAGACTCAAAAGACAAGAACTCAACCGACGATACGGCCAACTATACCGACTACTAAGTAGAAAATCTAAACTTTCCATTGAAAACAAGCTACTGATCTACAAGACAATACTGAAACCTATTTGGACTTACGGACTAGAACTGTGGGGATCAGCAAAATTTTCTAACATCAAGCGCATCCAATCCTTCCAGTCTAAAGTCCTTCGAACAATAGTCGATGCTCCTTTCTATGTATCCAACAAAACCCTACATCATGACCTTAGCATCCCATTTGTCCTAGACCTTATCCCAGAAAAGTTCTCCAAATTTCACCAGAACCTTACTTACCACCCAAATCCTCTTGCACAATCCCTATCAAGCATCTCCCATCCCTATAATCCTCCAAGAAGGTTGAAACGGCAGTGGCCTCGCGACCTTTTGTAAATTATATAAATTGGAGTTCTGGCAATGGCCAGATTCTTCACTCAAGACATGTGTGTATGTGGCTAAAGTGCTCTCGACCAATCTCCGCTGGCTTTAGTACCAGTGACGCGGTTGGAAGCGTAGCGCAGGGTTCTCCTGGAGTTCCCTCGCCGGTTTGTATATAGGTATGCATGTTATTTTTTTTTTTTTTCCTTAGTTTTAATTTTCTTATTTTTTAGGTTATTTTATTTTATTGTCTATTGTATATACTTTTGATTATTATTTTGTTCTATTTATTTTATTTTTTTGTACATATGGTGTGAATGTCATCCTACCTCACTATAACCAATGTCGAACAGACAGATTGTTATAATACTCAATAAAGAAATTTAAAAAAAAAAAAGAATTTCCTACTTTCGTTTTTATTAGCCATTCGATGTTCTTTAACTGTTAACAAAAGTTCTGTAAATCTTTAACTTTAAAAGTTGTAAAAGAAAATGTTCGAATCCCAAAATAATATAAGAAAATTCAAAATAAAGATTTCAGTCATACCGAAACTGATTTTTTATTTATTGGGTAATATAACATTCTGTCTATTTGACAATAGTTATTGTGACCTTTATTGTGAGTAAGACCAGATTTACAGTATACACAATATATAAAACAAATCTAAGCATAATAACAACTAAATATTAATAAAACAATATATACAATAAGTAAGAATAAAATAACTTAAAGATAAATAAATAAAAAAAGAACACATGCATACCTATATACACTATTTACAATCAGGCGAGGAAACTCCGAGCCAAGCTTATCTCTCCGATTGGGGAGGGAAAACCAGGACTCAAGGAGATCCCTGCACTGCTCTCTGAACCGCGTTACTGAGGCTTAACCCAGTGGAGAACCGAGACTGATTAAAAATAAATTTAAAATTCCACTTCGAGAGTGTTTATACTCACGAGCGTTTTGTTTTATTCCGGTTTCTATGTTTGTAAATAGTTTACGAGAACTCTTCAAGTAAAGATTCAGAGGACAAGACATAATTTTCCGAAATTAGTGAAACTGACTCGAAATATCTGAAAATGAGCTCACTTCAAAAACGTCACCGAAACTCTGCCCTTGGGTCAAGAATCAATTCATTTAGCAAGAAAAAAAGTAAATCGACAAAATCTAAACAGTCAGCCGAACCATATATAAATCAGCAACCAAAACTAGAAGCAAAACAAATACCATAAAACCAGAGTCAGCTGCACAAGGTATCACAACCAGCAATAGTTCTGCTCCTTAGTATTATTATTGCTCCTTAGTTTATAGTAGTTAGTAACACACCAAACAAGCCTCCTGTTTCTCAAGGTTTTAAAATTTGTATTGTTGGAAGACTTTTACATACCACTATATTCTTCTGGGTTTGTTCTTGGATTGCCGGACATTTACTAATGTCGAAGTAAATGGACAGACGTATTTATTTATACGTATTAATTTATTTGCAACATTAGTAAAGTCGAAAAAAATAGTTGATTGTATTTGCTGCTAGACCGGGTTTGTCTAAATTTTATCATACTAAAAATCGATTTAATATTTTATAAAATATTTATAAACAGTTGCGTATATCAACAAAAAGAAACTGTGTAATTTTTTTGAAATAAAGATATTATTCATTATCAGTTCCAGGTTTAGTATCTTCTCCGCCCTGGTATCCCAATGTTTATAAATATTAAATAAATAAAATAATATTTATTCCATTAATATGATAATACCAGCAATGGATGATGAGTGCGAACATAGGGACAGAGATAGCTAATTGAAGTTGTCTCCAGTTATTGGTAAAATATGCAGCCAGTGGAAGATATACGAAGCCAAATGAATAAGATATGTTGAATAAATTTCCTAAATATTCCCTATAGCTCTTTACCGTTAGTTCCATCACTGCAAAATAAGGAGTTATTAGAAGTAGACATATATCGGTACTGTTAGTAATCTTTTGTACTAACTGTTGGATAAATATATAAAAATTGAGTTTTTTTACAAAAGACTCTACTAAAGTTAATAAATTATAAACAAATTATTTCGAAATAGCAAGCGAGTTTTTTATTCTCCCAGCAACTTATGTCACCTGATACATATTTATAACAACTCATATCAAGTCACTTATAACACATGATACACCTCTCTCCCAATGTTACCAACACTACACCATTTTTTTGGTTTACGCATTAAAAATAAACATTACAATAGAACATAATATTTTAAGTAATGTTGTTGTTTTGTTGATCTCCTTAGTTTATATAACTCGGGGAGCTTTCGGTGTTTACTACTATATTCATCTTTATTAAATTACATTAAAATTAAATACTATACTGTATATATAAATCGGATTGAATCATAAATCCTTCAGTATGCAGAGTATGATAAGACTCTGATAACAGAAGCAGAGCGAATCGGCATATAAGTAAATGAATGTAAATCAAACATATAATAATAATCCAAAAATCTCACCTGCATAACAGTCTGCATGGAAGATAAATAATTCCTGAGAGTAGACAAATTCAAATATCCTAGATCCACAATAACCTAAATGAATGACCAACGGTCGGAAATAGACCAACGTATAACAAGCGCTAACAGAATTTTCTTCTCCCTTTCAAAGGTATTCAAATCCTTAAATTCTAAAGAAATTTCAAATTACCGGTATACGGTACCATCATGAAACAGTTTTTATAAATGACAGCGAGACCTGGACCCTCAACAGAAATCTAGAATGAAGTAATGAAATATTTGAGTGGAACATCATCCGCACGATATTCCGAGTACTAAAACATCGAGGTGAAAGACCAAATTCCTTGAGCTACTTACAGAAACGGTTGCTTACGTTCATGTAGATCGGAGCAATCCATCTGGAAGCCAAAAACAGGTCAAAGGCCAAAAACTACAAACAGATCGATAGATAGGATTAAAACAAAGATGCAATAGAGCAGCAGATACCGGCCTACTTACATTACCGCAACGTGTACTACACATAGGTACTAGCTGCCGAATCTTACGTGGGAAATTAGAAGGGAATCAATTATAGTTTTAGAATGGTTGGTTCCTCTGTTTAAATTGCGGAGTAGACTGTCCTCACCAGGCCATGGAGAACTGATTTTTAGAATGATTATGGAGAACATCCGTATCATTTCTGCCTGAACAGTAAATATAAAGTGCAATTACTCAATTATAACCTAACAAAGTCCGTAAGGTCCATGTATTCATACAAACACCATGTATTGTAGCAACACACTTTAAACCTAATCTCTAACGTACTCCTTCATGGATGATAAATATTCAGGACGCAGTCTTTTTAATTTTTTTAATTTATGACAACGTTTCAATCCAAACATATGGGTCATCTTCGGGGTGTGGTTTGAGCACTGAGGGTATTCAAGTACTCGTAGTATATGATATGTAGAACAGTCGACTAACTTCCTTCAAGATAACGTACCCCATGTTTTTAATCCTGCTCGATTCGATGGTGGATAAGGAGTTCTTATTATACAATTTCTATGTAAATTACAATCTGCATATATTGTATTATTTATATATTAAAAGCAATTATATCTTACATCACCTCTTTTTTACTTTCTCAGCATTATCAGATTATACAATAATTTTCTACATTTGATTAGAAGGAAGGTAATAATTAAAACCTTTTTTTTCTTATTAATGTCTAATTAAGCACTTAGATGTAATAATAATTTTACAAATTGAGAATGCTGTTCCACGTTTTGGTCTGCACCTTTTTTTTAGTACAGCAGTGTGCGACCTAAATTTCAATACTTTGTGTCCAGCAACATGTTAACTTTGCAAATCTATGAAATTTAATCACTCGTTCGCGCCCGTTTAATTGCAGTAATAAGAATCATGTTGTAAGTGAAAAACTCGGGCTTTCGAAGCGGGAATTAATTGAGGCATTAAAGACGGTAGGGCATCGTTTTAGCAATTCTTTGGGAAAAAAAAATGTGTATATGAAACAAAAATTTAATCTAGGGACAATTAAGCAATGTTTTGAGCGAAATTTTCAAGACTTAGCTTTTTTGATCTTTAGTTAGTAACAGTGAAATATCTCATTATTGTTATCCATCTACCTTTTTTTTTAATCATGGTAGACACCAGTACTTCAAACCCTTGTCACTTTTGACTGCAGACATTTACTAGTATTACCTGATTTGAAAAACTAATAAATTTTCTTTTTATTTATTAAAAACAAAGACAAATTTTATTATGATTTGAAAAAAAAAATATATGAATAAAGTATAGCGTTAAGTGACTGTTTTGAATTGGCTTATAAGGCTAAATATGAACTTATGTATGCAATACCATACAATGATAAATAAATCGACGATATCAGTCTATGTGATATTTTACTATAGAAATGTCACATTTGGATATTTATATTTTCATGAAATATAAAAATATAAGTTTTAGACAAGAAACGGTTCGCAAATCATTTAATGACTTTTTTTAACAACCATAAATTATTCTGAATTAGAACAAAATATTATGCCGTAAATAACATGGCTCCATAACTTTTGTCCCTTTGGATTTGCTATTTTCCCCACTCTGCGACGATGGAAGTTAGTGGAGACTTACCAAAAAGCTTACTAAACATGAAGTACCTTAGACACATCCCTCCGAAAATAAAATGATTCCTGAACCGTCACCTACAGAAAAAAATCGCAACTCTTTGCTGAATACCTTTCATCTGTTTTTATACCACACACAGAATTAACAAATACTGAGTACGATAAAAATATACTAAACACTTTGGATGTGCCTTAAAACTAAAATTACCTCTTCTTTCCTTCACCCCTTCAGAGGCTGCTGAAAAAATAAAAAAATTGCCTAAAATAAAAGTTCCTGGACACGCTGAAATAATCTAACAAATGCCTAGAAAAGTTCTAATGTTTCTGACAACTATTTATAAATTCCCACTAAAATTAAAATAATCACATATAGCAAGCCTAACAAGGAAAAAAAACTCACCTTCATCATACCGACTATACCGACATCATCAGCTTGCTTCCTATCTGTACCAAAATTTTCAAAAGTTTAATGTATAAAAGGCTTATTAATATTGTAACAAATCCGTAAATAATACCAGACCATCAATTTGGATTTAGGGTACATTATTCAACTACACATTTACTACATAGAGTAAGGAATTACATATTAACGGCACTGGACCAGAAGTTATATGCAACTAGCGTATATGTGGAAGTTGCTCAAGTGTTTGTCACCACTCTTTAAACTCAAGTCTATACTTAACTTTACTCCTACCTAATTCTACAATTCTTCTTTTTGGGCAGATATTTTTCCATCCAACACGGGTTTGAACTATCTTCCTTCAGGTTTATCTCAGTATGAATAACCCAAACTTCAGTACTTGCTCCATTACTCTATAGTACCTTGTTCCAACATTTTAACAGCGACATCAGCAGCCGACACATCAATTTTAGCAAGACAAAAAAAAACTAACATACACCTCTCTGATTCTATAACAATATTTATCAAAATTACATGATTGGTTCAACTCTGAAAAATCCTACTTAATCAAGACGACACATCACACACATTACGTTTAATCTTCGACTCGAATTGTGCTCTACAGTTTTTCTTGACCTTACATAGATTCCAAAGAAAGACTCCGTTCACTTTCTTGGTCTGACATTTGACCTAAAAAGTGACATAAAACGATAAAAAAGAAAAATACCTCAACGCAATAGTAAATGTTCACAACACAGATGCATAGTAAAGTACGTAGAAGGTTGAAGAGGAGCTGGATGAGGGACTTGCTCGCCTAACAATTAATATAAATATCACACTTGGAGATATGTATGATCAAAATCGGAGGAGAGTCGGCACTGCTTTGAGAGGAATATCAACCGCAATCAATCAAACCGCTGGAAAAGAAAGACCAATAAAGAACTGCTTACTGAAACCGGTCAATGAAAATAGGATCATATGAAGGCAAGGAGGTTAATTTGGCTAAGGGCGACCGGTCAGGAGTCCTCTACACAACAAAGAAAGTCTGAATAGTTACGCAAGATACGTGGAAGGCCAAAAACCAGACGAATAGATCAAATAAACAAAGTTGCATTAGAGTTGCATGCAGCTTACTGGGAAGAAATAGCCTAAGATAGCGAGAGATGGAGCAGGATGATTTATGGCGGAAAAAGATCTATAAATCATGAAGAGTCAACACACACATGTACACTACTTATTCTTTCTTTAACTCACTTTACTATTTATTTATTTGTCTAATAATCCTCAAACTACTTACAAAATAACTTTGGAAGCCTCATAATGTAAATATGTTTTCAATAACTGTTGATGATAAAGTACTTTAATTAATATAATTTTAAATTAATACTTACAGATTGTAAAACCAGTTTCATAGAGACCAGCACCAGCGACCCCTATAAGCAACCTGAATACTATGAACATGACATAACTATCTACAAAAGCTGCAGATGGGCCTGATATCATGAGCAGTACAGATGAAAATATAAACGTCTTCTTTCTTCCATATCTAAAAATACATTTTTTTTAATATATAAAGTAACTACATTAATTCAGTGCTGAAATAGTATATTTATAACTGTGAATTCTTAAACAAGAGGAATTATATTCCACCAAACATCTCTTTCCTGGTTCCTCAACACTCAATGCAAGCCAAGGGATAGATGAGAGAAAGAGAAATTTTAATATAAACTTAATTGACCCTCATACTACAGATATGAAGTTGCCTGGGGATAGAAGAAACAATTGTTCTGTGACACCTGTGAACTTAATTAATATTTTTATTCTTTATCACTTTTCATGTTTTAATAGTAATTCTTTTCATAGAAACACTAACTTCCATTTACGGTTAAGAGCTAAGAGATAAAAATTACGGGAGTGTTTCAATGATAAAGCAGTCAAAGCCTGAAAATTATCATTTTGGAAGTTATGGCCACTTGTCATCTACAGTCTCAAGATCAAAATTAGATTATTGATTAGTGATTTTTTATTAAATCTTCCAAATTTAAAAAAAGGGCATTTTTAAATAATTAATAAAATTAATAATTTTTTTATAAAATATAATAACTTTAATGAACACTTTCATCTCCCCTCCATGCTTCAATTCATTTTAATTTTTTTTTTACTACGTTTTAGACAACTTTTCCCATTTTTAAGTCGAAATCTTTATATCACTATCCTATTCTCTATGTAGTATTATTTTTTATATAATTGTTATGAAATCTTTCTTCATTCTTATCCTCACAATCCTCCAATATTAATTTCATAACTATTTATGAAAAGTCAATTCTATACTTACAATAAAAAGACTTTGGACACGTCACACAAATTAAGCATTTTTAAAAATCCACCAAATGCTATACATTTTCGTCCTTTATATATAATAGCCTTATATCAACTAGTTAATTAGTAATTTTTTTTTATTATTCTAGTACTTGTTTTAGTTCTTACTAAAAACTATAAAAGGATTGACACTTTCGTGAGGAGAAGCCCATAAGATTAGTGTTGCTCAAAATCGGCCTCGGTCTTGTATTTTGCAGGACCAAGACTAAGACCGCTCAATTGTAGCAAAACAAAGATCAAGAGCGATAAAAAAAAAAACTTTTTGTGAATAAAAATTAAGGCAAAATAGTTACAAATACAAGGCAATTTTAGTTACTATATATAAAGATTGACAGTAATATCTTTATAATATGTAGTGGCAATATTTTATCAAATTTCTCACAGAGCTAAAAAAATAGTGTAAAGCGGACCAGTTTTAGCAACGTTATAGTGTATTGAATTTTAACGTTGATTTTAATAAAGTCCACTTTCTCGCTTACATAGCTTTAGTTCATCAAAGAAACCGTACTCTAATGATTTCTGTTATCAGATTTTTTTTTTCCTTTTCTTCGGTTGGCGCTATAGACCATGAAGATCTTTGACCACGTCTATGGACTAGGGAGGCCACTGAACATCCTGGTAAACACCACATCCCAAGTCCCGACTTAAATTCAGTGAGTAGGATCAACATTCCTAAGCCCGGTCGGTTTGATTTGCCTCTAGTAGCCTGACGGGTATCGCACCCAAAGGGAGAGTAACTGGCTGTGTGGCTTTCCCTGTTCGACGGTTATGCAAATCCGTCGGTCACCCATCCAAGTACTGACCACTCTCGACGTTGATTAATTTTTATTATCTAAGCGTCACGGCAACTCAGACTCAATCAGAAAAATTAGTTTAATTCAATCGTGTTATTTTTAATAAATATATATATTTTTTAAATTGTTTAAAATTCATGTGAGTGGAAAAGACATGTGAGTGGACACACCAGATTTTTTATTTAAATAATTGTTTACATTGTATAGATTGTGTTTACAACTCTTCATTCCAACGTCCAGCCCTATCGCTATCTTTCTTGGCAATGCCTTTAATGTTTTGTCAAGTTAATTTTATTACTATGGTTGAACTTTATACTATATTAATGTCAATAAAACATCTAATCTCTAGCGTTTTTCTAAGATCTAAAGATCTTAAATCTAAGGTCTAAAATACAAACATATTTAATAAATTGCAATAAAATAAGTAAATGCTAGGCTCTTGCACAAGACCAAGGCGCAAGACCAACTCGTTTTAGTCTTGGATTTGGACAACAATACATAAGACAAGTTTCAAGAATATAAAATATAAAACCTTCAAACTTCAAATAAGATATTTCCATTCATTCTATTAACTTTGTTTTGAATTCCTGAGGCTTGACTTTAATTTATTGGATTTTATGTTTAATGATTCATTAACAACCTATTTCTTATTTAGTTAGATTTGTCTTAATAATTGCTGAAAAAGGTAAAATAATGTTAAAAAATTAAATAGTTTGTTTCAACAAACAGATACATGCCTTAAGATGAAATAAGATGCCTTTCTTACCTGTCGCTGAGTATTGATTAATATTGATGATTAAACATACAAGATTACGATACATGTATTACGATAAAATCCTTTCTAACCTATCACTGATCAAGCCAAAGACTAAGGCTCCGAAAAATTTTCCGATTGCAACACTGATCTGAGCTGTTGATCTCAGGGCTAAGTCATCACAAACAAGATTCCACTGTTAATATAAAATTAATTACTATAATTTTGGAAATAACAAAAAAATATATGTAATCGAACATTTTTAATACGAACCTGGCTGACAATTGTCTGATGATAGGACTCTTCATTATAAATATAATTTTTACATTTCATTACGTCTGGTTTTTGTGTTTCATTGCAATATTTAACAGCTTCATCAAATTCCAAATCCTTCAATAACGAGTAATTCCAGGCATAATGAACGCAACTTTCTTTTTCCAACCTACAAGGTTAACAATATTCTTCGTAAAAGCTTTAGATTAACATTATCAAGAACGAATCAAGAATAATTAAATTATAACCAACGCTGGACTGCTGACTTCTCTCATTTGTTCCTTGGTCCAGTTCGCTTCAACTAGCTCAGGGATATTGCAGAAGAAAGAAGGATTTCCTCCAAGAAATATGTAAGATGCTAAATGTGTAGCATTAAAGATAGTTGGAGTGGACGTTAGAAACAATATCCATACTAACCAACGATGGTTTTTACATTTTTTTTTCTAAAGCATCTTCTAACTCTATTGGATCGATTTCACTGCTGTAAAATAAAAACCAGCCATAAATTAAAATATATATTGTAGTGTGAAAAAGTCTGCGAACAAAGCAAATAAAAAAACAAGATTCAATTTAAAAGTGTTCATATCTGCTTTATTATAAACTGATTTAACCTTGCAGTTTTTGTAGAAGTAATATATGGGATTGTCCCGAAACTAATGCAGGGTTTTGAGTTTTCTTTTAAATACTAAATAAGAAACCATTTACGTTTACTGCGTTATTCATTTTGTGAATGTCAACACTTATTAATCCTCTTCCAAACGATAATGTTTGGCTACTTCTGTAGCATTTCGCTGCTTAGAAATAATTCAGTCTTTACTAAGATTGCCTTCTTTAAGTATAATTTTGATTTAAGATTTTAATTCGGCCGGAATGGGTCCCAGGCTGTCAGAAACATAATAAAGTCTGGGGCGAGAGCAGCATTAATGAGTGTACTGTTCAACGTTGGTTCAAAGAATTTCAGGAGGAAAACTTTAGCCCTGAAGACAAAGAAGGTCATGGAAGGACTTCCTCTCTTGATGACTATGTTCTTATGGTTTTGGTTGAAGAAAACCCGAGAACAAGTGTTGGAGAACTTGAAAAGCACTTTAACCTTAGCAAATCGACTGTCGATGACCACTTCAAGACGATCGGAAAGATAAAAAAAAGCTTGAAAGTTCAGTTCCAAGCACATTAAACGACCGTTAAAAAAAGACCAGCGTTATGAAGTTTGTGCTACACTTTGCCGAAACAAAAGCGATTCTTTTCTGTCCATAATTGTTACTTGTGATCAATAGTGGATACTTTACGATAGCAGTAGACGTTCTGGACAGTGGCTCCACAAAGGAAAAGTAGCAGAACATTTTCCAAAGCCCCCAACAAATCTAAAAATGTGATGGTTACAGTTTGGTGGGCTACGTTTGGTTAGATACACTACAGCTTCTTAAATCCTGGAGAAACCATCAACGCCGAATCGTATTGTAACCAAATAAATACAACGCATGAGAAATTAGCAATAATGAAGCCATCTTTGGTCAAACGGATGGAGCCCATTTTGTTGCATGACAACAGCCACATATCTCACTCGTGACTTTACAAAAACTGTTGGAGCTTAAATATGAAACTCTGCCACATCCGCCCAACTCTCCGAATCTCTCGCCTACGGATTCTCATTTTCTTAAATCCTGGACCACTATTTACGTGACAAAAATTTAATGGATAAAGGTAATTAGAAAATTAGCCGTTCCGAAAATTCCGTTGTGTTGACGTTATTTTGTATCTTGAATATTGCTACTTTATTGTCCAAATTTTACTACTTTGTTATCCACTCCGGTCTTTATTCTTTATTCCCAACGCCATGGGCCGTTGTATAAACTCTAGTAAGCTGAGTGTATCTTTGGAAATTGTTCTAATATTGGAATTATCCGTTTTTTTCGGAAATTTAATTTATTATTCCAGATTTCATAATTTCTTCTTGCTTTCTATTTAATGTTACTTTTATGTCTACTTATTTTTATTTTTGACGGACATTAAGGTATAATTTTGCATCAATGATAATTTCCCATCAGAGAAAATGAAAACGAATTTGAAGATTATAGTTTTGGAACTCATTATGTCATCAAAAGTTACATTAAATAGGAAAAAGGAAATTACGAAATATAAAATGTTAAAATAAATTTCCGAAAAAAAAAGAAGGAAAATTCTAATATTAGAACAATTTTTCAGATATACTCAGCTTTCTAGGGTTTATACAACGGCTCTTGATGTTAAAAATAAAGAATAAAGAAAGAATTTGTTGTAAGTGAAATTTAGAATTATTCGGAGGATAGAAAAATGTCAACTTAACGAATTGGTCCTTTGGTTTGTTAATAATTGAAAATAACGATAATTTAAATATATTAAATCTACAGTATCTGCATGGCTAAGTCAGTTTACTATTAAGAAGATAAAACAGTTTTAAATTGAAACATTTCTGTAAAAATTTGATCTTTGTCGAATATCATTTCACGGCACGGTATATATGTTTGTAAGGTTATTAATATATTTATTAGACTTACCGCATAGTGTAGAGTCGATACTCCCTGACTAAAGATTATAGCAGTTGTGAAATCAAAGAAGTACTTCCCATGATTTTATATATTCCTTTATGTTTATTTCCTCCTCCATTCAATTCGATTCCCTGTTTAAGAAAATTTATTCCTTCAACGATTTCCATCAAACGATCATGGAGCAGTAAAGAATAATTACACTAATTTTTATTATTAACTGCATCAGTATATGGAAATATTATTTCTTATTTTGGTATGAATATTTGTAAATTTATTTATATCCTAGCCGTAATTGAATCTAGCCTAGTGAATTAGAAAATCATTTTGAATCACTATCCCATCAAGTTTGATGGATGAAAGGGAAATGGAATGAAAAAAATGTTTAAAAAAATTTAATATAAGTAAACAATATTGAAAATCTCCGAAACTGCAATGAAATTAAAAATCTGGTGCGCGCAACACACAACTTTCACTTACCGCTCTACTGTGAACAAGAATTATTTTCTGGCAATGCTAGACTATTATATAATTTTTGAAGTGCATTTTAAACGGTGCTAAAGCTTACAGATCAAAAATCATTAAGACCATTATAATTACAAAAAGTCTGTTTATTATATCGACGGTAGCTCATAAAAATCTAGTCACTCCATCTGCTTTTATAAACAACACAACTTCAGCCTCTGATTCTTTCAGTTGACAGAATGAGTAACTCCAATTTAAACATTTTTGAGTAATGTCATTTTTGTGATATTTCTAGTTGAAAAAGTTATCTATACAGACAGTGAGTAAGTTGATTCCAGAGTAGGTGATTCCAGTGTTGAAATATAGAATTTTGAATAAAGGTATAAATTTTGCCACTAGAAACATCACTAAAATTAATAATAAAGAATGTTGAAATTGGAGTTTGTCATTCTGTCAAGAGAAATTTCTTTATTAATTATATCTGAATATTTAACCTATAAATGATTATGGATCGTAGGGCTATTAGTTATTAATCTGTTATTTCCCATTGTAAAGTTTCCTAAAACATAATTACGATATTTTCATTGCTTTGCCATGGATAGGTCAAAAGTTGTCACACTAATTTGAAGTGGATAATGTTAGGATTTCACAAAGGGAAAATTCATCAAATTATTCACTAATTTAATTTTCAAAAAAGGTTACTTGTTGATTTTTTGTAATAAACTGTCGATAGATACCTAATTATTTAAATATAATATCTTATCTAGTGTTGATACTCTATAGTAAACATATTTGAGGTTATAAACATATCCATGAAATATTTTTATATTTCACTTCTTGTTTCACACAAGCACAATGGAATTGTATTTTAAACAATGGCATTGTCTTGATTAGATGGATTTTAAATAGTTTGTTTTCAATCTTAGAAAAAACATTAAAAAGCTTACATATAGTAAGAAAATTTCATTTAATTTCCTTGGAAACATGTGATTTACGTTAAGTAATGTTAGTTTTCTGACATTATTATTTATAATGTTTTCGCCACTCTCCTTTACCTTCTACAACATTCTATATTAGATATTGTTTTTTTCTATAATTTTTCGTTTTCCAACGGTATATTATACGTATACCTTTAGAATAGTAATTCCGGAGATTCATTGGATAAGAATTTTTGAATTTTTATTTTTTCTCCTTTATTCAATTATCAAATTCTTTCAAAAGTTATATTTAGAATTTTTTTGAAACTCTGAATAACTTGCGATGATTACTTTTTTAAAGAAACCGTACTAAAGGTACTTCAGAGGAAGACGTATATGGTCATTGGGCATTTAAACCGATGATGCTCTTCTGCGAAAGCTTAGAGACTTTGAAGAAAGAAGAGAGCGTTATGTCATGACGTTACTATTTGACATATCACTCGCTTTCGAAAACGTCTGGTGGCCACGCGATCTGCAACAGTTATAGAGATATGATATATCCAGAAACCTATATGTTCTTCTGAGAAGCTACCTTCAAGGACAGATATGTAAACATTAGAGGTAGATTTTACGAGATTGAGAGAATTGTTCATAGAGGATGTCCACAGGGCTCTGTTATTGGTCCAGCTATGTGAAACTTAGTTTTTGGTGAGCTCCTGGGGTTATTAGAAGAGCAGCTGATCCCAGCAACAGCATATGTTGACGACTTTGCCGCTGTAGTGGCGTTCGATAGCAGAGCAGGGGTCATACTGGAGGCAGAAAGTTGCGCTAACTTGATAGAAGAATGAGGATGGCTGCTGCCAAAATCCAAGCAATCCTTTTAAGGAGCACGACTGAGATGGAACATCCTATCGTCTTTGAGATTCAGGGAGAAACAATTAGTCTAAGTGGGGTGGTAACCTACCTTGACATAAAATTTGGAAGAAAGTTTAATATAACGCCTCACTTGGACTTCTTGGCAAACAGATTGACAGTCGTCCTAAATTGTCGTCATGTTGGTGGAGCTTTCTGGGGCCTTAGATACCTAGCGACCAAGGCTATCTAGAAAGGAGTGGTGCTGGATATATTAAGGAATGTATCCCCCTCATGGCACCTGAAACTTCCCAGCCGGAAGAAAGGCAAGTTATCATCTATCCAGAGAACGGCTCTGCTGCGGACCACCAGAGAATATAAGATAGTGTCTCACGAGGCATTGCACATTTTAGCAGAGAAGATACCCCTCGATTTCCTCTTGCAAGAAGATTTGATCAAATATCCCTTCAAGAAAGAAGGGTCGGCAGGTATTCGGATGGACCTTCGAGTGATGATGGAGAAACGGCCCAATAGATGGAAATCAACATTGAGAGAAGCTACCGCCGAAGAGTGGAACAGACGGTGATTACCACCACGAAGGGGGCAACCATCAGGAAATATTTTCCCACACAGTCCCGATTAGCAGCAAGATGGATCAAAGATCTTTTGGGTCTCTCAATTCCTCCGAAAATATCCGAATCTTTAATGTAATATATAAGTTTTACAAGAAAATTATCATTTTGATCCTGTATTGAAAGCATTAAAAAAGAATGTCGATGATGGAAGTGTATTTTTAAGAGATGAGAAGGAAAATATGACTTTTGAAGTTGAAAAATGTTTTTCGGTTAGAAGCGGATATATATACAGACCCAAACACAGCGTGGTGGCTGTTTTTGAGGATTGATAAGTTTAGATGATAAAAGGATTAATAAATCTGGGTTAATCTGATGTTTGAGGATGTATGGAGATTGAAGGAGATTGCAAACAAAAACAGGAAGATATAAATGGAGAAAGAAAATTATTTTATAATTTAATTATAAATCTTGGCTTATAAGTTAATTAATAATAGTTTATTAGTCAAAATATGAAAACAAACTCAGTTTAAGAGAAACAAGCATTTAAATGGAAGAATATTTCATTTGATTTGTTCAAGATTTTCAAAAACAGGTTGTTTTTTATGTTTCTTCATTTCCTTGATTGTATCCAACATTGGAGTATTTCTGGTCTCCGGGACAAAAGTCAACAAGAATGCACTGAGGAGTGCAAGCAAACCACAGAGTGTTGTGGGAATCCACCAGGCTTTCTTTCCCTGTAAAATATACCATATTTATTAGGTTCTAGTTTTAAAAAATGAATTTCTTTTAGTTTGTTTCAACGCGAAAAATCTGAGGCCACTCATTAAAGTATTATTCTGAATTCGGTTATTATGGTCATATTCCTACACTATTAGTGCCTCAAGCCATTAATTATATTAATATATAATGGTGAGCGCAATGTTGTCACAAGAAATTGTTTAAAATTTTATAATAATTAAAGGTACTAACTTAAGACCAAGTCCATTCAAAAGAGTGTATTTCTGGTTTGAATCTCAAAAACCAGGACTAAAAAAAATCAAGAGATGGGCAAGAACACCATTAACGGAAAAGAAGTATGAAAAGTGATTTGGAAGTGAGGAAGAAAGAGAGAGCCTTGGCCAGACTAAAAAAATGAAGAGGAAAAGATAAAAGGTAAACGTATTATATTTTTTAGTCATGTTAATGAATTTTCCTGTTTTTAAAAATATACATTTTTTGAACTTATAATTTTATTTTGTTTCTTGTTATAATTGTTTTCTATAAAAAAGAGCCTGTATACAATTGTTGCAAAGAAGTGTCTATTATTTGATCTTTTGAAAATATTGAGTTTCTATTACTGCTACAAAATCATGAGCCAGAATTTTCCAATTTTTGTATGAAAATGATGCAATCTGTCTGTCTTTTGAGAAAAGCCTAAATTTGCTTTCAATTAAATCCATTTGTGAAGATTCAAAACTAAAGCTGCAGTCCACATTAATGTTGATAAAATCTATATTGCTAGTGTCTATTACTGGTTCATTTACTTTAAATAAATTATAATATTCAGTTAGGTTAGGTATTAACCTTATTAAAATAGTCTGAATGCATTTAAAAAGATTCCTCTCACCTATCTTTATTTTAAAGTAATTAATTGTTTCCCAATGTTAGCAGGCGTCCAATTTATTCATTCGATTTTGATTTTCAGTATTATAATTGAATCAGATAAAACCACGTTATAATTACATAAATGACGTTTTACTAAATGTAACTGAAGAAATGAAGTTAAAAATTGGTAATAGATTTAGTTCTATTGAATACTGAACCTTGATACTGAAAACGCAATATTATTCAAAAGTTGTATTGCGCAATTTAAATGTACACTAAACAAAATTTCAGAAACCTTGAAGGAAAATAATTGCAGTAATACAATTCTGTGCATTTTTCGGTTTGTTAACCTTGAGGTAAATTTAAAAAATTTTCATTTAGTTTTCAAGGAAAAATTGAGATTTCATATAATGATATAAACATATAAATTATTAGTCATTAGTTTTTCGTTACTCTCCAGCATATTTTACAACATTATATTATTATTTTTTCTAAAATCCTCAGCTTTTCAACGAAATATAATACATATTCATTGCTACTCTTATTCCCAATAACTTCTTTTCAATCGAGAAAATGTTTCTCCTTTAGTTAATTATAATTTTTTTTCAAAGTTTATATCTAGCTATTTTTATAATTATTAATAAAATTAATAATCATTTATCAATGATAGGTCTTTAATTATTTTTAATGATCCCAATTATAGGTATCTTCGAGGAAACCACTTTGACAATTTGGCATTAAAGCCGTGTCAGACTATTTTCATCAAGATTATCTCTATCTCATCAATATCTCTCTGATATTTAATTTAATTGAATATAGATATGAAAAGATCAAGGGCAAACAAAATTATACGATCGGCATAATGGGAATCCCTCAAAGAAAGATTGTCAAACTATTGAGGTCAGCTGGCAGACTGGAAATATACACATATTCTACGAAGACATTACGAAAGAAAGGACAGGATACAATGTGCGAAATACACAAATGCGAGAAAAATATGGTATTCTGATGACATCAAGAGAAAAGATTCTGAGCATCTGGAAAAAACATTTCTAGTTGCTTCTCAATCAAATGGACGCCTCAAATGATGAAGACATGGATCACATTATGGACTTCAACCCAAACATGGTTGTGGCTGTGAGGTCTGGACACTAATCAGAGCCCTGAAAAAAGAACTGAAAGATTTGAAAAAAGAATTCTCCACACAATAACCGGAGCGATTTGGAAACAGAGTACTAACACATGGAGAAAAATATCCAATCAAGAGCTGTTTACAGAAACTGGTCAATCAAAATCTCATGATATGAAGGCAAGGAGGTCTAATATACATGGACGTGGCATGTAGCTCGGAGCAATTCGTCTTGAAGGTTCTACACGACAAAAGACCATGTGGGTGGCCTAAATCAGATGGATAGATTGAATCAACAAATATCCAATAGAGTTACATGCAGATATCTAGAAATAAATATCCTAAGATAGGCCAAAATCGAACAGACTTTGTATGGCAGCACGAAATCTACAAGATCTGTAATGCCAACAGAAAAAAAGAGGATATGACAGGTTTAATCAAAATTGTTAAAGGTGTTTTCGAAAAAAGTTGTAAAAAAGTATGAATGGTACTTCTAGTATATCGATTATAACGAAAAATATGTAATATTCCAGAAATATAACCATATATTTCTCTTATTTTAACTAGGCTATTAATATTCATAGATACACACACGAGCCATTTTGTGAGACATAGTTGTTTGGACTTTAGGGACTTTAAAACGTATATTTTAGTTAAAAACTCATTTTGAAATTTTATACAAGCGCAATTCTTTCCCTTATGTATATTAGGTACATAAGTAAGAGGTATAAAAACACTGTATATATGTCTACTAACCAATATATCCACAATATATGGCGCTAGTAGCGGTCCCAATTGTGACATAGTAACGCAGCTACCCATTGCTGTATTGCGATTTTCTGTTGGAAATAGTTCTAAAGTGTAAAACATAACAGCACCATACGCAGCAGCTCCGACAAGTCGCGCTGCCAGGGTCACACACATAATAGGCCAACCTAATTTAAAAAGGTTTTGTGGTTATAAAGTTAACAAGAAATATTTAAAAAAATATATAATAAAAAATAATTAAAATTTAAAATAAATACGACTTCAGAAATAATATACTAAAATAATCTACTGTCATATATAAATTGCTTCCTACAGTGGCCGATACCACGCCCTGATGAAGACCTACAAAGTGGGTCGAAACGTTGGCACAACGATTAAAATACTATTTTTACAATTTAGTATTTATTTGGCCGCACCCCCCGACCAACTCCTTCTTATACTAGCATACATCTAGTTAGATTGTTAGGAAAATTGACGTCTACGAATATTTAACTTGCTTTTGCAGTGGGGTGCCACCACCAAAGAAAGCTCTACTCCTTTGAATTTTGACATGCACCTGCATATTGGACGAAATCTAGTTACCTTGATCAATGATAAGTAAAGGAAACCACTCGACTACTACAATTTTAAATATTCGTAGGCTTATGCATTTTCCCTAACAATCTTCTAAAGTGTTTAAGTAGATGAGCGAGTAAGCAGTGCTAGACTTAGACATTCAGCGCCTCCGGGAAATTATGGCATCCCCCCTCCCCTAAAAAAAACTTAAATTTGTTTCTTAAGCTGTTTTATATTATGTAATATTTGAGTTTCATTTCAAATCAACTTGTTTTATTGATAGGCTAAAATTAATTATTTTAATACGTTTTGTATTTTTTTTTTTATAATTTCTAAAAAGTGCGAGCGCCCCTGATGATCTATAGATAAAAAAAGTTGTAATTTGCTAATAATGTGTAAATATTCTAATAAAGTTTAATTGTAAATAATTTGTTTTGGCGGGAATGGCGAATAGCCTTCGGCTTTTATATCGGGGAACTAGGTTATTTACACTCGTGAATATTAAGGCAAAACCCCGCACTGGATATATAGACTTCTTGAGGGTGTTTAACGGTTTTTGGGAATTCGGTAACCTAATACTTTCGTGACACTGAGTGAGAAGAAACGATAATAATATATATATTGTGAGACTTAGTAAATACACTTTGAATGAATTGACTCACCTGGTTTGTCATTCTTCAATCGTGAGGTATATAGGAAAACTAAATAAAATTTTAGACTTGAAAATGGCTCGACGAGCCGAAACGTCGTCATTTTGATGAGTAGTCATTAAGTGACAACAAATTTTTTTTAAATTGGTGTAAATATGGCTATAATAAATTAACTTGAAAATAATAGTATGCACCGAAGAAGAATTGAGTAATATTGTGAATATTATTAACTGGGAGGCCTAACAACGACCCAGAAAACATGCCGAAGGATGAAGTATGGAAGAATTGGAAATTTACAATTGTGAATACAATAAATGGTAATGTAAACCTATCATGTACTTATAAATTTCTTAATAATTTTTCAAAAATTTTAAGGATAAATAATAAATTATTTTATTTAAAAAAATGTAAATACTCGGACACGATACCGCAACACTTGCTGAAAAAAATTTTACCTTTGGAAAATCTTTTTAATACCTCATTTCTGATAAATTATAAAGAAAAAACAAATAACTTATTTAATAAATTAGCAAGAGATTGTTTACTACTTGAAATAAAACAATGTTATTGGGCATTAAACACCTATAACAAAAATCATGAAATATTTTTAAATGAATTAAGGGACATACATATGAACATATATAATGAGGTTAATAAACTAATTGCGAATTACAAAAATAGTTATGTTAAATTCCATAGATTGAGATTAGAAGAGAAATGTAAAAGACCATATAAAGCCTTTATTAAAAAACCATACGCTGATATTAAATATAATAATACGGTATCCTTTATGACTAAGAATTTGGACAATAGACTCACAAATAAACATTGTATAAACCGTAATAACATCATAAAATCCTATGAAGAATTGCACACAAAAGGTTGGGTGGTTAATACGACTAAAACAGATATTACAACAAACATATTAAATCTATTATCATTAGGGGATAAATTCAACATTATACCTTATAAATACAACAGGGAAATAGTTAATATAATAGCGGACGTCGAAAATATAATTAGAACTATCAACACACCTGATAATCACAAAAATATAATTAGAAATAGAGTAAATAACCACATAAATGATTTTATTGACAAAAACAATAATAAACAAAATATCTCAAACCAACCCCTACACAAAAAAATAAACATAGACATAATAGAAACAAAAAAATTTTTTAAAAACCATCCAGAATTATTAATTATAAAATCAGATAAAACTAAGAAAACCGTGATTATTACTAAGACTGAGTATGATAAAAAAATGCACAACCTACTGGATGAACGCCTAATATATAGATGCCTTAGGAAAGATCCTTCAAATGAAATCCAGGATAAAACCTTGACATATATAAATAAATTAATGAAAATGAAATTTATAAATGAAAAGGATAAAGAAAAACTCATAACTAGACATTATACTATACCGCGAATACATGGTCTGAGCAAATTACATAAAAATGACGGACCTCTTAGACCAATTGTAAATAATATAAATGGCATTACTGAAAAATTGGCTAAATTCCTAAACTCAGCCTTAAACAACTTAAACAATAATAATATATACGATGTGAAGAATGCAATGCAAGTAAAAGAAAAAATTAATAGTATAAATAGGATAGAGGAAAACGAAAATCTAGTAAGCTATGACGCGGAATCCCTTTTTACGAATGTTCCACTAAATGAAATATATAGAATACTGGAAAAACGGTGGGATGAAATAGAACCGTACACAGAAATAAAAGATAAAAACGTTTTTATGGAAGGAATCAAATTAATTTGCGAAAATGGCTATTTCTCCTATAATAATAATTATTACAAAATGAAAAATGGTCTACCGATGGGCGGATGTATGTCAATCAATCTTTCGGGCATATATCTGAACAATCTAATAGATAATGCTATAATTAAATGGGGAAAAAAACCGAAGCTTATTATAAAATACGTTGACGATATACTTGCAATAATAAATAAAAATGAATCTGTTAATTTTCTGGATAAACTAAATTATATATCAGATAAACTAAAATTCACAATGGAATTGGAGAATAACAACAAAATAAGATATCTTGATATGTATATTCACAGAAATGAAAGCGGCGATCTTAGCACGGCATGGTGCAAAAAAACAATAACTAGTGATAGAATCCTAAACTGGCACAGTAACCACAAGAAACATATAATAATTAACACAGCTAAAAATTTAATAAATAAGGCAAAATTAATAACAGATCAAAACCATATAAAAGAAATCAAAGCACAAATATATCAAATTCTATTAGAAAATTGGTACCCCATTCGATTAATTAATAAATTATGGTATGAAAATAAAAAGTTAATTATAAATGACAATAGTAACAAACAGATTATTGACATTAGCAATGATAGGAGTGAGAAAGTGAAGCAAAATATTAAAATTAATAAAGAACCGAATTTAATAACAAATTATTTTAAAACTGAAAATGCAGTAAAACAAAAACCTTCCATGAACGATATACATGACATTAAGACACAAATTGAAAAATGTAATGGGAACAAACAACAACCTAAAAAATATTTTAGCGTCTCATATATTAGAAACTTAACTGATAAAATTGAAAGAACATTTAAACAATACGATGTAAATGAAATTAAATTTGCAAGCAAACCAATTAATAAATTAGATACAATTTATTCGAAAACTAAAGATAAAGTACCTATCGATAAATTAACGAATATTATTTATAAAATAAATTGTAAGAATTGCGACAACAAAGCATATTTTGGACAAACATCCCAATGGTTTGAAAAAAGGCTTAAACAGCATAAACAAAATTGTAATTCAAAAAACACAAAAATTAAATTAGCTACTGGACTCTCACAACATAATATGCAAACTAAACATGAGTTTGATTTCAAAAATGCCAAAATCCTACATAATGAAAGAAATACGAATAAACGTAGAATTAAAGAATCAATATACATAACTAAAAACTTAAAAAACTCAGTAAATAATCATACAGACGTGGATAATATGAATACTTTTTATGCTAGTTCTATTGAAAAAATCAAAATTTGAAATAAATCAGCTAATATTACTTAAAATAGATCCACATGTAATATTGAGTAACAGCATTATATATGTTCATAATAAATAATCTTCCCCTACTCCTATAAGAATAACCAGTCACTGAATAGAAATGAGATGGATGACATGTGGGTGAGTCAGAAACATGGTAAATTTAACTTATTTTGAATCATTTAATAGTAAAGATGAGTAATAATAATGTTGTTAAATAATTAAAGGTGAACATGACAATAATAATGAATTTTATTATATTGTAGACGCTTGCAATTCGCATAAGTGAAAATGACAGGTACATGATGGGTAGTTTAGGTACATAATAAGTATCTTTATAATTTGAAATATGTTAAAATTTAATATATGATTGTAAATGAAAAAATTTTTTTAGACTTGAAAATGGCTCGACGAGCCGAAACGTCGTCATTTTGATGAGTAGTCATTAAGTGACAACAAATTTTTTTTAAATTGGTGTAAATATGGCTATAATAAATTAACTTGAAAATAATAGTATGCACCGAAGAAGAATTGAGTAATATTGTAAATAAATAAATGATTTTTCACTCCTGTATAACAAAATAATTTATTTCTACAACTGTAATAAATTGACTCTATTAAAGTGTTATAACTATAGACTTGATCTTCTAAATCTTGTAGTAGACTTCTCTTTCCAGGTACGTCGTTCCGCCTCAATGTCTCAGCCTCAAGTGCCTTCTCCTCTCTTCTCCGGCGTCCTCCTCCAGCTGTTGCTACCTGCTCCGTCCTTTTTTCGACATCCTTCTTCATCGATTGTTTATCGGTATGAGACTTTTCAATGAATAATTTGTCCACTGCATAATTGAGTACAATTCATCGTGCAACCTCACATTCCTATATATTCTTTCTCATTCCCTCACACAATGTCACATAAAGGAGTAAATACCGGAGGATGTCTACCAGAAATGGTTGGATTTAGATTTTTTTTTCTTCGAATGTTCGATTACTTTCGAAATAACTCGCCATACGTACGCTTTCTGATCTATAACCATTAACAAAATTTTTTTTTTGTCATAATTATTTTCCTGATCTTTCTAGAAAATGCATTACATATATGAAAACTAAAAGGCCTTGTTTCTAAAAATTCAATAAATGGTTTTGTGGTGAAATGTTTATGTATTTATATTCTATAAAAAATACAAATAATGCAGACAGAATCAATAAATAAGTGTTAATACTTAGATGGTGTATATATTATTATTATTGATGAAAGAAATATTACCTTGTGGCGTCACTATTATTCCAAACATTACGAACCCAGAAACAGTCCACAGGGCTATCGAAGAACTCTTCCTTCCAAAATATGCAAAGCAGAGAAGAGGAAGCAAGAAGCCTGGAAGCTCGACAACTCCATTCAGTGCAATGTAAAGATATTGGTTGACTTCAAAGATAGAACCGCTTAATGCTAAGAAGAGAATCATTAAGAATTCATAGTATGCATAAGTTTTCAGAATAAAAATAGATTTATATATTATATTATTATGTTAATTATTTTATTAGGATAAATTTATAAGTGTGTGTATGTTTTTCCTTTCTTTCTTTATCCTCAGATTTGAAATCTGTATGTAGTTCTTCTCACACTATTTTTAATGAACAGATGGCTTTTAGGTTTTACATCGATTTAAGAATCTGAGTTATTTAGTATCGTAAATGTTAAGGTCCTGAGCCCAAAACTTATATTCAGAAATGAAGACTCCAAGCAAAATTACTGACTATCGGATAGTAACAAAGTAAGATTAACACTTTTTCTTAATACATTTTGTTTTATTTTCCATTTATTAATACATAGCATTAAAACTATATTTTATAATAAATATTTAGTGGCAAATATTTTTATTATGAATTTTCTAGATTTCTGGCGGAAAAAAAGTTTCTATCATGGATTGAGTGGGGCATCCGATATGTTTTTATTTTGGGCAAGGATCGTCTTAGTTACTGGTTTACAGCCTTCAAGCTCGAAGTGTTGCAGAGAGATGGATTCTCGCCGATACTGTCCGATATTAAGTTTTTGTTGGATGTTATTATACGTGAAAATGAAGTAGTGTAGGTCGGAATGAATCATATCTTCCTTGGCACATAAAATGGCTGTTCTTGGCTGTTGGAAGCGATTAAGAGGATAGAGCAAGCTGACTGCTGGATTTAGGATTTGCCCATGCTGAAAGACTAGCTAATTAATTCGTTATGCGTTATGTAATCGTTATGTAAAGCTATGGTCATACCAGAGAGCTCCTGTTATAAGTCGTAAAATTTTGGATTGAAAAGACTAGTTTTTGTAAGTACGTCTTTTTTGCCGAACTGTAAATCTGAGAGTCGTATGTCCAGATGGGTTTGAGTAGGTAAGTGTATGTATTTAGCTTTTTTCGAACTTTCAATTTCGATTTAGAAAACAGTGAGCACAGTATTTTCAAACGTTTGTTTAAAGTCTGTCGTTTCATTTGTGAGTTGTGGCCCCAGGTCATCCTTCTGTCGAATATTAATCCAAGGTAACGTACTGTGCTTGTCTGAGGAATTTGGTTCTCTCCTATATAAACTGGTGTGTACATTTCTCATCGAAGTGTAAATGTTAAATGTTGTGACTTGTCAAGATTTAATCTTATTTTTCAAAGTGAGTACCAATTTTGTAAAGTCAGTAAGTGATTTTGTAAATTCATTAAGGCTAGCCTGGGGTTATGGTGTTTTGTTGAATCGTCAGCGTAGGTTTCGGTTAATCTTTTGGAGTTGATAGGTATGTCATGCGTATATATAATGTAGATTCAAAGGAACCAGGACTGAATATAATTAATTGCATATTTACTTAAACAAATTTGAGGGCTGTTTGAGCAAAGAAAAGAAAATTATAATCAATTTTAACATATTTTATTCAGAAATTAATTGAACAACTAAATTTTTACTCATTAGTTGTTTTACAAAAATCAATTATTCATTTTACGTTAGTCGTGACTAAGTAATATAAAGTAATTCATTAGTCGTGAATTTTTTTATGAATTATGATTTAGTTTTCATTCATCTTTTCATCCAATTAGTTGAATTGGATAATTTTACCCAACTCTAGTCTCAGTGAATGCTGCATGGGTTCTACTTGGAGTCGAAAACTGGCAAGTTGTAGCAATTTGTCAAATATTATTCATCTGAACTTAATTTGGATTATTTGTAGTTTCCAATTTTGGAATTACTTGCTAAAATCCAACTATTTTTTGCTGTGGTTAATATGGGCTTTACTTATAATTGAATAATGGACCGCAAGAGTTCCCTCATTTCAACATTTTGTTAGATCTAACGAATCAAAGCAACAGCTAAAAATTTATACATAAAAATAGAGAATTCTTCAACAGTCTGTGAGTATAATGAAAAATAGTAGGCCAGTTAAATTGGTTACATGTGTTAGTTATGAAGAAATGTAATAATAACCAGATGAACAGAGTCTTACCTATTGTGTAGTAGTATAAATTTCCAATAGACCAAAGATAATAGCATATCAAAGTTCTTTTGGTCAGTTCAGGTGTTGCGAAAAGTTTTATGTAGTCCTTGAAGAAAAAAAATACATTCTTCCAGCATGAATTAGATTTTCCCTAAACATAAAAAAATAGATATATCACAGTTGTTGCTGGATGAATATATGATATTAAAAAACATTAATTACAATAAATTTTATGTTATAAAAATAACATTACTTTAAAACTAGAAAGGGCAGGTTGATTAGCCTCATTAGCACCTAAGAGTGCCACGTTTCCTAGGAAATGAGAAGCCTTTTTTAATTTTCCTGAAGTTACCAACCACCTTGGTGATTCTGGAAGGAACCTGTTGAATAAACAAAAAAAAAAAAAAGACGTAAGTAGCAGAGCTCCGTCAATGAGGTCCTATTTTCTTTTTTATTTATTTTTTTTATTGAAAAATTATGAAAAGGGATTAAATGATTCCATTATTCCTCAAAAAAGAAATAAAAACATTGTAAATAACTACACAACAGTTTATTATTTTCTAAAATTTATAAATCAAATGTGCATAGCCCCACCCACGACATTCATCACCACAAAAAGGAACATTTGCTCTCTGAGATTGAATCATCGTTTTAAAAATATTAATTTTTTTTATACCTCCTGACGTTTTGGTTCTCTTTAATCGTTTACTTCTCTCAGAGATATCCTGGAAGCACGTGGTTTTCAATATCTGGAACGTGATCACAATCACTCTCTCTTCATCAGGCACTTTCCTGAAGGTTGGTTGCCAACTCTTTTCAGAAATCTCCACTCGGCTTAATGTAAACTCCTAAAGTCTTCGAACCCGCTTTGTCCTTTATTATAGACGAGGGCACTTCGCTTGGTTTGGACTTAGTGTGGTAACTTCCTTTTGCGTAGTTTAATATATTTTTCATTCTGAGCAGTAAGTGGTACATTACACGGCGGTATATTTCCTTTTGAGAAATAGTTGAATATCTAATAGTGAAACTTATTCCGTATCATGAGGTTGACACTCAGAAACTACGTTATGTTTACTATTTGATTTAGAGAAACCTTATTTAGATTTAGTCGTATTTGATGTCTGGCAGGAAGTATTGTTTTATCTTTAATTAATTTAATACATACATATGTATTTTTTAAGCTGTTTGAATAATTAATTATGAAACAAACTTTATGAAATTTCCCGTAGATTTATAATTTTGAGATATCAAAAAATCAAGTTAAGGAGATAGAAGTTTCAAAGGAACAAATATATAAATTTCCGGTTTAAAGTGCAACAAATGGTCAGATTTTAATGATTATTTTTGTTTTGTCTGAAATAATTTCATCTTAAAAACGAACACGTAATTGATCAACGAAAAATATAGAATTTAAGAATGTTTTATCAAAATCTTTACAGCCGTTTTAGATAACAAAAAGGGTTTTTCGGCGCCAACTTGAAAGAAAATGGCGCCTATCGTTGGGAACCGCCTTCCACTTTCACTCTTCCACTTCCACTCTTTCATACTGTGAAAGTAACTTTTTATTGTCAAATAAACAACAATTATTAATAATAAGAGAGGTAAATAGTCTTTATATGAAATATTTAAATTTTTTATTATATTTTCTCTAGTAATTATTTTTTATTTATTTACTTATACTTATCGTTGTCAGCGATAGCTTTAGTCAGATACAGAGATAGCAAAGGCCTTATATATAATAAATAAAATAACAAAATATAAATACAAATTGTGAAAAACTTACAGAAATAATTAATACAAAAAAATCTAAGTGTACTAGTTGTATTAGAAATTTCAAAAGTATAAAGAAATAAAAGAATAACATATACACTTGAATTTACTGAATATAAATAATTAAAAAAAAATTATAATCATGTTATCCTGAAATTATCTATAAATTATCTTATAGCAGAAGTACAGAATAAGGAAGATAATTATATTTTAAAAATTATATGGTGTATAAAAAAAACAATAAAACGTCACTTTATTTGGTTACTATAATCGACTTGGTTATTTGGACCTCAAAACGTGTATTTCCGTTGAAAACTGCGTTTTGAAATGTTTCAGATCGCAATCATTTTCATATTGGTAAGAGGTAAAATGATTTTATTTAGGCCCTTAAATTTTTATTTAAAAAAATACAAAAATTACTTTATCAGAGCATTTGAAATGTTACTGAAGCTTAAGTTTTATTGAAGTAATTTAAATAACTATGAAATAATTAAAAAAAACTGATACCAGCAATGGATGAGTAGTGCAAATATTGGGACGGAGATAGCTAATTGAAGTTGTCTCCAATTATTGGTGAAAGAAGCGGCCAATGAGAGAAACACAAGCCCAATTGGAAAAGCTACATTGAATATATTTCCCACATACGCTCTGTAATTCTTCACTGTTAGTTCCATTACTGCAAAACAAATGTTTGATGAGTACAGATATCATTAATAAATGGTAATTACAATTTTTTTTTTAATATATTTTATATATATATATATTATTTAGAAATATAGAAATATAATAATCTGTCACGTGGACAATAATTATAGTCAGATATGAACACACTCACACCATATGTACAAAAAACATAAAATTAACAAATGTAAAATAATAACTGAATAATAATCAAAAACTATGTACAATAAAAAATAAAATAACCTAAAGATAAGTAAATTAAAAACACAATCATACCTATTATATACAATCAGGCAAGGAATCCCAAGCCAGGCTTTTTTGATTCTTTGGTTAATTGGATTTAGAAACAAATAAAACTGATTTAAAATAATAAATCCATTATTTATTAAACTAAAGTATAAATGGGGAAATTAATTAACTTTTGAGTACATTTAAGAGGTATCAAAAACAAGATAACTCAATGCATCTTTGGATATTAGGCACACCAATCCTCTGAGAACATTGAAATGTCCTCCTCAAAGCTTTCGATTAAAAAAATAAGATCATTGACCTATTGATTAAGAACTGGAAATGTTATATTCAGAGAAAATGGAAGAATGTCTGACGAAAAATGGATTAAAATTTACAAAAAATACAAAACTGTAATTTATTAAAAACCAACCCAATAAAAAATAATAAGATTTAATACAATCTTGCAAGCAATCCGATAATTATTATATTCAGTTTAAGATATTGAATAGAAAATACTTACGGACTGTGTACCCAGAGTCATAGGCTCCAGAACCAGCGATTCCAATGAGCAGCCTAAATAATATAAACATTCCATAGCTATTTGCAAAAGCCGCTGAAGGGGCCACTATCATGTACATTATACAAGAAAATGCAAATGTCTTCTTCCTTCCAAACCTAAACGACATTTCAAAAAATTGCTATGATATTGCTTTATATGATACAATGTATGATCCTTTATAAAATTGTAAGGAGTTTTAAGTAAAAATGGAACACTTAAAATGAAGTTCCCAACTATTTTGTAATATACAGGTGTTGAAACTTATGCCTTATACATTCAATTGCCAATGCTGGTATTGGTGGATGATTAGTAAACAATAAAGGAAAATTAATTTCAGAGAAAAGTTTTGGGACATACAGGAGTGCCCATTCCCTCCAAGGTCAATGACGCATGAACCTCTCCATTCCAAGATATATTTATGCTCTCCTCTTCTTAAAAAAAAAACTAGTGAAAAATTTAATATCATATAGGTACTATTATACTTAATGTGGTTTGTTCCGTGTTTTCCTCCTGGTTTGAAAGTTTTCCTTATGAAAATTTATAACCCCGAGGAAATGTTCCACCTAATAAGCTCAAAACTCTATTCAAATGCGCTATCTTCAAAAATTTTAATGGCACATCTTGCGTCATGAAATCCCTTTCTGGGCGCTTCTATTCTGCTGGCAATGATGTGATAGAAGACGAAACTCTAGTATAATAGCATATGTTAAACATCTATAATAAGAATTAAAAAAATGTATGTTTGGCCTTCTAAAATCTCTTTCTCATACAATAAAATATTAACATATTTCCAAAGTTCTTGGGAAAGATCCATATATATATATATATATATATATATATATATATTTACTAATTTTTTATCTTGTCCTAAATGTCGTTCAGCTCTTCTCTGATCACATGTCCTGCCAGGCTTTCATCCATTTTCTCTTTCCATTTTACCTTAGGTCTTTCTTTATTCCTCCTTCCTTCTACTTCCAATTCCATACTTATTGCTGGAAATCTTTCTGCAGATATTCTTTTAAAATGTACAAACCACTGTAATCCTTTTTCTTCAATATCTGCTAGAATGTTTTTTTTTTTTTATCTCCATCAGTTCCAGAACTGTTTCTTTTTGTTTTCTTTCCCATTTGGATATTCTCTCTGCCCTTCTCCAAAATGCTACTTCTACAGTTAGCAATATTTTTCCTGTATCTGGCATTAATGACTCATGTTTCTTAGGAATATGTCGTTATAGGCTTGAATACACATTTGTATATTAGCCTCTTGTTACTGGGCTATATACTGCAGTTCCAAAGGATGCCGTTGAACACGGGCGGATCTACGGGGGGAGGGCTTTTGGGCTGAAGCCCCTCCCCCTCCAAAATATAACCATGTTTTATCGAAAAGCATATTGAAAAATTATCTCTCGAAGTATTATTGCTCGTGTAATTACATTTAAAAGGGTTTTAGGAATCACTTAAACACCATTTCATATAGGTAGTTAGTTTCTTTCTTTTTTCCAGAGTAATTATCGTTATTTTTACGAAATTAAAGCTTTCGGGCTGAAGCCCCGTTGAGCACTGCTGTGACCTTTCTCTCTTCTCGGGTTTTCCATTCTAAATCATTAGTATAGGATCCTCCAATATTGAATATTGAAGATATTTGAACATATCCACTGTTTGAATACATTTTAATAAAAAATAAATAAAATATAAAAAAGTATCATTTTCAAATTAGAATCATATTGTATTAGTCACGAATAATAACCAGAAAATTATTCATTAATCATGATCATTTTCATAGTCAGTGGTTCAGACACATTTTTATTAAATTATTAAGATCCGCCTTAAACTTCGTAAATATTTATATCTCATTGTAACCTACAAATATTTTATATACGAAAATTCACGGAATTAGGGAGTTTTCAATCTGGAGATCCCTTTGTCCATTTCATTAGCTACTAAAAACCCATGAACACTTAAATCATATGATAATGTGATCACAAAATCGAATAAAAACGAGACTTTCAAAAATTTTCGTTTGGCGAGACCTCTACCCCCACTATGTCAAAATAATGAGGTTATACAGGACAAATGGCTCAAAAGTTTTGAAGTCCACATTTTTTTTTTTTTTTCGATTTTGTAGTAATATTATATTACGAATCAAGTGGAAAGCAAATGGGTATTCATGAGCTTTTAGTACCTAATTAATTTGAAAAAGTTGGCCGATCTCCAGATTGAAAACGCCTCAATTATGAGAATTTTCGTAAATAAAATATTTGGAGGTTACGATTAAATGAAGCTATATACGAAGTTTTAGGCGGATGTTAATAATTCGATAAAAAGGGATCTGTGCTACGGACTAACAGCAAACAATAATCAATAAGTAATCTATTAATTTCACCACTTAAATAACTACAAAAATATACAGTCATTTCAAACCTGTCACTAATCAGGCCAAAGAACAAAGCTCCAAAAAATTTCCCTACTGCAATAGTTCCCTGAGCTGTTGATCTGAGGGGCAAATCATCACAAACCAGATCCCACTGATACAAAATATATAAATTAATAAGCTGTTTTAAACTATTAAAATGTTTATAGTCGGGCTTGAGCATATTTTAATACATACCTCACTGACTATTGTCTGGTGATTTGTATCTTCATCATAAATGTAATTTCTACATTTTACAACATCTGGTTTTTGTCTGGAATTGCAATAACTAAGAGCTTCATCAAAATTCAAATCCTTCAGAAAAGAATAATTCCAGGCATAATGAATGCAACTTTGTTTTTCCAATCTGCATATTCATAATAATGCATTTTAACATATAAATTATTTTTGAGAAAAATAATTGCATATCGATAATGAAATTAATAAAAGTAATCTTTCAACCTACCCAGGACTGCTGATTTCTCTTATTTGTTCTTTTGTCCAATTCGCTTCAACTAGTTCTGGGATATTGCAGAAAAAAGACGGGTTTCCTCCAAGAAACACATATGAAGATAAATGAGCAGAATTAAAAACTATTGGGCTGGCTGTAAGAAACAATATCCATCCTAACCAAACATGGTTTTTACATTTTTTTTCTAAAGCATTTTCTAATGATACCGGGTCCATTCCACTGCTGATAAATGAAAACTGGTTTATAACATTATCTGACTGTGACAAAATATTCAATAAATAAAAATTCTATTAAGATCAAATATTTATGCTAAATAGAATAAGCAATTTTATATGAAAAATAGGTCATTTCTTTATGGATCCGGATGACAGAATTAAGAAAAAAAGAAAGGAAACAACAAATGACATTTTCATATACGAAGTATATCAAGTTGAATTGTTAAATATTGTCACTAAGATGGATTAGTATGCTGCATCAGTTAGCAAATCAACACAGTTGTGCTTACAATATTACTTTATTGTAGTTCTCTCAAGTATTTCGAATGATATATAGGTGATTCTACGAAAGTGACTTTTTTGTAAATGACAAAAATATTGTTCTGGTTACAATACAATACAGGTAAAACTTCCTTATCTGATTCTTTCTTATTATTCCATGGTACAGACCCCTTTTTATCAAATTATTATGATCCCCCTGAAACTTCACAAATAGCTTCATCTCATCGTAAGCTATATTTTATTTTATTTACGGAAATTCTCGGAATTGGGCGTATACAATCTGGAGGTTGGCAAACTTCGTCTATTTAATTCGATACTAAAAAACTCTACCTATCTAATATCTAACCATTTGCTTTCCAATTGAATGTTATGAATATCAAAGATAATTTGATAAAAAAGATGGCCTACAAAAATCTTGGACCGTTTGGCCTAAATAAATCTCGTTTTGACAATTTGGTTGTGTAGGTCACGCCAAAAGGCTCGACATTTTTTAAGGCCACCATTTTTTTCGACTTAGTGCTTAAATTATCTTACGATCCAAGAGAAAAACAACTTTCCAGATTTCCTTACAAAAACTTCAACGTTAACGTTTTTCAAACTCCTTCCAAATCATACAAAACGGATAAATAGTTCTTAAAAATATCTTCTTTTTTTTTTATGAAATGTTTTCCAGCAAATTCGTTAGTACAATGTACAAATGTATTGGATTAGGACAAAAAGAATAAAAACATTACTTTTGATGTTCCTCTCAAATGTTAGTGTATTCGAAGTTAATTATTAGAAAAATTGGTCATTTCTATTAATTCTACCAAAAATATGTCGAATATTGTGCCTAAACTAAGTGGAACTTTATACTGATTTAGTCTCATTATAGAATCGATTTATAGTCCATGGTTCAGATCCCTTTTTATCAAATTATTAACATCCGGTAAACTTCTTAAATAGCTTCATCTCATCGTAGCCGACAAATACTATATATAGGAAAAACCTCGGAATTGGGGAATATTCAATCTGGAGATCGGCAAATCTTGTATTCTTAATTATGCACTAAAAACCCATAAATACCCATTTGCTTTTCTCTTGGATCGTAAAATAATTTAAGCACTAAGTCGAAAAAGATTGTGGCCTTGAAAAATGTCGAGGCTTTTGGCGTGACCTACACTCCCAAATTGTCAAAACGAGGTTATTTAGGCCAAACGGTCCAAGATTTTTGTAGACCATCTTTTTTATCGTGTTTTTTTATCAAATAATCTTTGATATTCATAAGATTCAAGTGGAAAGCAAATGGGTAGATAAATGAATAAAAAAATGGGTAAATAGACGAAGTTTGCCAACCTCCAGATTGAAAAACCATCCCAATTCCGAGAATTTCCGTAAATAAAATATTTGTAGGTTACGATGAGATGAAGCTATTTTTTTAAGGGAAAGCAGAGTTGAGATTTGTATTTCGCATCTCTGTAAAGCCTCAAATACGAATTTTCATAGAAATAAAAGAAAAAACTTTTTTGCACCAAATAAAAATGGGATAAAATAAAAATGACTCCACGTATTTTTATTTTTATCAAATTTTATTCCTGAATTATTCCTGATTAAGAAGACGTGATGGCTATAGTCAGTATTCTAACCAATAGGTTTAATTTAATTTTCTTAAATATTTAAAAAAATAACATACCTTTTTATTTATATATTAGGTAATTCTCTAAAAAAAAAAAAAAAAACTACCAGTCACAGTGCTCAATGTTTTAGAATTAATAATATAACTCTTAAAATAACTATTAAAATAATGGGTGCACTGTGTTTCACCTACAACGCTCCTTCTGATATTATAATTAAAATAAGAATGAAAGGAATAGTTAAATATTAAGGAAAAAATAAGGAATAAGAAAACTGCATTTGCATGCAATTATATTTTAAATATTATAACACTTATCATTGCAAATAAGATGTTGTTAGTTCCATCAAAGAGAATCTTTTTGTTGAATATGTATGCAGTATAATAGAATCGGTCAAGGAATCATCAATATACATATATAAAGTTATTTATAGCAATTTTAATTAATTAATCATAGTTTAACAATAAAAGTAACAAACACTTACATGTCTTAAACACTTCCTTTACTTTTATGGCAACATTTTTTCCTTCAAATACATTCAAACAAATCATACATCCGTATGAAAATGTGCATTGCTAAAATCTCTAGTTCCATCCAGTACAAAAAGAGCACAAACTGATATTAAGTTATCATTTGTAAATTTTGTATTGAATATCATTATATTATTATGGATAGCAATTTGATTCAACTTAGTTTATTATTTTTAATGATGAACCATAGTAATCGAAAGAAAAAATCAAAAACTTAAACTCACCTTAAAATTTGTGGTTTTACATTTAAGGATACGTAGAAACCAGGAATCAGAAATCGAATAAAAATAATTTTGTCTGTCCGCCGTTCGCCGTCCACCTTACGCCTTTTCCGAAAAAAAAAATGAGCCGATTGCGCAATTTTACATTAAAAATTCTAAAAAAATCCTACTTATTCTTCGAAACAAACTTTTTATGGGCTCATTGTGCTATTTTATTGGCCCCCGAAAAGCGGATAAAATTCACTACGAAAATCCAGGGTACTCACTATCTCGGTCCTATGATGAAATAGAGTATATAGGAACATGTTGATCATATCCCACAAAATACGTGGAAAATCACTGGTCTCATAACCAGGGAAAGTAACTGATTTTTTTATTCCACTGGCCCAATATATGTGTTTACTATGAATTTTTTTTTTTATTTATATTATTTATTCTTTTTGCCACATACAATGTGCCGATAAAGTGCATTGTGAAACCTATTTTAGGAACATGCCAGCAATCATTCTTTATTTACAAAATATTTTTAGACATAAGCAAATTAGCTCGTGTTAACATTTTTAAAAATTAACAGGCAACTGCGCAGCTTGCTCAAAAACCTTTGGTCCAGAAGAGAAAAAGAAATATTTTAAACTAGTAGGCCCGTGCGAAAAATTCGCACAGCATATTGTTATGAAATGCCAAATTAATAAGAAAATAAAATAATGCAACGTATTAAAAGATAAAGGAATCAATTGTTACTTTATCCATAAATATAATCGACAAAGGGAACTAACTTAATTTAAATCTTCATTTTTGTTTGGAACCAACATATTTAAAAATTACAATAAGCTGCATATTAGCGAAAAATTGTCCGATTTCAATGATTTGCGTTGCCATAGGAACGCGGTTTGTCTTTCTATTTCATTTTTCCCTCTGCTATTCACTGTATGATTCATAACCCATCAGGATTTTCTCCTAATTCAATGAATCAATAATCTTTGGAAAACTGATTTATTACTCTTCAACACCATATCAATAACTTCTAGATTTGATGCGTTTAAAAACAATAAATAAAGAAAAACTCCTCAAAGGTTTTTGTTTTATATCTCTAGTTCTATTATATTTACAGGGGTCTGGTTTGTGTCATTTCGTGTAGCTTATGTAGTCCTAACTTAATGTAAATTTTAGTGTGAATGCGTGGAGTAATTTTTATTTTATCCCATTTTTATTTGGTGCAAAAAAAACATTTTTTTTATATTTCTATGAAAATTCGGGTACTTTTCGTCTAAGGGGCCGCTACTGACTGCTATCTGCCAATGTTTATAACCTGAACACTGATAACTCCCATAAAGCACTGATAAGCCTTCTTTTACTTCATATCTTCGTATTATTGTATTAAATTCGTATTATTGAAAGTGTAAACAGATACAAAAACAAATTTAATAACAAGAAAAATACTTTTATTTGACGACACATGTATTAATGAAATAATAAAAAAAACACTTTAAGAAGATATGTACATATAAAACATCAAAATGAAATAATAAAAAACACATTTAAAAGAACATATTTACATAGAAAAGAAAAAATATAAAACGAAATCGGTTTTATAAAAAGATAAAACATTCATCTGTTTCTCGACAAACTCCACCAAACATCCACTGCTGAGATAAAACTCTCCCCACATGATTTTTTCGTTAAGAAAAAAGACTTTCTTTTACTTCAACCACTTTGCCAGGTCCTCCAATTTTTTTTCTTGGCCTGTATAACATGTCATGGGCACAAACCTCTCTTAGACATTTGTTCCACGTTACCATAGCTCTGTTGAATAGTTTCAGCTGCTCTTTGGCCCACTTCATCGTTATCAAGCTATGGGACCATCCATAAATCAATTTTAAAGCTGTTAAAAACGAAATCCTCGAGCCCTCCAACCATGTTCCTTTCCTTATTGAAAGTTTTGTGTCATAAGTCCTACGAAAGCATCTCCATTTGGCCTTCCTGGTTGACTTCATTCGATGACCTCGATCACACGTCGATTCAAGTCGGCAAGTACCCCAACATTTTAAAAATATTGAAGTGCCTGTTCTTCTGAAGGCGTCAAATTCCATATTCTAAGAAGATCCATAATATGACAAAAAGAAACACAAAGGGGCCACAAACTAAAAAAAAAAAGTAAAATAAACACAAACGGGCCAAAAACTAAAAATAATGAAAAATAAACACAAACGGACCAAAAGTAAACAATTTAATAAGTGAACATAATAAGGGAATAACTGAAAACTAAACAATGCAATAACTGAAAGGGGATAAGAAGAGGGAGGTTATGTGACGTGACGTTTGATAAGATAGATAAGAGGTGAGGTTTCAGTCCGGCCTGCTAGACTAAAAGTACCAAAATTCGTATTTGAGGCTTTATAGAGGTGCGAAATACAAATCTCAACTCTGTTTTCCCTTAAAAAAATATTTGAACCCACTTTCCTCCTTCGGTCAGTACAAATTATTTCATCATCGTACTGATAATATAGCTATATGCCAAGTATATAGTTATTTTCAAATAAAATGGGCTATAATAGAACTCTCCCAATGAATAATAATAAAAAATACGAAAAAATAAATAATAAAATGAAAAACAAAAAATATTGGAAAAGTTTCTAATCGATTTCGATGATTTTTTTTTTCCTTTTGTAGACAATTAGTAATGTTTTATATAATCATGGGAATAATATTTAAAGGGATGATAATAGATTTTGAAAACAACTAAAAAGTATTAAATGTTCTACTAAAAACAGAGATACAGCAAATTTAAATATTGCATTTTTTAAAGTAAACAAGTTTTCTGAGGAATGGGAAGTGATAACAAAAAATATTTTAAACATATATATGATTTCCAATTATAGCATAGCAAAGTAGACAAATTTATCTATAATAGAAAGTAGAATTTCTTTTTTTCTAAATTATTTAAAGAGGCTACTTATATAATTTACACTGTTCTCTTTTTCATGAAATGAATTATTTGCTATCAGCAATCTAATAAACTTGCAGATTTTCCACTGTTAGAAAAAAATCCTTGTTTAATAAGCCATGTCTATATTAACTATGTTGAGGTTTGTTGAAGAATAGCTGCGATTCAACACCAGTAATGAAAAAAAAAATTATTTTATATGACATTCTGTCTCCATAGAATACCAATGTTGCCAGTAAAAAATAAATTCAATAACTCATAACTGATATTATAACTAACATTACTGATTTTCTTCTCTGTGATGTAATCTGTTTTATATTATATTTCAAATACACAAAGAATATTTTAAAATGAAATCCTTAAATGGTAGTATAACAGTGCTATATATAAGAAATTCAATTAAGGATATTGATCCTTGTTTCAACTATAATGAAAATAATTTAAACTATAAGCTTCTTTTATTTAATTTTTAATGCTACATAAGAATAATCAGCTAATCAATAATATTAGAAGTGATTGCTTATGGTGATTGGTTGTGGAGTGTTGCAAGGAACTTACATGAAAGAATATAGATTTTTTTTTTCAGTACTTATAGCAACGTTTACTAAAAACGAGGTATTTTTATGTACACTACAAGACAAAGATGATATTAATACAAATTTAAGGTTATAACTTATAATTAATGTACAATTCTAAAAATAAAATAAAAAAACGCTCTAAATTATTTCACAATGGCCATTATTTTCAAACAATTATACATCTAAAGTAACATTACCTTCTTAGTGACAAAGAAAAAGAAATAAAAGCTGCTTCCAATTATTGACCTAAACTCTTTTTTTCATCATTACTAATTTGCTAAAAAAAAAGTAGCATTACTTCAGTAACACATTAAAAAATCAAAAACCAAAACAAAGGATACAACCTTCGGGTCACCTCTGATTTTAAATTTGAGAACAATCGGTCCAGTAGTTTCGGAGAAAAAGCGCAGACAGTGGACATACAAAAAATATTTTATTCGGTTTTCGAATTCTAGGTATTTTAAAACATAAAACCACAAATTTTGAGAGGGGGTTAAGTTTTTGAATTTTGTTCGATTACAATAGTTCATTATTAAAAATATCCAACCAAAGAATATAACATTTCAATAGCTTGAATTATTTTCATAAAAATGTAAATATAGGGAGTTTTTTTTTTATTGTTTCATAGTGAACATTACTATCATATTTGAGCAAACTTCAAGAATTTTATTTCTTAATTGTTTTCTCCTAGAGACATAACCTAGGAACATAATGACTTTTGTAAGGTGTAAATTATGTGAACAAGCGAAAATGGATGCAGACCACCTAGAAAATGTCCTGCTTTGATGGGCATAAGAAAAAAACATATGTGAATGATTATATAAACATAATGAATTTAATTTAGCAATAGTTTGTTAAATTAAATTCATTAAATAAAAAACATGAGAAATAAATTATACTGTTCAATTGATTGTAATTTTGTTTTGTTTTTCAATTTTATTAAGTAACTAACAATTAATTCACTTTTAACCTGTTTCCCAGCTGATGAGAAGTTTTATTTATGATTTTTTCATACTACAGAAAAGTTAAACATTGAAAGAAGTCGGTGTTCGAACTAATTATCATTTACGGTATGACTTGTAAGTAGAGGAAATATTTATAGGGGTGATAGCAGACCTCAAGAACTACAAAAAAATTTTATATAAATAATGTCTAAATTTTCAACAGAAATGTATGAAATTTAAGTATTTTGGTTTTTTTAAGTGTCACGTTTTTTTAAATAGGGAGCGAAAACTAAAGAAACGTTTAATTTAAGTACTTAACAATTTCTTCACAGTAAACTAGACAAAATTTACTTTAAATGTAAGAAGATTTCATCGTGTTCAAAACTATCTAAAGTAGAATTTTCAGCGCCTAAACTAAGCTAAGTTCTGTTATTAAAAAAATCTTGAATTATTAGTGATTTTTTTTTATCTCCAAATATTCTACAGCGACTCCACTTTAAAAAAGAACTTCCTTTTTTAATAAGCTTCAAGTCCTGATAAATTTAAGTAGAGTTTTATTACGATGTAAGATGAGATTCACTTCAATCTTAGAAAAAAAGGAGATGATATTTTTGTTTATCTTGGGAAAATGTTTGTTATGTGATGTCTATAGTTTAATATGGCTTATTGTTGATAATTTATAAGAGTATTGTTATGAAAAGGGAGAAAATAAAAAGGAAGGAAAGATATGTCATACATATATATTAAAAAAAAAATAGAAAAATGTAATGTAATAGTAATGTCCATATGGATTGATAAGTATGCTGTGTATACAGCAACCCCATGTAGTAGGGCAGCATTACTTTTAATAAAGTATTTCTCTCTCTTGTTATTTAAAAATACCCGTGTCTTTCATAACTATAATAAATTATTGCAAAGCTTTAACTTTTTGTTTCTATTACTTGGGATTTTTTAAGTTGAAATTGAAAATATTAAAAAAAAATTGATTAAATCCTGTATTATAACAAAGTTAAATCCATCGATAAACTTTTATTAATTTGAAAAAAAATGTTAAAACTAATGATGTTTCAAATATTTTTCATCCAAAATTATAATGCAACTGTATGGTTTAACCAAATCTCTATTACAGGAATTGATATCTATTTATAAGTGAGCAACTAAGTGTTCTCATATTTACGTTTATAACACAGAAACCTGCAGATTGCTTGAATTTTCTTGAAAACGTAAATATTAGGATTCGGAATATTTGGTCGGTTACCTATAAATAAGAATCAATTCCTATGATAGAGATTTGGGTTAAACCCACATTGCATTGTCACTTTAGATGATAAATATTTGAAAAATCATTAGTTTGAAAATGTATTTTTAATAAATAAAATGGTTTAGCAGTAGCGCGAAAATAGCTCAAACAATTTTAATTCAGGAAAAAAGTTATATAGAAATGAAAAATGTTTTGGGGCTAACTAAAAATTATATAGAATCTTTTGAAAGGTCTTTTATTTTTTTTCATATAATATACAACTGTATACAAATAAATATAATACTGTATATGTGATACAGAGAATTATAATAGCATGAAAAGACCTACACTTTGGTAGCAATTTAATAGATAGGTAATTAACTTTTTTATTGTTGGTTAACTTCAAAGGTTGATTTTTGAAAATAATCAAAATAAATTATCAAAGTAAATTATCGGAGCAGTTTTAGCACTAAGTTACAGTGTATTGAATTTTTTAAGCTGGTTTTAATGATAGTTCACATTGATTCAGTTCATCGAAAAAACCAACTGCTCAAAACACTGAAAATTACTGTATAATGTCTGTTAAAAAGCATATAGATTTTTTGAGTGAAAGACTAATGAATTTTAACTTTGGTGGCTCAACACTTAGGTTTCATAAGTGTTTCAAAAGAATTTTCACTCAAAATACACTAAAATTATTGCATTAAATGTCTTTAGAGGATCCGTTTGAAGATAGTTAACGAATGTCCTGGTCAGTCTTTAGAACTGGCAGTGGTCATCATGTGTCCTCCAGCTCATCCCAGAGTGAGATCATCCAGTCAAACATGGGTCATCGCATTGATGGCCGGTTTCAAGCTGTAGTTTTCGTGTGCTCTGAAAGATGTTCCTCTGACTAAACAGGGCGTGGATGTAACGTGGTGGTCTCCTGATAATGTTGGGCTGTGGGGCGAACCTAGAGATGTTCTGGTTGCCTGAGTCGTGGATAGTGGTGGTGATGACATCCACCACCTCGTTCACCTCTTCTACTGTCCGGCACGGCGTTACAGCCAGTAAAGTGGCTTCAATGCAAGTATCCTGTATTCTTTCCAGTCGGCTTTATGGAGTAAGTATTTATTCACTGATGGATTGGCGGGTGTGCCGGTGATTTGACGGCCCATACGGAAGCTCTTGGCAATCCGTAATGGTGTGCAGATCCCTGATTAATAGCAGATCCAGTGTTGATGTCCAATCAGGTCGGGCTGAATGCCAGAAAGTGTATACACATGGGTGGAAGATGGCCAACCTAGTCTTGGTGTTGTACCTCCCCAGTGAATTGTCACTACCACACAGCCAGGAAGAGAGTTGAACATTGAAGCCCCAAGGACTATATGCCGACTCGTCTCTTGGGCATGTTGTAGCAGCAGTTTAACAGATGTAAGTCCAGCCCTGGATCAGACAGAGGTGAAAGTGGATCGACTCATAAGTTACATGTCAACTGTGAGTAAGTGAGTTCCCTGGATTGGTTCCACCGAGTTCGGGACAGATCTCGAAGGTATATTCCTTCTGACCAGGATGGCTACTCCCTCTCGAGACCTTGGTGCACATCCCTCCCGGTATATAGTGTACCCCTGGAAGTATGAACGAGTTGAGATGTGAAGCATGGTGTATGTTATTGCCACCACTGCAGGTCTATGCTGCTGAAGAAGGAGCTCGATTTCAGCCTGTTTTTGGAAGAGGCCTCTGGTGTTAAAATTCATGACGAGATGATCAAACTTGATGCTTCTTCCTCATAGCATCAAGCATGCAAGCAACTATATCCATCAGCTTGTCCATTCTTGTCAGCATCATCATCACCAATGTAAATAACCTGTTAAAAGTTTAATTTTAAATGATTTGTTTTCGCGAATTGGCGAATAGCCTTCCATCCATTCTCGAAGCCTCCATCGGAGAACTAGGTTATTTACACTCCTGAATATTAAAACAAATCCCCAGCACTGGTTATAGACTTTTTTGAGGATGTTTAACTGTTGTTGTTGTAGTATCGGTGAGGAAAACACAACTGTAGATCCATCTTAGATGAAATATATTTGAAAAATCATTATTTTTATAAATAAATATGTTTTTAGACAATTATCTTTATTACATTACATTCCATAACACGTCAAAGCACTAAATAAGCTGGTCTTATCACAGCTGGCTCTGGTCAAGTTAACACCATTAGTTTTATTTTATGAATATGATATGTTATGGATTGTCTTATTCTCCCTTCTACACGACACACCTTCTACAGTTATAAAACAATATAACAATAAACTGTTATGATATATACTAAAAGTACTCTATAAGAAATTTTACATTGAAAAAAATAAGCAATCTCTAAGATTAGGAAACCTGTAGAATAAAACAAATTATGTTAACTCGACAGAGCAAGCTGTGGTAAAAATCCTCTAAACACATTTTGACCTCTACCTCTAAACATTTATGGAGTTATTAACTCCCCAATTTAATAAATAAAATCATTATTTTGTTGATCATACCGACACCGCAATACGAAGAAACTTAATATTATAATAAATCTCATTAAACTCAAAGGCCTCCTCCAATGTTATTTTATCATTTGAAAGAGTATTGCATGCTGTTTCAACCAACATATGGTTGTGTCGGAGAGATATAGCAATTTTTACTTGTATATACAATTGTTAAATTACATTTTAATGTTTTACGTTTAAATTGTAATATAACTCTTCAAACTCAAAATTCCACTAATATTATTTTTTCATTGGATAGAGAATTCCATCCTTTTTTCACTAATATATGGTTGTATTGAGATATTTGGAGAGAGATTTTAACTACAAGTATTCTTCAATATAGATTAGCATAACATTTCCGCATTACGCAAAGACTTATTTGATTTACATTATAATAAATCTCTTATAACTCCAAGTTTCACAAATATTATTTTATAATCTGACAGAAGATTTGATGCTCTTTTCAGTGGTGTATGGTTGTACTAGGATATTTGGAAAAATATTTAAGTAAGTTTTACTTTCATGTGTAACTGGTAAATTTACTGTATTGGGTTTAAAGTGTAATGAAACTCTTCAAACTCAAAAGCCCACTATTATTATTTTTGCATTTGATAGAGAATTTAGCTGTTATTATTAATATATGTTTGTATTGAGGTATTTTGAGAGAGATTTTAGCTACAGGTAGTTTTAGATATTTTTATCACATTTTGAAAATTTATGTTTAAGAATTTTTTCATACATGATGAAAAATTATGATACTAAAAATTATGATATCAGCAGATTCTATATTAAATCTATGATAAATGAAAAAAATTTGAAAGCTCGTGGTTAATAAGTATTGGTTTTAAAAATGAAAACCAAACAGGTTCATGCTGGTTTTGTGCCCAAATTGTCTTCCCAATTTAAAATATTTCAAAGCCAATAATTCTAAAAATAATCGTTAGAATTGGCTAAAATTTGTCATTTTTACTTACATACATATTTACTTAATATTTGCAAATTTTTATTAAGATTTGAAGGGGTGGGTTATAAATTGATTTTTTTCTGGATGATTTGGCATGGAATGACCTTGTAGTCATTTTTGGTGAAAACACAGATACCAGATAGAAAATAACTATCATAGGAATTTATGCATATTTATATGTGACAACCTTAATGTTTTTTATCCTAATATTTATGTTTTAATAAAAAAATTAAAGCATAAGGTTTCGTTTAAGTAGGTTTCATTATTTTAAACAAAAGTTTTAGTAGGAAACATTAAGTTCATCACTAATAAATACAATTAAATTTCTATGAGAGAGATCTAGAGGGAAACATAGTTTCATAACCACTTTACATGAAAAATCACTATTTTTAATATTTTTATTTTTATAAATAAAATATGGTTTCAGGCAATTATATTTATTACAATAAATCCCATATAACTGAGAAACAAGAAATAAAAGCTTTTCAACAGTTAATTGTAGTTATTTTTGTTGAAAAGGCGGACACTAGATTGAAAATCACATCGTTTCACAATCACATCTTCAGGTGAATTTCAAAGTTTTTTATAACAAACATCAACTTAATTAATATGAACTTAAAGCTCATCAACTGAGAAAGTTTTTTCTAAAAGTGGGGTAACTGTAGTAAAGTTGAAGGGTGATAAAAAAAAAAAAAAAAAACCACAAACAATTTATGACTTTTTTGTAAATTGAACTTAGCTGAGTTTTTATACTGAAAAGTCCTTTTTAAAGGTTGTTAACTCCACAATGACAAACTCCACTTTTATTTGAAGTAATTATTGTCTAGTTTATTCTGGAGCAATGTTAAATAATTTAAATCAAATATTTTTTTAGTTATCCCTTCTTATTCAACAAAAAACATGACACTTAAAAAAAAAAAACTTAAATTTCCAACTTTTCTGCTGGAAATTAGACAATTGTTTATATGAACTTTTTTTGTAGATCTTGATGTCTACTCTGAACCTTTTAAATATTACCCTATTCTTACAGGTCACCCTGTAAAATGAAAATGTTTATTCTTGTTATCGATTTTCATTCAGTATTAATTAAATATTTTATGTTGATCCATTTAATTAATATTTTTTTTGTTCTTTACAATAAATATTTTTATACGAAATGTTAGGTTTTATATTATAGGATTTCAATAATTGATTTGATATTGATTTTCTTCCATTTTTAGTTTTTTTTTTCCATTGAAGCAATTTAATTGTTTTTTCTAATAAATAGATAATATTTAATTGTTGAAATTAAATGTCCACTACGGCCTAATGGTTCCCATTCAAGGAGCTTGTGTCCTGGCCTCGCTCGAAATCAAAGAATTGTTTCCTGAATTCTTTCAAACTGGGTTCTTCCGGATCAAGAAGAAGTCATTTTTTCCTAAGATTCACTGAAATAGGAAAGTCATAGATTTCTGATAATCCCTATGATTCGAAATTGTGTTTTCTAAATAGTTTTATTTTATCTAATTTTTTTTTATTTTGTGTTATATAATTTCATCCAGGTGATTCGTACCCACCTTCAAAATAATAAAACCTAATTTCATTTTATTTTAAAAGAATATTAATATTTAATGAAATGTTGGTCAATTTAATTAAACTTTAAACTAACTATATTTTTTTTATGTTGTCTAAAAAACATAAGGTAATATATATATATATATATATATATATATATATATATATATAAACTGTACCACTACAACCCATGAAGGGTCTGGGATTCAGTACTATTTAGGGAAAGCACCGTTTCTAGGTCAAAGGTTGTGCAAGGAGGTGATTTGACCGAGATCACGCTCAACCGCCAGGTTTTCCCCTTAATCAACCCCAGGTAGTCCCTTAATCAATTATTTTAATTAAGGGTACCCACTTTATAGAGGCTCGGTGAGCCCCAGGAGTGTCTGCCGACCCAGGGTCGCCCCACGGCCAATGAAACAGATAAATAACTAAATTTTCTGTCATGAGCCGGGGTTCGAACCTGGGATCTTTGCATTGGAAGCTCAGTGCCCTACCACTGAGCTGCCCCACTCCCTTATATATATATATATATAAATAGTTAGCCATCCACAAAAGAAATATTTACATAAACTTCAAAATTTATATTACTATCACATTAATTAAATTACAATTAAACCTAATAATTTAATAGAATAAGTTTTCTTCAAATTACATTGAAACTTAATACTGAAAATGAAGAGATGATGTAATAAACTTCCCACAAAACATACTTTCTACTAAACAAATAATACCTCCACATAGATAATCCTAAACTGTTTTAAAATAGGGGAAGAAAAAAACGATATTGTTCAGAATAAAACATGAAGTCCTGCGTACGACCAATTTCAATTTTTATTTTACTTGGAACACCCAATTATATTTCTCATCCGCTCTAGCTGAATCAAAATAGACTCGGCGTTTGAAGCCATAACTGATAACCTTACGTCAAGATATTTTACTAATGTATTCGGAAATATTTTGATGTTTATATGAGCCTAAAAGATCGAATAACCAAAACCAATTGCAAAAAAGTATAATAAAATTATATCTCATTAATGGTCTTATGTATATTATTAAGTAATTTATCACTGTAGTGGAGTGGCTGCATAATATGAGTTAGTTACTGTGGTTGTATAATATATCGCATTACTTACCATACATATATAAAACTTAACCACTAAAATATTTTGTTTATATTTAATTTATAAACATTTCTATAATTAAATTGTTTTATTCTTATTATTTATATTTAGGATATTTGCATTGTTTGTCAGAGATTTATTCAATCATGGCAACCCTTTAGTAGCTTTTCAGCAAAATGTTAGAACTTTGACTCCTACCTTATTTTTAAGTATTTTCATTATTAAGAGAAAAAAAAGAAGACTAATTTACATTAAGAAGGTTATTGAGCTTTTATTTATTTTGGTTTAAAAATAAGAAAATCTATCGTATTTTAGTTTCATATTAAAAAAAAAAAAAATGTCCTATTGAAATAATATTTGTTAAAAAAATAATAATAAAAAAGGCAAAAGTTAAACTTAAAAAAAAAATACTTAAAAGTACAAAAAAGTATGAAATACAAGAACAAAATTGTCTAAAAGAAAAAAATATATGCATATGTAGTGGAGAAAAATATATATTTATTTATTTTTTATATATGTATATATCTGACATCTCCAAAAATCCCATAATCTTGTCCTAGGGACTCTAAAATGGATAGAGAAGACCTTCTCTATTATTTCCTAATAATTGATAAAATAGGACAAAAAGACTCACATAATAAAATATTAGGTATCAAAAATAAATATATACAATATACATATTTCATACAAATAAAATATACAATATATTTTGTACAACTCTTATGAGTTTGAAATGTTGACAGAATAATTTGTCAGCTAATTTGTTCAGAATCTTTGCATGCAGCCTTCTTTTCAAGAAACTTCATCTCATTGATTGTATCCAGTAAAGGGGTGTTTTTGGTCTCTGGTAAGAACATCAAGCAGAATGCACCTAGGAATGCAAGAGAACCACATAGTGTCGTAGGAATCCACCAAGCCTTCTTCCCCTGGAAAAATACAAAAAACAAAAACAATGAATAGACAATATACAAAACACAATCATTAAAATATACAGAGTGTCCCGTGAGAAGACATTTATCTAAGAATGATAGCAGACCTCAAGAGCTACAAAAAACTACAAATAAACAATGGGCCAATTTCAGCAGCAAAGTAGAAGATTTAAATTTTGTGGTTTTTAAAAGTAAGTTAAGCTTTTTGTTGAATAGGAAGTAATAACTAAAGTGATGTTTAATTGAAGTACTTAACAATTGCTTCACTGTAAACTAGAAAAAAATTTCACTGTCGTCAAAACCATCTAAAGGGAACTTTTCAGCGTCTAAACTAAGCTAAGTTCTGTTATTAAAAAAATCTTGAATTATTAGCAATTTATTTTTATTTTGATCATCCTCAAAGTATACTACAGATACTCAAATTTTAGAAAAACTGCCTTGTTTAGTAAGCTTTAGGTCCACATAAAATTTTTATGTTTCATCACGAAATAAGTTAAGTTCGCATCGAGTTGAAAAAAAAAGGAGATGATTTTTTATCCTGTCATGTAAAATACCAGTGTCCTAACAAATTACAAGATAAATCTATCAATACACTTTTTATTTATTAAAAAAATATTTTTATCATCCAAAATGAAAATGTAACTGTGGATTTTACCCAAATCTCAATTCATTTCTATTTATAGGTGACGGATTAAGTTTTTCGTTAAAATATGTTTACCTGCTGATTGCATGAATTATTTTCTTGAAAAAGTAAATATTAGGATTAGGAACATTTAGTTGGTCACCTATAAATAGGAATTCATTTCTATAATAGAGATTTGGATAAAACCCACAATTGCATTATCAATTAAGATGATAAATATTCGTAAAATCATTAGTTTTAACATTTTTTTATGTTTAATATTTAATTTAAGTAATTAACAATTTCTGCACTATAAAGTAGAAAAAAAATATTTCAAATGAAAATAGAGTTTGTCATTGTTGTTAAAGAGGACTTTGGTGTGGCTAAACTAAGCTAAGTTCTGTTAAAAAAAGAAACATATATTATTTTTTTTATCATCATTCAACTATACAACAGATATTTCATATTTAGGAAAACTTCTTCCTTTAGTAAGCTTTATTTCCATATTAATTAAGTTGAGGTTTATCAGAAAAAAAAACTTGTGATTCACCTCAAGTTGTGTCAAAAAACAAAAATTGTGTGATTTTATAATCTGTTACCGAAAAGTATTCGTGTTTTCAGCAAAAATGCCTATAATACTGTTGCAAAGCTTTTATTTTTTGTTTTTCTATGATCTGGGATTTATTATAATAAACAAAATTGCCTAAATGCACTTGTTATAATTATAACAAAAATAATGATTTTTTAAATTGTTTATATGAAGTGTGGTTATAAAACTGTTTTTCATCCAAATATCTATTATAGGAATTGATCTGTATTTATAAGTGTCAAAATTAAAGTTTCTCATCCTAAGTATTACGTTTAAAATTTTAAAAAACCTGCTGATTGCCTCAATTATTTTCATGGAAAGGTAAATAGTAGTTTCAGAAACATTTAGTTTCAAACTAACAAACTAATAGTTTGTCATTAATAAATATGGATCAATTTTTATAATATATATCTAGCTGAAAAACATAGTACATAAACAATTTACCTGAAAAATATTTGAAAATACATTATTTAAAAAATAAATGTTTATTAATAAAAAGTTTATTTTGGCAATTATATTTATTATAATCGATCCCAGATCATGGCAAAACAAGAAATGAAAGCTTTACAACGGTTAATTGTAGTCATTTTTTCTAAAAACATGGATACTTTTAGATGATAGGATATAAAATTATATTTTTTTTTTCACACAACTTGAGATGAATCTCAAGTTTTTCCCAAACAACTTAACTATCATGGACTTATAGCTTATTAAACAATAAGCTTTTCCAAAAGTTGGGTATCTTTAGTATAATTGGATAATGATAAAAAAAGTTGTGAATAATCTTTTTTTTTTTAAACAGTATTTATCTTAGTTTTTCTGCTCAAAAATAGTTTTAACAATTAAAAACTTTATTTTAATTTAAAGTAAATTTTTTCTACTGTATAAGGAAGAAATTGCTTATTTCTTAAAATAAATATTTCTTTAGTTTGACAAAAAGTGTAATTACTTAAAAAGCATAAAACTTGGATTTTCTACATTGCTACTAAACATTGAATAATCATATAAACAATGTTTATATGAACTTTTTTGAAGCTCTTGGGGGTCTGCTATCACTCCTATAAAAAAAAAAATCCCTCTATTTACAGGACACTTTGTATATGTAATAGTTTTTTTTAATATAAATCAATGAAGTCTTTTATATATTTATGTACTGACCAATATGTCCACTATATATGGTGCTAGCAGGGGTCCCAACTGTGCCATGGTGAGGCAGCTACCCATGGCAGTGTTGCGACTTTCTGTTGGAAACAGTTCTAAAGTTTGAAACATGATAACACCGTTTGCAGCAGCTCCTGCTAGCCTTCCAATAAAAGTCACAGCCATGACTGGCCAACCTAATCCATAAAGGGATTGTGGTCATTAAAACAAAAGATAATTATTATAATATAAATCATTAAAAAAAAATAGTTATAATTAACTATAGTTTGCATAACTCATACTTTTAAACATGATTAATTTATTATTATGAGCTAAAACGTACATTACAAATAAATTAATTTGAATTAGAAGTTAAAGCTGTTAAGCACAGTTTAAATTAAAGTTATTGAAGTAACAGAGAAGCTCGATTTAAAATATTTCATTTAAATAAACAGACTACAAATAAAATCAAAGAGAGTTTTTTGTCTACAAGTTACTTAGGTAAGGTCCTTGGCCCAAAAGGGGACAATGTTGTTAGTGCACTGCCGGCTGTCATAAAGATAAGGACTGTCAGTACAAAGGTAGGCACAAGATCCTAACAGAATGACATGAAGTCAGATGATTGAAGAGTAAGGCAGTCTTGAACAACATTCAGCTTGGAGACAACAGAGGGGCAGGTCATGAAGAGAAGAGGTCAAGCCTGGGGAGGGTCCCTTGGAGATCAGATGATAGTCCAGAGAGGAAAGCAGCTAAGGATATTGGAGAGGGGCACCTAGAGTCCAGAGGAGAGGCAACTCGAGATACCGATGACACCCCGCAACATGAGGAAACAGATAAATTATAACATGTTAACTTGTGTTGGCAATCAGCAGAAGTAACTTCAATCAGTGCTATTCTCACTAGCATTCTCCTAATATGTTTTCCAAGATTAAATCCTGGTTCGTTATTAATATTTCTTGCATGCCACCATTTAGACATAGTAAATTGGAAACATAATACAGTTGGAAAAGAAGTCTAAAAGAATGTTATTCAATGTAGGACACTACAGTAGGGAATCTGGTATCTAACCTTTAAAGCCATAATTGAAATATTTTTAATTAGATCGGTTCCCTTCTGGAACCGTTATAAATACAAAGAGAAAAGTAGAGCAAGCGAGAAAACCCACACGCATGCTTCACCCTGTCTTGTGGAACAAAAGAATTCCAGAATTAGACAAACGTATAATATACCAGAATAACGTATGCAGCTAAGATCTAGACTACGCCATCCCTGCTCTATTCAAAGGTACAAACTTTAGATTTTTGGAAGAGATGCCTAACAGTGACAAGGATGGATAGAATAAGGAAGAAAGTTGTTAGGGACAGAATGAAGGCTATGTCTATGTCCATCAACCAGAGATTGGATGGCAAAGGTTGATGTGGAACGGCCATGTAAGACGAATGTCTATCATGCGATGGCCTAACTGAATTCTTGATTATGTTCTTCTGAAAGACGGGGGTAGGGATGACTGAGAAATAGATGGATGCATGAAGTGGAAGAGGAGATGGCTGGCTGGATTCTTCAGGATGGGGATTAGCTTGACCACGACCTCTGCAGCCCTGCAGACCTCAGCCCTGATGTGAAAAGGTAACACTCATTGAAATGCCAATAATCATCAACTTATCTAAGATGATATGTCTTCTTCTATTATATATTTACAGATTTACGTCTAATTATGTAACAATAATATAAGAGTATTATTGTTTTAACTTTTACTTGCTGGTTTTTATCTCATTTTTTTTCTCTGATGAAGGCTTAAAGCATAAACTGAAACATTAGTATCCAAGAAAATTCATGTTTTTATTTGTGTATATTTTCATCTTTATGACCACAGCCAAATTCTACTATTTGTTCTATATAGTAGCAGATTCAGAATTTATGTTTATTTTTTTTTCAACTGTAATTATACTGGAAACAAAAGTAAGGTACTATACAAAATGATGCCTAAGTGTTCTTAGAAAACGGTAATTACAGTAACAATTATGCTTTTAAGGATAAATATTTTCTTGACAATTGCTTATATTTAATAGCTACACATTTGTTTTAATTTAAAAAGAGAACATACTGTGATTGTTTAAGTATTTAGCTCAGATAATTTGATTGATTGTTGTTTTTTGAAACAACCAATCTCAACTATGATCTTTGGCTTCCAATAAATTTTCATATGAAAAAACATATCTCTTTCTCTAAAACCGTTATAATTATTTTCTGAATAAGTAAGGATAGAAGTTAATTTTATAAAGAGATAATTTATTTTCTTCATTATTCTGATTAAGAATGGCCAATAAATCTTCATTGGTAGCAGTCGTGGTGAGTGAATTTACCATAAATGTGTTAATGATGATTTTATTGATAAAATATGTTTGACAAGACATTTTAAGTTTGTTTAGGCTGAGATAACAGAACAACTGATATTCGCTAGAATGACCTTAAGATAAGGTATTTGCCAAAGCATCCACTTTAATAATCACAAAAAAAAAGAAAGAAAAAACAGATATGAAAGGCCTTTAAAGCCCACAAATATAGTCAGCTTCTAATTTATTTTTTTCTTGATTTTAATAGAGATTCATTGAAAACTACAAATATTTTTATTATTTTATTTTTTGCTAGCTATTCCAAAGCATGACTTATTCCATCTTCTAACTGATAACATCTCAATTTTTTAAAGTTTTATTTACAAACTTTATTTTATTCATGAAATTTATCAGTTTTGTCTGTCAATTCCTCATGTAATAGTAATCTAACTATTGAAAATGGTTTATTAATAAAAATTGTATTCAACTGATTTTATATAAGATATTTTGGAATAAAGTTAAAAAATTGTCACAGACAAAAGTAAAAATGAAGTTGATTAATATTGATGTGAAGTCACAGCATTTTAAAATTTAAAATGTACATTTAATGTTAAGGGAGGGTCAGAAGCATTAATAGTTTAATTTTAGGCATGAATGCTTGTTATTAACTTACCAAACCAAAGTATCTTAATGTTCTATTAACAAATAAAAAAAAAAAAAAAAAGGAAACAAGAAATTAAATCAAATTTAAAAATATCAATTAGTTATATATGTTTAACCAAAATTAAAATGATAAACATCACTTGATTTATAAAAATTGATGGTAGTTTTAAACTGAAGTTGGTAAATAGTTGTGTCAACCTACTTTCAAAACATACATAATGGTGTAAATTTGAAAATAGACTATTAAGAAAATTATATAATAATAATAAATTAAGAAATATTGAATATTTAATAGTTGACCGTTGCATTATAAAGGAAGGAGATGGTCCGGGGTGGCGGTCATAAATAGGCTAAATAGTGGCAAAACTATGTTAATAAAAGCCAACTTTTCGACACAACTTTGCTGGTCTTCTTCAGGGCTAGAACTGACAAGAAACAAAAAGATAGAAAATTGTGGAAGTTACATTATATTTAGACGAAAAATTATAAACAATGTGAATAAGCTTATTAAAATTATAAACAGTAAGTACATTGAAATATAAACTGAGTAAGCTAAGTAACAAGATCCTAAACTGAAGTAAATAGATGGTAACAATTGTAGTGTAATATATAATATATGCAAATCTTGTCAGTTCTAGCCCTGAAGAAGACCTGCAAAGTCGGGTCGAAACGTTATCTTTTAATAAAATAGTTTAAAATAATTTGTGACCTCCACCCCGGATCATCTCCTTCCTTTAAAATAATAAATAATAATTCATTCGTATAATAAATCAAAAAATAAAACCATCTTAAATTGTTTTAAGGAACTAATAATAGATAGAATAGTAAATAGACGATTTACTTTGGAACTATCATAACAAGCAATTGAATATGCATGGAATAGGTTACAAAAAGAAAATATTACCCTGTGGTAACATAAGTATTACAAACATAGGGATGCCAGAAATAATCAGCAACACTATTCCACAGCTCTTTCTACCAAAGTACGTTAACAACGGAAGAGGAAGCAAGAATCCTGGAATTTCTATGACTCCATTCAGTCCCATATAAATGTACTGATTGACATCAAAGTTTGATCCGCTTAGTGCTGAAAACAGAGTGATTAACTTTAATAAAATACAAAACAAATAACAAGAAAATGGTTTACTTTCTAGCAGCTACAGATAATTTTATACAAAATCATTTTAAATGTTTTACTGTGGTGAAGAACATCCAGCAAGCTACAAAGGATGCAAAGTTTATAAACATTTTTATAAGCAGAGAACTCAGATCATAGCCTCGAAAAGCGTAAAACTGACCCAAGAAAGTTTTACCCATCTACCTGAAATTGATAATCCATCAGATTTTCCAGAATTGCCAAAAACGACTACTCAAAATACACAGCTAGCGTCTACTTCAAAAGAAATTGATCAACCTCAGCAGGACTTCAACCTCAGCAGAAAAACACCAATCACTACGAAGAAGCAGCAGCCTCGAATTCAGGCGCCTCAAATCTCCCAATGCAAACCTCAACCTCACAATCCCCAATCTCATCCTCCACGTCAGCAAACTCTCCCTCATCATATACCCTTACGAGTCAAATAACCGCCGCAGCATCCTCAACAGTTCCATCCTAACGCCCAGAAAAGAAGTGCAGCACAGGTACCTTCCAATCTAGACCCACCTCGTGCACAACGACGGATCCCGCCCTCAGCTAATATTCCTAATCCACCACAATAACCTATCCTGAATCCAATTCACAATCAACATCCATCTGATATAACCTCCATTCTTTCATCCTTCCTATTGGACCTCCAAAATACCATAAAACCACTTATCACTCTTCTCACCAGAATCCTGACCGAAATTCCATTCAATTTCCCACGATGAGCACAAAGCCCCTAACTATCCTTTTATGGAATGCTAACGGACTAAATAACCACCGTGACGAACTTGACTTATTTCTTCATAATAATAACATTGACATTGCTTTACTGACTGAAACTCACTTTACTAAACGAATACATTTCTACATACGTGACTACTTCACTTATAGAACTGATCACCCAGATAATACCTCCCATGCCGGTTCTTGCATCCTTATACATAAATCATTACCCCATTCCCTTATTCCTTCAACTCCAACTGATAACATTCAATCAACTTCTGTAGTCCTTCCACTCGCCCTTTCCATCTCACATTCTCAGCTGTATACTGTCCTCCTGGTAATTCCCTCTCCTATAACCTACTTGATACCTTATTCCAATCCCTCGGATCGCGCTTTATTGCTGGAGGAGACTACAATGCTAAACACCAACGATGGGGTTGTCGAACATCCAACCCCCGCGGTAACATCCTATCACGTGTTTCAACTTCCAACAATTATTCAATCCTTTCGCCCATGAGTCCTACTTATTGGCCAACATCCCTCAAAAAACGTCCCGATATTCTAGATATATTTATAACTTCCCAGATCTCCTCCTCACAAACCATAATCAAATCCCTTGATGACCTTTCTTCAGACCATAGTCCAGTTCTGCTTTCACTACATTCGAGCTATGCTCCTAAACCATCAACTCCTAAATTGATTACAGGACGAGTAAACTGGGACGAATTTCGTGATAATTTGGAAAACAAACTAGACTTAAAAATTTCGCTAAAGACAAAAGACGACATTAATGGTGCCATTGAAAAACTGACAGCGTCAATAACAGACAATATAAATAATAATACTTTTATCAATAAGTTTAACAATTCACAAAAGACTGACTTGCCACAGCATATTCGTATCTTATTGAAGGAAAAACGCTGAGCAAGATCGAAGTGGCATAGAACCATATATCCAACAGATAAAACTCATTATACCCAACTGACTAACAAACTAAAATCAGAAATTAAAAAATACAAAATTCAAAATTTACTAAATTTTACTGAAAAATTTACACCTACCGACAAATCACTATGGACAACCACTAAAAGGCTCCTGAAATTTAAAGACTGTAATCATCCGCTTCTTACTGAAGCTCAAACCTGGTCCAAATCCGATGAAAAAAAATCACAAATCTTTGCTCGTCACCTCTTAAAAACCTTTAATCCACACCCCGATATTCTTAACCCAAATCACCTTGAATGTATTGAAGCAGAACTGGATATCCCACTCCAAATGTCTCTTCCACCTAAAGCCTTTCATCCTTCAGAAATATCCGACATCATTCAAAGGTTACCTTCCCGAAAAGCTCCTGGACACGACCTAATTACATCCCAGATCCTAAAACTCCTTCCTCGGAAAGCCATTCTATTCCTTACTTATATATATATAATGCTGTACTGCGATCAACATACTTTCCTGACCCTTGGAAATTCTCTATTATCAAAATGATACATAAACCCAAAAAGCCACCAGAAAACCCATCCTCTTATCGCCCTATCTCCCTTTTACCCATCCTAGGCAAAATCCTGGAAAAGCTCATCCTAAAACGCCTGTACCCAATCCTAGATTCTAATCACATTATCCCAGATCATCAATTTGGATTCCGCAGATCCCATTCCACTATCCAGCAATGCCATCGTTTGGTGGATGTCTCCTCTGCATTGGAGCGCGGAATGTACTGCACGGGAGTCTTTCTCGATGTAGAACAGGCTTTTGATCGAGTCTGGCACCCAGTACTGCTTTACAAACTCCGTAAATTCTTACACCCTACATACTTCCTCATTATCCGTTCCTATCTTACTGATAGATCCTTCAAAGTAAATCATAATAATGCCTATTCATCCCTTTTTTCTCAGTCCGCTGGTGTTCCTCAAGGTAGTATCATAGGTCCTATCCTTTACACAGTTTATACAGCTGATATCCCAACCCATCCTAACACAGTCATTACCACGTACGCCGATGATACATGTGTCCTATCAGTTAATAACGACCCAACAATTGTATCCCAAACCCTTCAATCACACATCACAAACCTTGAAGAATGGTGTCAAAACTGGAGAATAAAAATAAATTCCAATAAATCCCATCAAATCACCTTTAGCCTTCGTCGTAAACCTATGCCCTCTTGTCCTACAGTATCCTTTAATAATACCCCACTTATTCCTGTTGAACAAATCCGATACCTAGGACTCCACCTGGACAAACGACTAACTTGGAATCCTCATACTAGACTGAAACGACAAGAAACAGCTCGACGTTTCCGACTACTCCAGCACTTACTAGATAAACGCTCTAACCTCCCAGTCAATTATAAAAGACTCATATACATGACTACAATAAGACCTATTTGGACTTACGGAGTTGAGCTCTGGGGCTCCACTAAGCCATCGAATTCCTCTCGTATTCAATCCTTACAATCCAAAATCCTTCGTAAAATCCTCACTGCTCCTTACTTTGTCACAAACAAAATCATCCATAACGACCTTAATGTTCCTTATGTTTCTGACTTGGCCCAATCCAGATACCTATCCTTCCATAACAAACTTCAGAGCCATCCAAACCCTCTCGTTTCTAACCTTGCTTCCTAAGGTTAAGAAGATGGCCTCGAGATCTCCTTTTGTAAATACATTTTTAGAGTGCTACCAATGGGTAGTTTCTCAACATGTGATGTCATGCTATTTTATTCCTTTGTTCACATTTACTGAATGTATTTTTACTTGTAATACAGTTGTAAATATCACCAATAAAAAAAAAAAATGTTTTACTCATTGGATAATATTTTTATGGCATGGGTCGATTCCTGCATGGAGACATTAACATTCCCACCCTAAGATTCATAGGAAGGGGACTGTGATATAGATATAGATCTCTATATCTAACAACATGGTTCCTTGGTCCTCCAGATTGGGAGTTGGGCACAGGAATAATTAGCCTATTCAGTAAAAAAATAACAGGATAGAGATGTCTGCAAAAGGTTGCTAATCATCCTGATGAAGAAGGAGTTATTTATGATTGCGCCCGGTTATTATAAAACCACATGTTCCCTGGATATTTATATAAGAGAACAAAACGATCACAGCTAATCACCTAGAACAACCCCAATGCTGTGAGAAAACTAATGTCAGAAGTCAAAAGAGTTAAGAGAAGTTTAAAAAAAATATATATAAATAATATTTGCAGACATATAAATAATATTTATAACAATGAAGAGATGATGGCTCATTTCCACTAAATGCAGTCTTATGTAATCTTGAGGTATGCACCCCTCTCGTGGAACTTGTTCCTTACTAACCGATAAAAGAATGGATAGCCTTTTATCCAGAGGACATATACCTTCAACTCTGTCATAGGGTACAAGACAATGGCTTATAAGCCAGTGCTGGTCATAGCAGGAGGAACCCTCTCAATCTCTTTTCTTTTCTCTTCTTTATTTTTTTTTTGTTGGCCTAAGACTCCCACTGAAGTCTTATACTTCAATCATCTTGATACAGAATTTATTTTTACAGAACAAATGCACAACAGGGATTCCTGAGAACCTTGGAGTGAGCATCACAGGCGGATTTACGGGGGGCTTTGGGGCTGAAGCCCTCTCCCCAAAACGGTAAAACCTAACCATGTTTTATAGAAAAAAATATTAAAAACTATCTTTTAAAGTATTATTGTTCGTGTAATTACATTTAATAGGACTTCAAGAGTCACTTAAACACCATTTCATATAGGTAGTTCATTTCTTTCTTCTTTTTTTTTTTCAAATTAATTATCGTTATATATATATATGAAAAAAACATCTTTCGGGCTGAAGCCTCCCCCCCCCCTCAAAATTAAATCCTGGATCCGCTAGTGGTGAGCATTGAAGAACATCCTAATAGACGGAATCTGATGTTATAAGACACTACTCAGGAATGGAAAAGATGGTGTGTCACTTGGTAGGTATAATCCCTAAGAGCTATCCTAAGGAAGCATTTTTTAATCGTACAGCTCGATTAGCTTCCAGATAGATTCCTTTCCTCTGACTTACCTGACTATTAGATCTTTTAAATCCTCAAAGAAAACGGAGACTTTTGTGGCAAGTAGTACAAAGTTGATAAAGAAGTATCCCTCCCATGCTCGCAATTTGAAAAAAAAAATAGTATGTTCTGGGTATTCTGTTATACGCTTCCCCTGGTTGGAATCTGAATAGCTCGAATCACAAGAAGAGCAGGTTGATTTCACTATTTTCTCTGAGTTAATGAGTGTGGAAAATTACTCGTACTTCAAGGATTTCCTGTGCGGGTAAAAAACAATTATAAGGCCAACTCGCTTCTGCTTGAGAAGAAGAGGTGTTGCGGTAGGAAGGCCGCCGGACACAAGAGGAGCAAATGAAGACGGTGGCAAACCTAACGAAATACGAACAAACTGTGTGCACTGTTGAAGAAAATAATTTTTATAGTTTATTGTTAAGCAATCATGCGTAACATCTTAGGACTACTAATGTAATAATCAGGCATAGTGGAATTGTAAACTAATAAATAAATATTTGCATACTTAATATTATGCAAGTTATAAGGTATGCTTTAATTTTAGAAAATACTAAATTGAGAAATAGCTTTCTTTGGTGTAAGAGGCTCCTTGATTGATTGCTTAAACGCCCAAATTCTTTAGTTACCCTTTCCAGAGTACAGTTTAGTGTCCAGGTCTTGCTGCAGTATATCAGAACCAAAAAGGACCGAGCAGGTAGCAGCAGCTGGAGAAGGAAGCCAGGGAGAAAAGAAGGCACTCTAGGCTGGGACAGGAAGTAAGGAGGTTGTCAGAAGAGAGAGGCACTGAATTGAAGATTAAGAAAATTAAGCCTAAAGTTATAAGACGCAATTAGCCGCCAAAACAGGTTATTTATAATTGCCGCCAAAAAAATATGTATAATTAATCCTTAACATGGTATTTACACACCCATGAAAGAAAGAAACAATCTATATTCGCCTTTATTATACGGTATTTCATCACAAATACATAAAATACAAATACAAATATAAATATAACATCTTGTACTTCACATAGCTTATTCAGTAAGGGTTTATTTATCAACGATTCTGTACCCTGGAGGTAAAGGACACATGCCCATTTTTTTATTAAATAATTGAGTAACTAAGAAACAAATTTTAATAGCTAAAAATTATGAAAAATTGGCTCCGTAAACTAATATAAAAATATGAAATGGTTTTCTTTACCTCCAGAGTACAGTTTTACTAACTAAGACACAAATTTGAATAGCTAAGAGTTATGACAAATTGGCTCCGTAAACTAATATAAAAATATGAAATGGTTTTCTTTACCTCCGGAGTACAGTTTTACTAACCAAGACACAAATTTTAATAGCTTAAATTTATAGAAAATTGGCTTTCCTGAACAAATACAAAATGGACATAGTTTATCTTTATCTCTGGGAAGTAAAGATAAAATTAATAAATAGAATAAGAATAAATAACTGTTTAATAATTGTTATTTTACCTAAATCGAAATAATTCAAGATAAATCAAAAGTCACTTACCTATTAGGTAGTAATACAAATTTCCTAGAAACCATAAATAATAACAGATCAGAGTTCTTTTAGCCAGCTCAAAAGTAGAAAAAAGTTTTAAGTAATCTTTAAACAAAAAACACCAATTCTCGCTGCGTGAATCAGATCGACCCTGAAAATAAATTCGATTACATAACGGATAAAATAGTAAGTCATATTTACTGCTAGTAGAAGAAATTAGATAACAAAATACTTTGGAATTTAAATGGGAAACTTGTTCGGGATCATTAATACCCAAGCGTTCCACACTCCCTAGGATATGTGATGCTTTCTCTAGTTTTCCAGCAGTGATTAACCACCTTGGTGATTCTGGCATGAACCTCAGATAAAAATAAAAACATTGAATTTAGAAAAAAAAACTTTAGGTTTATTATTACTCATTTATAATTACTAGATAAATATGCAATGAAAAAATAGTACTTGGTACCAGCAATGAATAAGGAGCAAAAACATTGGAATCGAAATCGCTAGTTGAAGTTGTCTCCAGTTATTGGTCAAATAAGCCGCCAGAGGGAGATACATAAGTCCAAATGAAAATGCTACGTTGAACATATTGCCTACGTAAGCTCTGTAGTTCTTCACTGTTAGTTCCAGCACTGCAAAATTAATTATTCACTACAGGAAAAAATGAACTATCAAGTGAAAAATATGATAGCTATCAGGGGTGCCCAGAAAGGGGTTTCATGGCGCAAGTTCGCCATCAAAATTTTTGAGGGGGGCAAATTTCGACGGAGTTATGAATTTTCGGAGTAAGGAACAAGGGGAAAAACAAGGAACATACCGCAGCAAGTGTAATTGTATCTGATCTACGGTTTTTCTAATTGTACCTTAGCTTGCTTTGTTTTTAGAAAAAGTAAGCAATAAAATATCTCGTGAAGAGGGGAGGGGGGGTCGGAAAGGTTCTTGCACCATCGACCTTGGGGGAAGGGATGATGGGCACCCCTGATAGTTATGAGTGATTAAAACTGGAATTCACTGCATTTCCTCAATAGGAGCACTAATGCTCTTATGAACTTATTTTATTATTATGTGGCTGGTAATCAAAACTTATATTTTAGCTTAAAGAAATACTTTAAATTAAATCTACTTACAGAGTGTGTAACCAGTGTCGTAGACTCCAGAACCAGCGAGTCCTATCAGTAGTCTAAATAAAATAAACGCTGCGTAGTTCGTTAAGAATGCTGCGGAAGGGCCTGCTATCATATAAAGTATTGCTGAAAATATAAATGTCCGCTTTCTTCCAAACCTAAATTAATTATCTCTGATCAATCTCCATAATATGTCTGGCATTGTATATTATATTAAATATGTAACCCGAAGGTAAAGGACAACATGTCACACTTTTCTATTTGTTCAGGGTAGCCAATTTTCTATAACTTTGAGCTATTAAAGCTAAAATCTTAGTTAATAAATCATCAGGGGGCAGGGTAGCCGAGTGGGCCAACGCTTGTGCCCCCAGCAACCTGATAACTAAAGTTTGAGATAGAAAAATGATAACAAGTTCAAATCTCGATGCCCGGTGGGCTGGGTGGCCGAAAGGGCTAAAGCGTGTGCATAGCACCGGCAACCTGACATATGAATCTAATGATATAAAAATAGTCACGAGTTCGCGTCTCGGTGCTGGGGGAGTCTTTTAAATCCCCGTCCACACTCCCTGGCCCGGGAAAACCCCGTATAGCCTTAAAGGCGAGGAAGGGGAGAACCCAAAAAAAAAAAAAAAACTCGATGCCCGGTGGGACTTTTAACTTTTAACCCTCTCCTCCACCCCAGAAACAAACCCGAGTAACCTAAAATACAAGGCGAGGGAGACCAACAAAATTACTAAATTATTTAATAAAATATGGACAAGGATTCCTTTACCTCCGAAGCCTTAAAGCGTTAACAAACAAATTAACATTAATTAATACAGCTAATGTCTTGATTTTTTTTTAAGTTCAAGCAAGGATCAAAACTAGTTTTTCTAAAAATTAGAAATTTTTCTAATTGTGATTTTAGCGTTTGGATCAACTAACTGTGATAATTTTTAAGAAATAAATATTTCTATAATGGTTTGATGATTTGTTTTGTATATTTCGTACGACTAAATTTTAGAAAATATGCATATTAATTGTACAATTGTTTAATTGTGTACTTATAATTACAGTTCAATTGAGAATTTTTTTGTCTTTAACTTTATTTTTCCATTCACACCTGTCAAAAGTTTAGACAACCAGCGAATGTGATGCGAGATGTATTAGTTGAAATAGGCGTGAGGGAGAGGTGTTCCCAGCGGCGTCCTTCCTGTCTGGAGAATAGTTTAAATTTAAAACGACATTTGCAGTAGATTTAGGTTTAATCGGTTTCACTATCGGGTTTAAATTTTATTTTTGAGTGCTTACGTGAGTGGTTTTCACAATATCTAATAACTCAGCTCAGAAGAGCTATAGAAGTCATCGAACTTCAAAAACTGAGGGAAGAGGGGGGGGGAACAATACTTTTTTGTGGATTTAAATGATACTTCTTAACTACAAAAAATACACATAATAGTTTTTAAATCCATAAGGTGCAGATGAAGATATATGTAAAAATTCGAAAGCCGAGAAAAAACTTTGGATTGCACTTTATCATTATATCAATAATATCATTCTATCCAGGGAAAAAAACCATTTACCAGATATATACTAATATATATATCAGACAGAATCCGAAATCGCCTAAATAGTGTAATAGGAGTTGGCTTGATTTTGCAAAATTTATTATTTTCGAGGAAATGTGACAAAACCAAACAAGTTTAGATACACATAAGTAGTTAAATGAATTAATTTTGAGATATTTAAAAAAATAATCGATTAAAAAAAATTTAATATTTGTTTTGTTTTGAGTTAAATAGATTATTTTACAACACAACTGTTAAAATAAAAGTAGTAAAAAATTAAACATATAGACCATTCAACCAATATATCACATATATAATTATTTATAGATATGATTCCTAACCTGTCACTTATGAGGCCGAAGAAGACAGCTCCACAAAATTTTCCTATAGCCACGGTGCTCTGAACTGTTGACCTCAGAGGCAAATCATCACAAACAAGATCCCACTATCGATATGAAATTAATTAATCAATTCCGTATAATTGGTAGACAGTATAATTTATTGTCAAAATTAGAAACAACAAGTTTTTTTATAGTCACATTTATTTCCATTTGGTTCTGAGACGTTTCGGTGCTCTGCACCATATTCATCTAAAGTGAATGGAATTAGCTTGAAAAGGTATATAGAAACACTGCAGAATCCTATGTGTGTGGCAAATTGAAAAAATAATGTATTTTGTATATGTAATAAATTATATATGAATTGTACATGTATGAAAAAAAAATTAGATGAATATGGTGCTGAGTACAGAAAACTCCGAGAACCAACTGGAAATAAATGAGACTGTACCGATAAAAAAAAATGGAGTTGTTTCTGATTTTCACAATTAATTAATTCTTATACATATGTGTTTTTTAATAGTGAACATAATTTTTATTTTCAAAGCACGCAAATTATATAAAAATATTACACGCACAAGAAATATTTTGGAAGTAATATACATGGTGTACCGTAAGTACAGGGAAATATTTGTAGGGAATAGAAATAATAAATCCGGATTAGTTAGATATATTGGACATACATTAAAAATGTTAGTATACAGTGACGCAGAATTTGGTACTCCAAAACTTTGATTCTGAGTTTTTCCTTTTAGGGAACTCATTTCTAAGCTACGCTGCCATTTACAGTAATTTGTCTCAGATTTTGACAAATTTTGTAAAAATCAGCGTTCGTTGACCGTGTTTTTTTTTTTACTTAACCTAATTATTAAGTTTAGGTACTCACTCATTCGACGAACAATTTAACTTTCTTTAATTTTTTAAAAAGTACATTTTCCTCTTCGATACACCGTTTAGGTGTTGTACTGAAAAAAAAAGATTGAAAAAATATGACTTTTTGGCTGTAACATATTGTCTCTTGATTGGTTGCGTTAGCAATTTCGGTTGCTACATGTTTGTTGAACCCACATACACAAGTTAACAAAATAACGTTTCCCATAATTTTCACATCATATTTTCCCGTTTAGATCCTCAAGTTTCTGGCTTAATATTCTTTAAATCAGGCACCATTATTGAAAACAGCGGCTCTGGAACGGCAGACAAGGTTCATTTTAATTAGAATAACATAAAAATTCGCAATTTTCATTCAAGCCTCCGCCTGGGATGAGGTCGATTTTTTGATCATATTCTTATATTCTTTTATATGACTATATTCATTATAATGTAAATTTCAAGGCTAATTCATAAGTCAATATTATACTGTGATAAATTAAGTATAATTAAGTGTAATCATTTTTTAATAACATGATAAACAAAGATGATTACTTCTTATCATTTTTAGACATATATGCAATGTTTAATTTATTTGTTTATTTTGTTAAAATAAAACTAGGAAATAGCAATAAATTATATGATTTCTTTTCTAAAAAAATTAAAAATACCATTGGCCTCAGTGACCTGAGGATTTATTATTTTTTATAATACATTATATTTGAAAACAAATTAATTGATTGTATTGAAAACGGAAAATGTGTTAAATAAACAGAACGTTACCAGTGAGAGGTTCAGTATTAGGTAAAGGAATGTGGCAAAGGCAAATTAGCCCAAATGATTTAATTTTTATTTTATATGGTAAGGTACCTTTGTATATAGACTATAGACGATAAAAATAATTTATATTAACTATTATAAGGCTATGATGTAAAGTAAAAATAACGTAGAACTTAAGATGAGATGTGTTTTAGTATTATAAATAAACTGATAAAAATTTTCAAAAATAAAACCACTTCATACTTCACATTCCACAATTACATCACATCTTTTATAATTTTTATATTTTGTTTAATCAGATTTCGTTCAATCCCTTTTTATTTATTTATTTCAATCCATTTCTCTACCGAAGTAGTTTATTTATTTATATATTTTCTCTCCGAGGCATCTGAAAATGATCTACTTATGTAAATATATTATTAGAGTGCTACCAATGGGTAGTTTCTCAACAAGCTGTTTCGTGTATTATTACTGTGTGCACATTTACTAGTTGTATTTTTTTATAGTATAGTTGTAAATATCAATGAATAATAAAAAAATTTATATTTAGTTATTTTTTTTAATATTAATTTTATATACATATAAATGATTAGTATCATTTTTTATGTATAGTCTTATTTATTTATAATTTTTTTAAAATTTATTTTCTTTCTTTATTTTTTATGCTTCTACATTAATTTCTTGATACTGGTATTATTTTATTGAGCGGATGCTGATTTCCTAGATGTTTTGCGCTTACACTATCGAGACAACTAACCAACATTCAACGTTTTCAGCTCTTTGACCATTTTCAAAGCAACTAATAGACAATTAATATCGTGGCAAGGACACTTTAGCCCATATGGTTTCATTTTTATATAAAAATAAAGTTTTTTGAAAATGGCCTATGGTTACTGGATGAAACGTTAAATGTGACGGAAAATGAGGTAGGATTATTTAGATCTTATATATGTTTTTATTTTATCTTATTTATTATTTCTGATTAAATAATAAATAAATCCTTTTCCGGCTCTCAGGAGTGATGGATTTTGACAAATGAGGTATAAATAGAAAGGGAATATCACGTAGAATACTCCAATCTTAGTTTTGATTCCTTATTTTATACCACGGCGTAAATAACAGAGAATGTAAAAGTGGGAGGTTTCAAACCAGTTGGGAGTGTCGTCTCAACGAAACGGGACTTCACAAATGAATTTATAATTTCCGAATAACTCGAAAAGTACGAAATTTTAGGTAAATTATAAATATGAGTATTTGAAAGCTTACCAAATCCAGTACAAAACGTAAAAAAAAAAAAAAAAAAAAAAAAAGCATCGATATCTGACGACTTGGTGCCGAGTTATAGTTTTCTAAACATTTAGTATTTGTTGTACTACAAAGATTCTGTTGCATATGTGAATTTAAGATTTTAGGAATTGGCTTTTTTTTTTTTTTTCGGGATACAATATATAATTTATCAATTAGTGAATATTTTCTTTGTAAGAATCTTTTGTTAATTTATGATAATCCAGTGAAGAAATCCAGTGAAGATATAAGCTAATATTTTAATTATAAATTTAATGAAATCCAACGGTTAAACCATGGCAGAGTGTAAATCATTTCTGTAAACTGATAGCTTACTAAATATATTTAATTAAACCTTTGCGTATCAAAAATTATTGAATGGAAGTTGTGCTGAGTCCTTAATGTATTAAGATCAGATACAAATATTAGGCTTGTGCGTGCGACAACAATATTGAAATATATATTTATAAAACTCTATTAAAAAATGCAAGATGCTTAGTTCATTTTTACTATAAACATACCTCGGTAACTATAGTCTGATGAAATGAATCTTCATCATAAACATAACTACTGCATTTTACAACATCTGGCTTTGGCATTTTATTGAAATATCTAAGAGCTCCGTCGAAGCCCCAATCCTCAAATAAAGAGTAATTCCATGCATAATGAACACAGCTTTCTCTGCCCTCTCTATTCATCATAATATAATTAATATATTGTTATGGTGATAACACAAAATGAGACAATGTCTGCTAAAAAATTATCAACTATCACTTACCCTGGGCTACTTATTTTTCTTATCTGTTCCTTTGTCCAGTTAGCTGCACTTAGTTCTGGAATATTGCAGAAGAACGAAGGATTTCCTCCAAGAAATACGTAGGAAGCTAAGTGTACGGAATTAAAAAATACCGGACTGGCGGTAAGAAACAGTATCCATGCCAACCAAGCATGATTCTTACATTTTTTTTCTAAAGCATTTTCTAATGTTATTGAATCCATTTCACTCCTGTAGAAATAAAAACTAATATAAATAATTAGCACAGATTGAATTTTAAAAAATAGCAGTTTAAATCTTACCGAAAATCTCACTGGAAGCGTTTTTTATAGTTTTGAAGCTTGTTATCATAAGGTGAAACGAAAAAGTTAATTATATTGACAAACAATAAAAGAGAAGTATAAAAGTATAAACAAATAATCAGAATTCTTCAGAATATTCATCATTCACTTAAATAACTTCTTCATTTTCACAGTCTCACGAATAACAAATATTACAATAATTATTAATTATAATGATTTAACACCTACAAGAATCTGTGCAACGATGCTTATATCGAAGAAACTAGTGGTAGAGTGAAAACTGGTTAGGTGCTGAAAGGAAAAAAAAAAAAAAAAAAAAAAAAAAAAAAAAAAAAAAAACGACCATGGATTCTTAATAATGAAACTTGAAAATCCCGTAAATGGCCTTCAAACTGATAGAAATAAAAACGTTATTCGAATGTATTTTTACGTAACAAGTCCCTTACCAAACCCATCTTTATAAATACCCTATTATTATATACATATTACGCATTGCTACTTTAATATAGCTACTGATTTAGGATAAATCGATAACCTTTATGAGTCTACAAACGATGTAAGTCAATCAATTGACATAGTTTAGGAATAATTGTAATGCCCTAAACAAAATATAAATAACTAATTGTTGAGGGAACATTGACTCAATCAACCCCCAATCGATGACATATTTGTTGATATTAGAGGGTGACCTCTGTTCACAAACTGTATTTTAAGAAAAATGCAAATATTCAAGGAGTTGGAACTTCTTATTCAAGTTCACAAAAAATTGCAGCTATGAAATTCAGTTTATTTCTATGTAGAAGAAAATCGACATTTTTCTTTTTCATAAAAAAAAAAGATGTAAACAAATAAACGTATAAATAAAATAAAATATAAATAAATGTAAAAAAATGAAAAAAAAAAAAATTGGTAAGATTGAAAAAGAGCTAAGTCAGAGAGGTAACTGATGCGGCTAATAAAAATAAATGATAAGCAATATAACAGACCTGCTCGTTGAAAACATTACGGAAGAATACAACAATGGCAATAGCAACGATACTGAGACTGTTCGTTATACAAGTATGGAGCTGTAACACGTAAACTAAAGCGAAGAAACGTGTTTAATGTTTGAAAGGTGGAGTAAGAATATAATACGTAGTGTGCAAATTATATAATTAAGTTATTATAAAGTTAAATTGAGTAATTAAGCAAATTATATGTGTTAATTAAGTGTGTGTCGTCACTAGGATATCCAGGATTTAATGTTGGAAGGGGGTTTCAGCTCGAAAACTTTTTTTTCATATATATATAACGATAATTATTTTGGGAAAAAAAATACTAACTACCGATCTAAATGGTGTTAAAGTGATTCTTGAACTCCTATTGAATGTAATTATACGAACAATAATACGTTAAGAGATTTTTTTTTTTACATAAAACATGGTTACAATATATCATTTTGGAGGAAGGGGGGCGAACTTCAGCCTGACAAGCCCTCCCTCCCTCCCCCCGTAGATCCACCTGTGGATGTCGTAATAGACTATATAAAGTGGAGAACATATATATTAAATAATAGTATAAATGAATAAATAATGCAATGTGGCATTCAAAACAACTAATTGTAAGTCAAAATTTTCGAATAAAAGACCTCACAGAACATTACCTTGGTAGAATACAGAGTTAAATGAACTGATAAAACAAACTAATAAGCTGAGAAAATCTTATCAATGAACGAAAACAAACGTTAATCTGAGGAAAACAAACGTTAATCTGAGGGAAACAAACAAATCTGAGCAAACAAAACTACTTGGAAAGAAGACCGGAATCGAGCCCAATCAAACATTCAATCATGGAAAATTATAGAAATGTATGGAAAAAACATAATAACAAAAACAATAAGCGCTAAACCAAGTCTAATCTTAAACGAGGACAGTCCTCTCGAACAGACGGAATATTGTATTGAAAACTTAAATATACAAAAAACACCAACAAAAATCAATATAGCACAATAAAATCAATGTAATTATCGTACAGCATATTACAGAGATTTATCCAAATTCAATAACTTAAATTTATCAAATGATCTGGCTCAAAACAGAAATATCCAAAACACTATTTTATATAATAGTATATTTATTGCATTAAATATACTATTATATAATATATTCTTTTTTGGCCGAACCCTCGATTAACTTCTTTTGAAAATACACATTTTTTCTACTGCTTCTTGACAAAAATATATAGGTAAATTTTATTATATGTACTTATATATGTAATTGTTGAAAAATAAAATGGAGGTTCAGAAAAGAATTCCTATTTTCTCTTAAAACACTTAAAACCCTTCTCAGCCATTTATCCAGATAGCGACACAGAGGAAACTCAATAGATCGACCATTGACCTCTTCCTTACAATCCAACCATACAAGGTTACAGGATGTACAACTCTTGATGTCATTACCACTGGACAGTCCTTTATGACGTCTTGGGAGAAATTCGGAAACAAAAACTAAACTCTGACAAATATGATTACAAAAATGCTGACGGACTTGTATCGCTCCTAAATACTTCTCCAGTTACGATCGATTACAAGCCTCCATTAAGCAGATATGGAAATATATAAGTTTTCTCCATTGTCACTTTCAGCTGGTGTACCACCAGACCATATCTTTAAGCTGATTTCACTTTGTAATATTCGGAAGAATCGATGATACCGCACGAAGGACCGAGAAAAAAAGAAAGTTTTGAACTCACTGACAATGAATTAAACCTTATCTGTACATAAAAAAGGAATACTTATGAGGAAAACTAAGATATTGGAAGATCGTCAAAAAACCTACTGAAGTTCAACCTACAGAAGAAGTTCAAATTTAACCAGACTGCAAGAGTGTGATAAGTTCCTAACTCCTTAGGAACAAGTAACAAACTTAGTGGCGATGGTCGAAGAAATAAAAAAAGAAGGCATGGGTTGTTACACCGCTTTCAACTAAAAGACCGGAAAATAATTATTTGTTTGTATCAGACAAACAGTTAAAAGCAATACTTCGGAGCAATAGAGCACCATAATGCGCTAAAATAAAAATTGTTTTGTTAAAAAATTGCCGAGAAAAGGAGCATTGTAGTGAGTGAACAAAGGTTGAAGAATAACTTAATGAGGCCGCTGGCTGGTGATGATTAGTGTTGCGCAAATGCGAGACCGAGACGAGTCTTGGTCCTGCTAACTCAGTCTTGATCATGGTCTTGGTCTTGCTCAATAATCTCGTAACGATCTTGCAGTTACTTATTAGCTTATTACTATAGAGATATTACCGTAATTTTTAAGATAGGAGAAACATAACTAAGACTGAATGAAAAATTAGAGGAATTAAATGCAAAAGTATAGTGGTCATACCAATTATTTATATATAATAACTAAGATTGTCATGTATTAGTAAATATTTGGCCTTAATTTTTATTTAAAAAATCGATTTTTTTTCCCAGTCCTGGTTTTGGTCTTGCTACAGCAACGTGTAAGACCAAGACCGATTTTGGCCAACACTAGTGATGATCAGTAAAAATGGTCGACAGCAGGCAGTCCTGTCTTCTTGCGGTGACTTCATATATATAGTTTAAGAGAGCTCAGATTTTTCTGTAAAACTTCAAATGTGCAGTAAAACAGTGATTTCGTAGTGAAAGACAGTTACCCTTCAACATTCAACAAAAGAGTGTCCTATTTAAAGATTCCATATTTGATTATCCTTAATAAAAAAAAACAAAAAAAAAAAAATGCATACTGAACATGTATTTCAATACTGTTAGTGCAAGAGGTCTTATGTAAAAATTTATTCTTTTACAAGAGTGCATAAAAACTCATTATTTCTTTATGCTTTGTTAGTATAACTTCATATTTTATTGTCATCTGCTATTTTCCATAGTAGCAGACTACTTATATTAGTTGCAGATTGCAAAATGTCAGCTTTAATACAAATAGAATAAAAGTTGAAAATTTTTACATACGACCTTTTGCACTAATAGTGGTATACTATACTAGTGATATACACTAGCGGATCCAGATTTAATTTTTTGGGGGGAGGGAGGGTTCAGCCTGAAAGAATTTTTTTTCATATACAAATAAAGATAATTAATATGAAGAAAAAACAAACGCTGCAAATTATTTCACAATGATCTATTATTTCCAAAAAATTATACATCTAAAGTAACATTACCTTCCTAGTTATAAATAAAAATAAATAAAAGGTGATTCCAATCATTGGACTAAACTTTTTTTCCTGATCTTGGATCCAACTGTCCGCTTTGAGAGCAATGACCATGATGATGATAAAAATTCCTGTCCTAAAAGAGAAATTCCGTGAGACCTTCGGAGAGAGAGAGTTCACCGTGAGAGGCTTCTGGTTTGGGTCTCGCGGAAGAATTCCAGAAAGAACAAGGAGCTTCCTCGAAGAACTAGGTGTCGACATTAAGGAAGTAGTAAAGTTGGCTGAAAATATAGTCCTCGACTCCCTGGGAATCATTCAACACCACATGCATGGCTAGCCCGAGAGTTTTAATTTATGTATTTATTTATTTATTTAATGAAAAATTGAAAACAATTGAGATAAAGAGAGAGAAGTGAGAGATAGGGGAACTAAATGTTAAAAAAGAAAGGAAAAAAAAAAAGCATGAACAATGAAAGGAAGAAAAAAAAAGTATATATATATATATATATATATATATATATATATATATATATATATATATATATATATATATTTTACTCATATAAACACTTCTGTATATTTATATATAAGTTCATTTATTGTCCTAAGGATTAAAGAGTATGCTGTGTATATAACAACCCAATATAATTGGGCCGCAATCTTCAATACTTTATATTTTTATGAAAATAAAGTGTTTCTCTCTCTAGTAATATGCTAAAAAAATAGCATTACTTTGTTACACAATAAAAATTTAAAAAACAAAACAAAAGATATATGTAACCAATGCAGTAGTATTAGTCCGATTTTAACCATTTTTTTTTTTTTTTTTTTTAAGAAATTCCGCAAACGTGTAAACTTTTTGAGTTATTCGGAATTTAATTTTACCATCTCTCGTAACTTTTTTTCCTGCTTCTTTTCGTTGAAGTATGTTATATAGATAATTTTAAAGGGCGTCAAGAAAATGAATTTAGCTATGTTTCATTGAATTTCATGTTTGAATTGATTTCATTGAATCGGTACATTCGTTTAGGCGCTACAGTCTATAGCAACGGGCGTAGTATAGTAGCGCATACATAAGAGAAAATAGTGGACAGAATTCAATAAAATTGACACTGCATTATTTTTTCACCAATATCTACCTTTTATCCAACTTTAAGCCAAATCGAACTAGCCCTTTCTGAAATATTGCCATATCTAAAAAAATACGTTTGCGCGTGCATAAGCGGAAGTGTTGGATGGAATTTGATAAAATTGATATGGGACCATCTTGGCACCAATCTGCATAATCCCTAAAAATTTCATTAAAATCGGATGAACAGTACTAGGTGATATGCTCATCACATCAATTTTACTACAGACAGACAGACACCGAACCAAATTTGATCCTTGATGTCTGAAACATAAAGCGCGAGTGGAGATTTTCGATTCTGAGAACAAAATTTTGTTTAACCTCTAGCACGAACACAATGCTTCCCTACCTTCGGTAGTGAGGGAGCAATAAAAAATAACAAATTTATTAATGAAAAGAGATTGATTACAATAGTCTATAGAAATTACCGCTGTTAACGTTAAGAGATGTTTATTTTAGAAAATTGTCTTTTCAAAAGTTTATTTTCCACCTTGCCGTTTTGATTATTAAATTTGAAAACAAATAATAAAATTTTGAAAAACAAAAAAACATTTATAGTTAAATTGATTTTAAAATTCTAATCAATTCTCGGATATAAACAGAAAAGTAACGGATAAGTATTGGTTTAAACAGTTAAATACTTTTTTACATCTTAGTTTCCCAGGAAAATAAGATCTCGGTGAAGAAGGTCTTCTGCTAACATTTCTGTTTTCCTATTAATTTATTTTTGTATGTGCTTTTTACTAAGGTACCTACAATTGTTTATTTAAAATTGCTTCTACTATACACTTAATAATTCGATATGCTGAAAAAATAATAATTAGATACAATTTTAATAATTACTTAGATTGCTCCAAAGCCAACGACTAAATCACCTTGAACACCCCAGTTACCGAAACAGTTTTGGTTTGGTTTGGTTCTATTTTTCGAACAATATTGGTTTCTTTGCCTTATTTAGGTTTATAAATGGTGTACAGATAAATGAGAAACAAAAAATTAAGTATTGAATGGATTCTTTCGTTTCAATTTTGATTTGTCAATCAACAGTTTAAATAGAATCACTAGTTCGGGTGAAAATTTTTCTGAGAGTACTGATTGTGCGTGTTGAATATCAGCAGGGATGGAATTCTAGAGGGAGGCAGCTAGAATTGCAAATGATTTGTCAAACGCAGTAGTTCGGTGAGGAGGAGGATAGAGGTCGGAAGTACGAGATCTAGTGGGACGGGATTGGATGGAGAATTTAAATTGTAAGCTGTGAAAAATATAGGAGAGTCAATGAGTTTTAATGATCTGGTACAGAAAGGTAGCTAGGAAGTACCATAGGCGATAGGATGGATAGAGCCACTTCAACTCGGTGTAATATATGTATCTTTTGAGATTCCAAAAACAAAATATAATGCACAATTCATTAGACGCTTAAGTTTGGCCTCGAAATTTACCGAGAGTCCACTGTACACCATACAGCCCCAGTCGAACTTTGAGAAAACAAGGAGTTGACAGGGTTTGATGAAAAGTAACGCCTAGATTTTTGACCGTAGTATGGAATAAGATTGGTTAGTTGTTCTGTAGAAGATCGGGGCATACCGGGAAGGATTTGAAACGTGAGAGGGATCCGATCAAGATGGCTTTAGTCTTCTTTGTGTTCAGAGTGAGTCTGTTGAGATTTGCATAAGCACTTATTCTATTAATATCTTCTTGGAGTTTAAGAATAGCATGTGAGGAATTGGTCGGATTTAAGGAGAGGTAAATCTAAACGTCGTCGGTATAGAGGTGGATATTGACAATGCAGGATAGAGAATTGGAGATCATTTATGTAGACGTAAAAGAGGGCGTGGATGAGGAAGAGCCTTGTGAAACTCCTCTGGACAAGGATAAATATTCTGATGGGAGCCCCTTAGGGATTAAACATACTGGGAGCGACTGGTAAGGAAGGATCGGAACCAACTAAGGACACTAGAAGAAAAGGAGATATTATTAAGTTTGGTTAGGCGGATGTTGTGGTCTACTGAATCAAAATCATTGGAGAAGTCAAGGAGAATAAGGATGGTTAGTTTCTGCTGATAAATGGCTGTATGAAGGTCATGAGAAATTTTGATTATGGCAGACTGAGTAGATTATTGTGCTCTAAAAAATGGGATAGCTAGGGCTTGGTTTCCCTGAAATTTCTGTAATATGTAATTGCACTTCAAAATAACAATAATTATTTCAATATCAATCATAGTTCAAAATGAATGTTAATCAATCAATATAGAAACATATTTATTAGTATAGCTATTAGTATTATAACAAAAGAAACTCACCTCATATTGTTGTTCTTGGGATTTTCTTGACCGTCCATTATTTAATCCTTTCGTTGAAATATACAAAAAAAATTTTTTTTCAAGATTTTGATACAGTTGAAATTTTTTCCAATCTGTGCGCACTCTATATTTATCTGCCAGTCATAAACATGTTCATAATCCTATTAATGGAGAAGGGAGGCTACTATTGTTCTCCTAGGAAACTAAATTTTATTAAATATTTTTTAAAATATACATTTCGTTAGTTCCCTTATTTAATATTTACTCACTTATCTACCTCTTTATTTCATTTTTTTTAAATTCCCTTCCTTCAATTTTTTCCTAAGATTTATTCTTTGTTTGTACTCAGACTTAATAACTTGGGCAATAGTTGGCGATATTATCAATATCCTGATTGTTTATAACTAAAGCACTACTGACTATCGACAGTGTGTATTCTAACTTTAGACACAAATTAATATTAAATTTTATATACACTGTTTGCAATACTTTAATAACACGACGCAGAGTGGTCGAAAATGGCATAAAAAAGGCAAAAACACCGAGAAACTTTCAATTTAATCAAGATAATAAAGATAATAGAGTCTAATAAAGATAATAATAAGATGATAGCAAGATTATAAAAACGGGATGTTATGTAGCATGTTGGGTCTTCTGAATTAATGTAGACCAAAACCATTTTGGTAAGACCACCGTTATTATTATTGTTAACTTTTTGACTAATAAATAGAATATATCGACAGCCATACTGAAAAAGCCTGTAAGAACAAAATATAAAAATATTCATAAGACGAAAAAAACTGCATAGTTTTTATTTTATGCACTTTATATTTTCTGGTCAATTGTTTTGCATGCATAAGACAAATACATTTTTTTTACCATATTTCTGTATTAGAGCGTATTAGCGACATTTCCCTAACTTATAGGAATTTACTTTTAACTTACGGGTATTAGTTAGGTAAAATCAACCATATTTATTTCAATAGGACCAATAACTTTTTTAAAAATGATCAACTCATGATATAAAGGACATTTTTCGGCTTTCATTTCTCGCTTTTAATGCCTGAATTAAGTAGAAATTTTTTTTCTTCGACGTCCTACCATACTTACTCCACATCGCCTGCAAGAGCTTCTAGATTTTCTTTAATGCATGAAGAAATGAAATCCAATTTTACCTTAAACGTGCGTAAAAACTTTGTTTTGGATACCGACAATCTCTCCCCATCAGATTTTAGCTGGTATATTAGCGTTTGACCCTTTATGCTTTCTCCGTATCTTTGTGATTTATTTTTTCTTCTTATGTTAATTCTTACCAATAAATTAAATTATTATTTTCTCTTATACTTGCATGAATGCAGCGGTACTTTGGCTTTTTCCTGCCAGACTCATTTCACAGTTATCTGGAGGTTTCAATTGTATTGAAGGTCGTTCAATATTATAATCCCACTTACCACTCTCTTCTTTACTTCGTCTAATACCATAGTAAGTTACCATAGTAAAATTAATAAACAATTTTAATGATCATAACACCTTGAAAATACTTTTGCGCTGTTAAACTTCTACCCATTCGTCGATGTGCAAGATATAATGATCATATAACAAAATAAAAATGAAATTTTTGATCGTGAAAAACTGTATAAAAACGTCACATTAACAAAAGAATTAGATAGAACTGTGAAGTAGTGTTGAAAACATTCGTATCAGAATATAAAATTTAAACTAAAATTAGAAGTCTTCACGAAAAAAAATAAGTTTTCCTTACCTTCGGTAGTGAGGAAGCAAAATATAAATATAAAATTAATTTCTTTGAAATATTTTTACACCTGTTTGTTGTGTTGATGAACAAAAAAGCCTACCTCTTTCCCTTAAAATAATATGGTGCACGCATCACACAACTTTCACTTAAAACTCTACTTAGAATAGAAATTATCATATGGCAATGCCAGGTTAATATAAAAAAAATCAAGTGTATTTTTAACGGAGCTACAGCTTAAACCTTACAGCTAAGAACTCATTAATACCTTAAAATAAAACAAACTCTACTTATTATATCGACGGTAGGCAATAAATATCTTGTAACTCCACCACCTTTTTTAAAGCAGACAACTCCAGTTTCTGAGCTACAGATTCCTAGAGAGTATATTTGAAAATACATCTATATATTAAACCAATAAATAATTATGGATTTTACGACTATCAGTTATTAAACTCTTATTTTTCCATTGTAAAGGTTATTAAAATGAAGTTAACAAATTTTCATAGCCTACTATCTATGTATAGGTCAAAAGTTGTTACACTAAGTGAAAGTGCACAAGCGAACCATTTTGTGGGACTTCTTCGCACAGTCTTGCTTTCTTTGTTCTAATAGTTCGAACAATACTAACGTTCGACATAGCTTCTTGTTTTTTAATCAATCTGACATTCTAGGAAATGAACTAAATTTATTTTTCTATATAAATATATTTTCCTATCAATTGTTTATTTATTTATTTAATTCACCGAAAAAATTCAAAAACTTAACCTCCCTCAAAATTTGAGATTATATCGTATGCGATACATAGTACTTGAAAATCGATTAAAAGATATTTTGTTCATCCGCCGTTCTCCGTCAGTGTCTTTCTCCAAGACTGCTGGACCAATTTTTTTTTTTTAAGATTTGGAATCAAAGTGTCAAAGATCACCCGACGATGATCCTCCTACATCGACATTACCATCCGCCCTTTCCTTTCAACATGGTGGCCGAAAAACCTGTGCTAGTGTTGACTATAGCGCCTAAATGAATGTACCGATTTTAATGAAATTTGGCTAAAGTCTTCTCCCCGACGGCCTGTAAATTAATGTATAAAACAAACTTTAAAAGTACTTTCCTTTCAAGATGGCGGCCGAAAGACCTCTGTCGTATATACCTGTGTGTTTGAATTTCCCGCGTTACGGTGAGTGGTGGGGGCATGTAAGATCTAAAAGATTCTTAATCCTCAAGAACTGCTGGTTTCTCGCCTAACTCATCCACTTGTAGCCACAGAGACAGTACCAACAATGGCACTTGAGGGTCCCCAGGTAATGAAGAGATGTAAGCTAGCATAATCATAGTAAGCTATAGTTGCACAATCAGTATAATCTAGCAATCCATTAAAGGACACTCCACTGCATAAAAGTAGAATGTTATTTCCCTTAATTAGTTGACTAAACACCTGTGAAAGCGCCTGAACAGATGTACCGATATTAATGAACTTGGCTAAAATCTTCTGCTTTGAAGTCCTTTAAATGCATCTATATAAATATCTATAAGTCTACATAGATATATCTATATAACATATGTATTTCCCCGAACAGAAGGTTGAAAAAAGTTATGAGGAGTTTTAAAATTAGATTTACAAACGACTCAACAAGTGTACACTTTTTGTTAATGTATTGGTCATTAAAAAGTTTACGAAATTTCTTAAAAAATAAAAATAAAATCATTAAAATCTGACAATAGTGCAAAAATATTGTTCTAAATATTTTCCCTACGTTTTACTGCAAAGGTTATAACATTTGTTTTGTTTTTGGGTAAATTGTTACATCAACTTAAGCAATTTTGTTTATTTTTCTTAGCAAATTACTTTTCTTGAAAAAAAAAATCCCCACATATATTATTACAGTAAAGCTCGAAATCGGTTTTGTACCAAATATAAGCTCCTGTCATGCTCAAATACCATGAATGGGATACCGTTGGATTCAGAATTTCACGGGGGGTTAGCGAATCGTATTCTCCACTTTTGTTTTTCTTTCTAAAATAAATAAAGTCGATACAAACATTTTGCCAGGCTTCGATACTGGAACGGTGGTTGGTCTGCAGATCGATAAGGGACAAATTGGATCTTGAAAATGTTGATGCGTACAGCAAGACCCGGATAGTTCCATCGGAACTATGGGATCCTGCGTTTTTAAGGCGAAAAACGTACTATTTTCGAGATAACGCAAGGCATAAGATTCGCATCCACACAACCTTACATTAATTGTAGTACTGTCATTGAATATATGTTTCATTTCGTCGACTTGAGGTCTCTATGATCGAGAGAGGGGGAGTTTATATTATTTACCGATGGTGCTTTTGATCGGCAAGCCATATCTTCGTTAATTTTTCATCAAATCTCAAGATTGAGCCACCAATTTTGAAGGCTTCCTTCTCCTTCAGGCTGGCAAAATAGTCCAATCACCCAGAAAGTTCAGGCAAACAAGTTATGAAAGAAAATAAACTTTATTTGCGAATAACTGAAAAATTACACACTTTTCCCTTGGTTTTATGATTATATAAAATATTACTAAATTCGCTACAAAAGAAAAAAAAAATCATCGCATCGGACAATTTTTAGCAATGATACAGCTTATTGAAATTTGTATACATGTTGGTTCCAAAGAAAAATGTAGATTTAAATTAATTTTTGACAGCTGTTGATATTAAATAAGGTGAAAGGTTAATTTAGTTTTGTCTTCCAAAAAAAGTGTTAATTAAGTGTAAATACTTAATTTTTGTGTAATAAAAGTGTTTTATCAAGACAAGATTGCTAAGGACAAAACACCAAACAAAAATTGAGCGGATTTCACCGCCAACAATGGTGGAATCATCTCAAACTGAGGTAAGTAACATGAACTTTAAAAACAGTGATATAAACAATGAAGACGGCTCCTGGAAACTGGTTATTGGTCGTAAAAGACCTATGATAGATTCGAGCGAGCCAAGAGCTCAAAAACGACCGACAGAATCTATCCCAACCTCGAACAGTTTTCAGGTTCTAACCAACATAACTAATTTACAAACAGAAAAAGTTAGAAGAACGCCTCAAAACGATAAAACTCCACCAATTTTTATAAACGGTGTTGAGAATTACCATGCATTAGTCTCATTTCTGGAAAACGAAGCGGGTCCTAATATGTTTAAAACGAAGTCTACATTGAAAGGTGTCACTGTGTACCCAGAAAATCCTGACGTTTATCGAAAATTAAATTCTAGCCTTCGAAATAAAGGTGCCGACTTCCATACTTACCAACTTCCACAGGACAAATGTCCAAGGATTGTTGTTAAACATCTTCACCATGGAACACCAGTCGATATCATTAAAGAAGAATTTAAAAAATTGGGTTACGAAGCCACCAATGTAGTTAACGTCATATCTCGATTTAAAAAACCCCTTTCTATGTTCTTTGTGGACATTACAAAAGAGACATTTAAAGAAGAAATTTTTAATGTTGAATTTCTATATTATTCACATATTAAAATTGAGAAACCGCGTCAAAAGAGAAATATTCCTCAGTGTGTTCGGTGCCAGCAGTATGGGCACACTAAAACTTATTGCAACCATCGACCACGATGCGTAAAGTGCGGTGAATATCATGAAACCAGCTCATGTTTGAAAACCAGAGACACTCCCGCGAAAAGCGCCAACTGTGCCGGTCAGCACCCCGCTAATTACAGAGGCTGCCAGACGCTGAAAGACCTCAGGGTTCTGCGCAATGCAAGAAATCGTCTTCAGCGTTCCACAGTAGCAGAACCAGCGCAGGGACCTCCAAGCATGGATGAATTCCCCCCAATGCAGAAACGTCACAACCAAGGGAAACCACAGATCATCGCAGGACCTCCGCAACAACAAAATCAAACATCATCTAGTTCAGCAACCCCGAAACAGAAAACATGTACAGGTACGAGGAGAGGCATTACCCAACCGATACCTCCGGTAGATAATGGCTCTTCCCAATTATTTAATATAATTAATGGATTAAATAACCTAATCCAGCCCCTTTTCATTCTTCTTCAACAACTGTCACAGGTTACACAGGTCTGGTGCCCAAATTATGGCCCACAATAATTTAACTGTAGGCTCCTTGTCAGTTCTTCTATGGAATGCCAACGGACTGAAACAACACAGTACTGAACTCGACTTATACTTGCACGAAAAACGGATCGACGAAGCACTTATTACAGAAACACACCTGACATCCCGATCAAAAATTTACATTCAGAATTACACAATTTATAGAACTGATCACCCAGATAAAACCGCACATGGAGGAACAGCTATACTCGTTAAAAATTCACTGAAACACAATCCCATAGACTTACCCATTACACCCGACATACAATCGACAGGAATAACACTATACACTAAACACTACACTATAACATTTGCCTCAGTTTACTGTCTCCCTAGGTACAAGCTTACACCCACGATGTTTTCTGAGTTCTTCAAACGCCTCGGAAGATGCTTCATCGCAGGTGGAGACTATAATGCTAAGCATCAAGGCTGCGGTTCAAGGTTGTCTACTCCAAGAGGCAGAAATCTCTGGGCTGTTCTCCATGAACTTTCATTAGACACTGTAATTCCAAATTCACCAACTTATTGGCCCACCTCCAGACGCAAAACTCCTGACTTACTTGATTTCTTTATTACAAAAGGACTAAGAACTGTACCATTTGCCGTCAATACAAGCTCTGATCTTTGTTCTGACCACTCCTCAGTGCACATGGTTCTCTTCGACGCGCCTTCCGAAACACAAAAAAGACCTAGGCTCATAAAAGGCTGCATGGACTGGGACGCATATAGAGACCATTTGAACACCAATCTTTCTGTTCTAGGTTCAATTAAAAATCATGAGGAATTAGAAGAAGCTGTTGAAAAATTCACAAAAAGCATACAAGATGCAGCATGGGCCTCATCAACATCCAGACCACAAAAAGCAGCGAACTTGCCCCATTATCCTATGTACATAAGGGACTTGATCAGAGCAAAGAGAAAAGCACGTAAAGTATGGCAGACTAATAGACTTCCTTCAGACAGACAAACTTTTAACAGATTGAACAACGAACTCAAAAGACATATTCAAAAATTCAAAAGCACAAACTACGACAATTTTATTAACAACCTTTCGACGGACGATGTAAGTTTATGGAGACATACAAGGAATCTTCTAAAGCATCGTGAGGTGTCAGCACCCCTACGAAGAGAGGATGGTTCTTGGGCTGTTTTGGACGAGGAAAGATCTGAACTCTTTGCTAACCACCTTTCCGCTGTTTTCAAACCACATACTGACTTAATTAATACAGAACACGATATTTTTGTACAAATTAACTTAGACATACCGTTACAGCTCACTCTACCACCACCTCCTTTCACACCATCACAAGTTGCACAAGAGATTAGACAATTGCCCAAAAGAAAAACCCCTGGTCATGACTTGATAACGGCTGAGGCGCTCCAGCAAATGCCAAGGAAAGTTCTAGTGTTTCTTACCACAATCTTCAATTGCATTCTCAGGACCACCAAATTTCCTATACAATGGAAATACTCACACATAACCATGATTAAAAAGCCAGACAAAGACACTAACAATCCTTCTTCATATCGACCGATTAGTTTACTTCCAGTATGTTCTAAGTTATTCGAAAAACTATTGTACCCACGACTATTACATATACTAACAGACAGACAGATTATTCCTGACCATCAATTCGGGTTTCGAAAATTACATTCAACAACACAACAATTACACAGGGTAACTGACTACATATCGACAGCACTAGAGCGAAAACTATATGCAACCGGAGTATTTCTGGATGTCGCCCAAGCGTTTGACAAAGTATGGCATCAGGGGCTTCTCTTCAAGCTTAAGACCATATTTCCACGTACTTACTACTTACTTCTCCATTCCTTTCTCTCAGATAAATTTTTCTCCGTCCGACATGGTCAAGGTCTATCCTCAATTCGATCAGTTTTAGCTGGCGTACCTCAGGGATCAATCCTTGCCCCACTACTGTACATCACATACACACACGACATTCCTCAAAGTATCCACACTCTTACAGCAACCTATGCAGACGACACTGCTATCATTACCAGGCACGACAATCCTACAGAAGCATCACTTAACTTACAACATCACTTACAGATTATACTCGATTGGTGTAAACTTTGGAAAACTCAAATAAATTATCAAAAGTCACAGCACATCACATTTACTCTAAGACCAGAAACATGCCCTCCTGTATACTTAGACAATGTACTGATTCCACAAACAGACAGAGTACAATACTTAGGCCTTACGTTCGATAGGAGAATGACATGGGGTCCACATGTGAAGAAAAAACGAATCACATTAAATCTAAGACTAAAATTGTTACATTCACTGTTAAGACGACATTCCAAATTAAAAGCAAGACAGAAAGTATGTATTTACACATATCTTTTAAAACCTCTTTGGACTTACGGACTACAAATATACGGAATTGCAAAACCAACTCACATAAAAAAACTTCAAACTCTTCAGTCTAAGATACTACGACTAATCACTCAAGCACCATGGTACGTAAACAATCACACTTTACACACCGACCTACACGTTCCGACAGTCAACGAACACATACGAACGTACTACAAACGATTTCATAACATGTTAAACGGGCACTCCAACCAGCTGGTAAAAGTAATGGCCACAACTAGTATGTCCGAGAACTCCAGAAGACGACTGAAAAGGGTCTGGATGAGGGATCTGCTGAAATAATGTTTTAATAAATAAAAACCATGGAAGGGCTTCCTTCAGACATGACCAATACAATAGCCGCTGGGTATTGCTATTCCTCATGCCTATCAAGCCTTTTTATTTATTTATTATTATTATTATTTTTTTTTTCTCTCATTACTACGCCAGCACATCTGCTGATTGTCAATCATAATTGACAGGTGCGGATAGATATATGTAATTCCAAAAAAAAAAAAAATAATAATTTTTGTTTGCTTTGTGGATTATATTTATCGATAAAGTAACATTTGATGTCTTAATCTTTTGATAAGTTGCATTTTTTTATTTTCTTATAAATTTGGCATTTGATAACTATATGCTGTGCGAATTTTTCGCACGGGCCTACTAGTATATATATATTTAGGCCAATATTAGGAATCAACTTTATTTGTAGATGTTACAAGAAAAGTAATGTTACATTTGATAAATAATTGTTTGGAAATAATAAACCACTGTGTAATAATATGCAGCGTTTTTATTTTAGTACCTACACCAACATAATAATTCAAGAATGTATATTACAAAATTAATTATTATAATGAACATTGCGCAGCATTATAAAGGAAAACAACTAATTAATACAATAAGTATAGATGATGAAATGAAAAATATAATCTGGATCCCAATATAAAAAGCAAAACGATACAAGGTACTTATATTGATTAGAGACATATTTCCAAGAGAAATAATTTATAATGTAATGTATATTAAAAATTATGCAAACTGAACGAGGCAAAGGTGGTTAGAAAGGAGGGATTCGAACGAAGAAACTGTGGATGCATAATGACGGGTAGGAAAGAGTTCCGTACGGTTGTCACTCCGGATAGGAAGGACTTAAACGCAGTAGTTCCGTGGTTAGGGGGATAGAAGTCAGATGTATGGGACCGAGTAGAACAGGATTGAATGGTAGACTTGAAATTTCATAAGGATGGTATAGATGATGAAAAACCATGAATGGGTGTAGAATGGAGTAACGATTGGATACATTGTTGATTATGAACATCTAATAAACATTATTTAAATAATAAAATTATTGTCAACATGGATAAAATTGTTAACCTCAAAATTAGTATGATTTCTTTTTATATTGTATTATTCAAAGGTAGCTCAACTTGACTTTGAAAAATCACGAATAAATTAAAGCTATTAAATTACTTTGGGAATAAATTTATTTTCCAAGCCACACGGTTTTGCATAAGCGAAAATGGACTTACAAGGAAGGGTTGGCTACTAGTGATCTTCATAGTCACCTATTTCAACCAATTTTGTTTCAGTGATACTATATCGAAAAATATTTGACACATTTCTCAGTGTTCGCTCCTGTTGCCCCTAGCAGCTGAGAAAAAAAATATTTTAAATAATTTTATGTTATTTATTTTTGTCAATTTTTTTTTTCGACGGTAACTAAAGAATTCATAACTTATCAAGATTTTTTTTCGACTTCAACGATAGTACAATCTTGGAAAACTAAATTACTGCTATTCTAACCAATAACTTTTATTCCTTTTTAAACTAAAAATTAATAAAATCTTCTCGAATCTTTTTTATTTTAAATCGTTGATTCACTATAATCGTTGGTTCTAATTTGCTTATGGAGGTCGGTTTTGTACCATTTCGTGTAGCATATTTCTTGTTGGCCATAGGGCCCTAAATTTCTAAAAAGTTTTTTGTCGATCGATGGAGCCGTTCTAAATCAAAATTATCGTTGTCTTCGACAAAATTTCTAAGAGTAGAAGGTTAGACTAGACTAGGTAAAAAAAAATGTATTCAAGATACCAAAATCAATTTCTGGTTTAAAATGGAATAAAATCTAAAAGTTATCGATGTGAGTTGGAAGAACATTAATTCAGCTTTCCGACATTTGTACTAACGTTGAATTTGGAGCAAATCCTGAGACATGAATACTTTAGCTATAGATAAAATTAAAAAAAAATCTAATAAAATCAAGCATTACATTTTGAAATTTATGATTTCTATGAAAATTCATATTTAAGAGTTTCAAAGGACACTAAAAACGAATCTAGCTTGCTTATTCATAACAAAAATTTATTTGGCTTACTTTTCCCTTTAGCTTTTTTGTTTTTGTAATTTATTATACAATAGATCTGATTTAATTTAATAGTCAACATTTTTTTTCTTATTCTGTATACAAAAATAAATAAATAAATCTATTGATATATAATAACCTAAAAACCCGTGTAAAGCAAAGGTAAAAATAAATAACATAAATTTTGTTTGAAACTATATAAAAAAAAATTTTTTCTCGGCTCCTAAGACCCATTGGAAAGACCGCCGGGACATTATTCCAATATTTTTCGATGTATCACCGATAAAAAATTGAAGGTTGAAATTGATGACTCACTATAAGCCTTTTTAGTATTGCAACTGAACCACAAGTCACCGTTATAAAAAACTAAAATAATTTCTTAATACTTATTTTAATTTATTTGTAATTAATAAATAAAATCTAAAGGCATTATTACAAATGTTTATATCAGTTTTTCAAGGTTTCTTATTATATTGAGCATTATTACGAAGCTGAACTGATCACAAAAAAAATTAAAATCAAAAGAATCATGATATTTCAGATTATTATATTTATGTTAGTTTATACGTGGTTCAGGGATAACTGATATCCATCGTTATATATATATATATATATATATATATATATATAATATTAATTTTTTTACTATTTGTATTGCTGATGATTGTTAAATAATATGTGTCTGATAGGGATGTATTTGAATTGTAAAAACTAAATTAAAATTAGTTTTGCAGGATCTTGAAAATGGCTCCTGAAGCCGAAACGTTGAATAAAGAATAAAGGAGATTAAAAAACTGTGTATATTTGGTGACCTTTGGCCTAAAATAAAAAAAAAATATGAGAAAATGGCACCAAACCTGAAGGACGTGGCTAGAAAATTATATATATATATATATATATATATATATATATATATATATATATATATATATCATTGATGATATAATCTTGATATATATATATCAATCAACAAGTAAGTAATTCGTATATATTTCACTTCGGTTTGGTTTTTATTACATCAAGGTTCAAATCGCAAGCATTATAATTAACAATTCAAAACCCAGCAAGTGCAATCATTAAAGTTATATATTAGACAAAATAAAATGTGTTTTTGTTTAATAAAAAATTTTTGGTATAGAGAAAGCAGAAATATTTTTAAAAGGTATTTTTTTTTTTGTATCTCTGATTAAGCGCGAGATTAAGATTTACCAGAAGAGCTCAAAACCAACATCAATTTCTAATAAAATTGTACTTATGGGGTTTTGCAGTGTGGCTGTCATTATGCAATATATATAGCTTTTAAATATTTAAAACATGGTTCTTATGAATTGCAACTAATGAAAAAGGGAATCGCTGAGGACGTACAAACCTTTCTCGATTTGGTCATTGCTATCGAATCGAGCATTAGTCTGACAGTAGACCTTATTCAGCGAATCTTCAACCTTTTGCGTATTCGCTGCCAACATTTTATTCAAGCCAGGATCGAGATATGAAGCTACAAAACTGTTTAAATCCATATCAGCGGTGCTGTTGCGACAAGTTGTTTGCACGCATAGTTCCAATTCCAAACCTGTTTTAATTGTGAGAGTGTCGACGTTCACTTGACACTTACGTGCATAGTTGACAGTATACTCGAAAGAGATGAGATTCGTAAAAGCTCTATAGTAACCGGATCCTTCGCCGAATGGTACTGGAGAATTGAGCTTCGTAAAGTATACGGCATGGATGTCATGCCTGATGAAGTACCTATACTTGATGCTGTTATCATTGAAAGTCTCCATGGTACAGAATCCTAACCTGCGTAATGAGTCCATGCCGATGGCTACGGCTCCTTCGAAGCTGACTAGGTCCAAGTTCCATGCGCCCAAATTCAAAGTAGTTTTGCCTTCTTGGACGGCTCTCAAGTTGTTCAAGGCCAGTTTGCCGTCAACTATTTCATTGATCAAAACTCTTTTCCCTTGAGTCAAAGCCACAATAGATAAAAATAAATAAACAATAAGTGAACCCATTCTCTTGTCGTTGTGGAACTGTATTCACAAAAATCCAACCTCGTATGCTGGTTTTTAATAAATTGATTCGAATATATATATATATCTAAATTGAGACCAATAAATAATCGACTTCCTTTTAGTCAATTGATAAGATATGAGTTAATTTAAAAGGATTCACAATTATGTTATCTTAATGGGATTGTTTATTTATTCAACCATTTTCCTCTTTTACGGCGTTGCCACAAAGAGAATAATGTTTTGTCAGACCACTTGTAGGTAAGTGATAATATTTGAGGGAATAGCTCCACTGATTGTCAAGTTAATTGTAGTTATTTTTGTTGAAAACGCGGACACTAGATTGAAAATCACATCGTTTCACAATCACATCTTTAGGTGAATCTTTGTTATAATAAAGTTTTTTTATAATAAACATCAACTTAATTAATATGAACTTAAAGCTCATCAACTGAGAAAGTTTTTTCTAAAAGTGGGGTAACTGTAGTCAAGTTGAAGGGTGATAAAAAAAAAAATCACAAACAATTTATGACTTTTTTGTAAATAGAACTTAGCTGAGTTTTTCCACTGAAAAGTCCTTTTTAAAGGTTGTTAACTCCACAATGACAAACTCCACTTTTATTTGAAGTAATTATTGTCTAGTTTATTCTGGAGCAATGTTAAATAATTTAAATCAAATATTTTTTTAGTTATCCCTTCTTATTCAACAAAAAACATGACACTTAAAAAAAAAAATCTTAAATTTCCTACTTTTCTGCTGGAAATTAGACAATTGTTTATATGAACTTTTTTTGTAGATCTTGATGTCTACTCTGAACCTTTTAAATATTACCCTATTCTTACAGGTCACCCTGTAAAATGAAAATGTTTATTCTTGTTATCGATTTTCATTCATTATTAATTAAATACTTTATGTTGATAAATTTAATTAATTTTTTTTTCTTTACAATAAGTATTTTTATACTAAATGTTAGGTTTTATATTATAGGATTTCAATAATTGATTTGATATTGATTTTCTTCAATTTTTAATTATTTTTTTTCCATTGAAGCAATTTAATTGTTTTTTCTAATAAATAGATAATATTTAATTGTTGAAATTAAATGCCCACTACGGCCCAATGGTTCCCATTCAAGGAGCTTGTGTCCTGGCCTCGCTCGAAATCAAAGAATTGTTTCCTGAATTCTTTCAAACTGGGTTCTTGCGGATCAAGAAGGAGTCATTTTTTCCTAAGATTCACCGATAGAAAAGTCATAGATTTCTGATAATCCCTATGATTCGAAATTGTGTTTTCTAAATAGTTTTGTTTTATCTAATTTTTTTTTATTTTGTGTAATATAATTTCATCCAGGTGATTCGTACCCACCTTCAAAATAATAAAACCTAATTTCATTTTATTTTAAAAGAATATTAATATTTAATGAAATTTTGGTCAATATAATTAAACTTTAAACTAACTATTTTTTTTTTAAGTAATATATATATATATATATATATATATATATATATATAAACTGTACCACTACAACCCATGAAGGATCTGGGGTTCAGTACTATTTAGGGAAAGCACTGTTTCTAGGCCAACGGTTGTGCAAGGAGGTGATTTGACCGAGATCATGCTCAACCGCCAGGTTTTCCCCCTTAATTAATTATTCATTCAATTAAGGGTACCCACTTTATAGAGGCTGGGTGTGCCCCAGGAGGGACTTTCTGACCCAAGGTCGCCCCACGGCCAATGAAACAGATAAATAAATTTTCTGCCATGAGCCGGGGTTCGAACTCGGGATCTTTGCATTGGAAGCTCAGTGCCCTACCACTGAGCTACCCCGCTCCCTTGTCAAGTTAGATGAATCAAATTATTCAGTGAGGTTCATTAAGTGTTTTGAAAAAAAAAATTGGCTTTAAATAATGAAACATAACGCTATTACATGTGTTTTATCTGTGCTCTAGCAGGTGAATAACGATTTTTTGAGGAAACGGCTCATTAATTTGTTTATTTTCATGGGAGTGATTTGATTACATGTGGAAGTGTTGGATGAGAGGTCACCATTTTTAAATTAAAAACTAATTAAAAATTTTTAATGGGTCGCAATAATTTAACAATAATTGGTACATAATAATTCACATTTCGCCATCTGCAGAGGCCATTTCCTGATATGATAAAACTTTGGATAAATAACGTCGAAATATCGTCTCGTCCAAATGGTTTTTGCGCCAACATCAACAATCCTTTTAATAAATTTAGATGTTTGAAATTTTGTATAAGATTGAGTTGGAGTTGAGAATTGGCTTTTGGTGGTTTCAACTTTTTTCCCCTCACCGCCGCTATTTCTTTCGCTATTACCCCGACTATTTATAGCCAGAGATGGGCAAACACTATTCTGAGTTCTGAGTACCACTAGCGGATCCAGAATTTAATTTTGGAAGGGGGAGCTTCATCCCGAAAGATTTTTTTTTTCATTTATATAAAACGATTATTAATTTTAAAAAAATAAAGAAATTAATTACTTATATGAAATAATGTTTACGTGATTTTATATTTTTTATGTAAATTATAACATGTTTATATTTTACCATTTTGGGAGGGCTTCAGTCCGAATGCTCCCCCTTCTCTCTGTAGATCCGATTGTGCTGAGTACCAAGTATTTTACTCAAATACTGACCTTTTTATGTACAAAAGAATTTAATTACTACTTCAGTTGATGTCAAAGGATTAACTGAAGTAGTGATTGAATTCCCAATAGTGATTCAATTTGAGTAAAATATTTGGTATTCCGTACAAAGCAGTATTTACCCATCTCTGTTTTCAATACACGGTACAGATACCTTTTAATCAAATTATAAACATTTGTTGAAAACTTCATAAATGGCTTCATCTTATCTTAAACTACATTTTTTTTATTTACGGAAAATCTCGGAAATGAGGTGTTTTCAATCAGGAGATCGGTATATTTGAATGTAGAATTTGGAATGTGGTACTAAAAACAGTTGAACATTCATTTGCTTTCCACTTAAATCATAACATCAATAAATCGAGAAAAATGTGGCCTACAAAAATATATGGGGCCGTTTAGCATGACCCTTATCCCCAACATGTCAAAATAACTTGGTTATTATAGGCCAAACGGTCACATATTTCTGTAGGTCACCTTTTTTCCTCATTTTTTTATTAAATTACCTGCCAATTCAACAAATGGAAAACTAATGGGTATTCATAAGTATTTAGTGCCTGATGAAATTAATTAACTTAATGAGAAAAAACTCCATTTCTGTGAATTGTTTGTTGATAACAAACTTGTATTTTACTATAAGATCATTAGAGAATTTTGAATTAATGAATATTGAAACTTTTTATAGCATTCAGGTTCCTTCCAATGAGCTTTAATGGCTCCCTGCAAATACATTCTGGTTCATAAATTTATAAATGGTAATTGGTTATTGAGATACAACGAGGTTATGTAATCATGGGTCCTTGTAATTTGTTCTGTTGAATCTTGATATTAAAAAATATTATATAATCTAGCATATGGTAATAAATTATTAATTCAAATCAAAGTTAATAAATTTATTAATCAAATTCAACAATAAAAAAAAAAAGTCTAAAAGATAAACTAAATAAAATGTCAACAGGTTTGTACAGTTTCTTCACTAATATTCCCCTTTTTAAGTAGTTTCATCTCACATATAGTATCCAACATTGGAGTATTTCTGGTTTCGGGGATAAACATCAACAGAAATGCCCCAAGGAATGCAAGAAAACCACAAATAGTAGTGGGAATCCACCAAACTTTTTTACCCTGAAAAAATAATTTTAATAATAATAGAGTTTTTTTTTTGTTTCAAGTATGATATTTTTCTGAGACATACGTAAACAAAGTTTTCAATTATATACAATAAGTAGAAAGCCCAGGAACTTCTGGAAATGGGAAGTATTTAGATTATGATTAAATATTTAATGTTTAGATTGTCTATTGAATTTATCAAAATGTTTTTGTAGAATATGTCAGTGATTTCAATTATTATATTAAAATCAAATTATTCACACATTTAACCTGTGCACAGACTTGTAGTCTGGGGAGGAGGGATGGAAGGACTGTCATTTATGGCAGTTGGCAGAACTATTTGAGGGAAACCATCAACTGCTTTAGCCAGACTATTTTTAGGCTCTCCAAACTAATGTGTCCTCTGCAGTATGTCATTAAAATCTTGTCTGGTGTTATGTAGCTTGGTGATAGCATTTGACTATGTTCCTCAAGTGTATTGTCTACCACAATTGAAGAGTAGTCTGCATTTTGAATAATTTAATTTTTATTTAATTATTGTTATGTAAGACCTGTTCAAAAAATAAATATCACTTTTGAACCTATGATTGATTTTTAAAGTTCTTCTTGTAACATAACTTATGGCAAAACTAAGTATATTTATGAATTCATAATCAACATAATAACTACAGTATTTAAGCAAAGCAGCAAAGATTTTTTTAAGTGTTTTACTAATTGATTAATGTGGATACTAGTAAAGCCTGAAAGTAAAGTCATAGTGGAAAAAATTGAGTCCCAAACAGTTGCTGTTGAGTGAAAAAGATATTATAAAAATATTGGAATACAGTTAATATAAATAGATATGTAGGTTTGTAAAACTCTACAGTAGGTTATAAATATATAAGGTATTGGTTATTTTCTGATATTCATTACTGGTCAAACAAATTGTTTAATTTTATATCCAAGCAATAGCAGATAATGGTAGTTGCTGTAGACCTCATCAACTTCTTCCTACGCCTGATCCTACTGCAGAATTCTCACTTTCTACTACAGAATACCTTTGAATACTCTCTAGACTAGATAATAAAAAGTTTTATGTCAATTATTGAGCAGTTAATCATGTTTGGAGCATTGGTAGTTTTACATTATCTGAGAGGTAATTGGTACACATCAATCTTATTAACATTACTCATAAAATGTAAATAAGTCTCAATGGATTTTTAGTGGAGCTGTTCAAACTTTTTGGAAAGTGATGTCAATATTTATTACAATACCCCTACAAATTTAATTACAAAATTAAATCTTCTTAAAACTATATTAGATATAAAAACAGATGAAAGGACTTTTAGTAAAGGAATAGAGAATGGTATTAGATATATTAGTTGATTTTATAATCACAAGGAAACAAATCTAAGAACTAAATACAAAGTTAAGGTTATATTTATATACCTACCAATATGTCCACTATATATTGTGCTAGAAGAGGACCCAGCTGTGCCACAGTAACACAGCTACCCATAGCAGTATTGCGATTTTCTGTTGGAAATAGTTCTAGGGTATGAAAAATGACAACACCATTTGCAGCTACTCCTGCAAGTCTTCCAATCATTGTGACACACACCATTGGCCAGCCTATTTCGTTAGTATAAACATTATTTTGAATATTCTCAATAAAAATATATTCTTTTGTTCAGAATGGATTGTTTATTTATTATTCTTCAACTAAGTTCATAAATTAAATCACCATTCCTTTTTTTAGGATAATATTTCATAAAATATGTAAGTAACTGTAGTTGTAGGTTGAATATAGTTGAAACTTCTAATTGGTAACAGTAGTTGTTAAAGTTGACCTATTGCAGGTATCTCTCAGTTAACCACCATTGACAGTTAATGCTATTATAGCAGTTAGCTATGAAAGAAGGTAACTTCTGTCTAAGATTATAACAAAGATACAGTTCAATGGACTTGGTCAAGCCTAAGGAGTAATCTTAAAAGGAAAAGGGCTGAAACAGAGCCTCCTCAAACTCATGAAAATAATTAATTATAATAGCGATCCAATGAAGAACAAAATGAAGGGGTGCAAGTTTAAGTAGTCTTGATCATTATTTAATTCAAAAATTTGGTAGGTCTTATTCGTTCAATAGTATTGGGAGTTTCAGATTTATTCTATTTTGTATCTATATTTAATTTTGTTTTAATACCATTAATAAATAAAGCAGTCAATTGTAAAACATGGTAATAAAAAAAAAAATGAGAACTAATCATGTTAAATTTCTAATTAGCTGACATGTTTTACCTTCTATTAAATTTTGCTAGCTTAAGAACATTAAATTTTTAAATAACAAAAATCCTACACATTTTTTGAGGAAGCTATGAAATTATCGATAAGGAATCTACTCTTGCCAAAACCTTCAATTCACAAAAAAAAATGATAATATGTTTTATGACAGAGTGCATCAGATATAAAATGAGACTCCTAAAGTTGAGGTTATTTTATGGAAGAAATTATTTATCTAAAGTAGTTTTAAAACTTTAAAAAAGTATTTTAAAACAAAATATCATAATAAGAATAAAATATAGGATACATGGTCATAAATGGTTTTTATTGTTTGGCGACATTTTGACAGAATCAGGCCTCGATTCTTTTATGTACAGAGTAAGAAAATCGGACAGAGTACGATGAAGAAAACAGTGGTGAAGAGGAAAATTCTGAATGTTGTGGAGAAACTTGTTTGTATTGAGAAGAAAGATCAGAGATCGAAGTGAGGGAATTCTATACATACAAAAACTAAGCCTTGATGTCGACCCACATAGCTAGGTCAAAACGTTGGAAAACGTTTTAAACACCATTGATGCCTGCATATTCTATGTTTAAGGCTTCAAATTTTAACAATCAACCATCTCTAAATTATTTAAATATTGTTATAAACCAAACACATCAGAAATACGAGCCCTCCTCTCTCCAGCTGTAATACCACTCTTCAAGATACCACTAGACACACACCTCAGTATGACCCATTTAAGCTTTCACTAAAGAATTTTTCACATCTTGCTAAGCTCCTTCTAACACAATAACACAAATAAGTTATTCCATAACACTCTGACTTTTCTTCTTCACTTCCGTTTTCTTAATGAAAGTCTATTCTTTCAACTCATGTAGTGCATACAAGAACTAAGCCATGAAATGATGACCCTTATGAATGGATCAAAACATCAACAAACATAATGAACATCATTTTTCATCCTAATAATTTTAACAGTCAACTGTATCTCTAATCTATAAAATATCATTATAGGATCATGGATATGAGAATAATGGCTGAAATTATTTGTTAAGTTTTGATTTTAATGATAAAAAAAATATGAAAAACATATAAATTAAATTTGAACATGGCTATTTTAAATATCATGATTAGAAAATAAATCCTGATGTGGGAAAATTTTGAAATAATAAATTATAATAAAATGATTTGTGGAAGATTATCAGTTCTCACACTACTTTTTACAAGTATTAATTTTAATCACATTGATTGATCAAAAATGAAATTGACAAGGAGATAAATTTCAACATAAGCTGAAAAATCTTAAGAATTCTGAAAATCAATAATAATATTAGTGCTAAATACTGTGCATTAGCTTCATCAGAAGGCCACTATATTATAATTATTGCAATAATATAAAAAAATTAATTACCCTTGGGTACCACCATTATCAATAACATTGCTATGCCAGAAATAATCAAGAATGCTATCCCGGAACTCTTCCTACCGAAATATGAAAGGAAGAGTAGAGGAAGCAAGATGCCAGGCACTTCTATAATTCCATTCAAGCCCATGTAGATGTATTTATTGACATCAAAGGTTAATCCACTTAAAACTAAGAACAGAAAAATGAAGCATAATCAATTAACTAACAAAACAAACTTAATAATTGAAGAATATCATGATATCAATACTTATTACATTAAAAGTAACTTACGTATTAAATAATAGTACAAGCTTCCTAGAAACCATAAATAATAGCATATCAAAATTCTTTTTGTAAGTTGAAATGATGAGAAAAGTTTTAAGTAACCCTGGACTAAAAAAAATGGATTGCTGTAGAATGGATGAGATCGGCCCTGAAAGAAAAAAAAAATGAAAAATACTTCCATAGTTGGAAAAAAAAAAAGAAAAGTTCAAAATATACTTGAGTAGGTTTATCAGGCTCATTAGAATCTTGGCGGCAAATAGTTCCTATAATATTTACTGCTTTTTCCAGCTTTCCTGATGTTATCAACCACCTCGGTGATTCTGGTAAGAACCTATGATGGAAATATATAATTGGATTAAGAATAATAGATATAATAAATAAAAAAAAATCAAATGATGGGCTTGATCAAGAATGGTTTAGAGCTTGAATATTATTTCTAGGACTTTTGCTATTGTTAATTCTAATAATCATAAATTTAAAAATGAATAAAAAAGATATAATACTTGGTACCAGCAATGGATGACAAGCAAAACCATTGGAGCTGAGAGTGCTAACTGAAGTTGTCTCCAGTTGTAGGTAAAATATGCAGCCAGAGGAAGAAATATAATTCCTAATGTGAAAGAAATATTAAATATATTCCCTGCATAAGCTCGATAGTTCTTCACTGTCAGTTCCAATACTGCAAAATAAAAAGTTAAAAGGATAAAAAAACTAAAGTTAAAATATAATTACAGAATTGTAAAATTGTTATTTTTTTTAATCATTTCTATTTAATTGTAAAACTAAACTTTAGTGATAAGTTTTTGGTACTGTCAAATGGGTGGAGAATGGTCAAAGGGTTAGAATAACTAAAAGTAGGAAAAATGCTAAGTTAGCTCCTAAAACATTCTTAGCCATATTTTTTTTTTCATTTACTGGAGGATTATTTGAGCTCAAATAATTGTACACAACTTTATATTTTAAAATTATTTAATTCAAATACTGCAATACATAAAAAAGATTTAAAAAAAAAGACTATTTGGCTACATTGAGTAATTTTGGTTGTTAGCAAATAAGCTCATGCTATAGACTTCACAATGCCTCAAAAAGAGAATAGAGGTGGCTTAGATTTAATGAAGATGGTTTGAAGATATTCTAACTTTTTATTTTTTTAAATATTATTACTTGTTAGCTTTTTGTTAGTTTTTGTGCACTTTATATCAGAAACAGATCCAGAATTTAATTTTGAAGGGGAAGTTTCAGCCCAAAAGTATGAAATGACGTTTAACTGATTCTTGGAATTAAAAAAAAAAAAAGAAAGAATTAAATTACACGAAAAATAATATTTTTATAGATAATTTTTTAATATTTTTTTCATCAAACATGGTAATATTTAGTAGTGTTGTTTGCATTATAATTTTCAAGTATTTAGATTAGATATCTCACAGTGACCATTCAATTTTGACCATTGAAAAAAATAAAACAATTTTTCCATTTTGGGGTGCTTCAGCCCAAAACCATGCCTTGGTAGACCAACCAGTGGTTTATATTATAGTACACTATTAGAATAAACATAAGTTTTAAGTTTCTTTAAGTGATTCAGCATTTATCTTTCACCTCTCACTCAATATTTTGAGAAAAACATTAAAAAAAAAATAACATTTTTCAGTTCAAACCTTTTTATAAAAAAAATTGACTGAAAAGAATATTCATTTGAAGTATTTTATTAATTTATGTGAAATAATAATAACTTGACCGTTGAACTCAATTAAATCAAAATGACAATCACCTTGAAAAAAAATAACTGAATCTCTTGCTCTGAAAATCATCACAAAGTGTGTAAAAGGTTGAATTATTAATTATTTCCCATTACTTCAAAGAGATTTCCAAATTAATATAATAATTATTTTTATTTCTAATATGTTCTAAATTCCAGAAATATTTCTAGGAAAGAGAAAAAAAAAATGAACATGGATAAGCAGAGGTTCCTTGAGCCTTTGGACCCAGAGCAAGTTGCTCACTTTGATTATAACCTATTCAAAATAAATACTCATCAAGAAATTTTCCCCCTTCCAAAAAAAAAAAACAACAAGTGTCTGCTTTAGACCACATAATAGAAGTGAAAACATCACATCAAAACAGATTAATAATATGAAATATTTATTCTATTTTCATAAAGTTATAATATTTACAATATATACAATAGTAATTGTGTACAAATTATTTTTGTTCTACTTTCACAAAGTAATAACGTTTATATTATATACAATTATAATTGTGCATAAATTACTTAAGTAACTTTACTCTGACTGATAGTCATTTATACCATACTCTAAAAATAATGCAATAAGTTTATGATAACGAATATATGTGATGAATACTTTTGATTGAAATCTATTTGCAAAATACCTACAAAGACTGTTATTTTTTTAAATATAACTCCTATAAAGGGGGTCAGTAATCTATTGAAATTCTAACAATGGACAAAACAAATGGAAGTACATAATTTCTCATTTCTTTTTTTTTTTTGATAATTAAAAAAAATATCTATATTGACTTCCAAAAATTTGTTTATGAATTCTCCATGGTATTTAAATTTTAAGATATTTTATTCCAAATGTTCAACAAAACTCATCATCATTTGGTTGTTGACACTATCATTTTCACTTTTTGTCTCCCCAAAACAGCGTCACATTAAGATACAATTTTGAATAATAACTCCTTAAAAAGAAGATGAAATGCTGAACAATTCCCTTGCATACAGTATGGAGGTCAAATTTTTAATTTCTGAGATATGTTAATCCAAATGCAAAAACATTTCAATTAGTCGACTGGCTGACTTTACCCGAATAATCATTACATATCTGAGTTTGAAAGCTCAGTCTCATTCACTATCCACAAAAAAGTGCAAAGGGCACCTAAAGAAGTTTTTACTTAAAAAAAATATAAATTTTAGTTTGGCAATTTAAAACCTAATATAACTATTAGGATGAAAACTTTATTAAGATAAGATGTCTCAGAGAATTTAACTGGGCAGAGTAGGATGAAAAGTTCTTCAAATTCTAGCATTAAATGATATTTAGTACTCACTAAACTTAAAATAATATTTAAAATTATTTTATAGTAAGATAGCATCAGATGGATTGAGTCATTAAAAAAAAAAAAATAATAATGATAATTCCGTATATCAATTACTTTAATATTTAATAGGTTAATAATTACCTAATATTAAATATTTAAATTAAACTTTTGTTCAAATAATTTATTCAGATTAATTTCTCATTATAATCATTATTAAATAAAAAACATGAAAATTTATGGCTGATAACAAATTTAATTAATAAAATAATTTGTTTACATGCGAACAAATTAAAAAATATTACTTCTGCAAACTTAGATAAAAATTTGTTTACACTAATGCTATAAATCCTTCTTCTAAAATAAATAATACATATCTAAGTAATATTACCAGTATTATAATAATATTTTATATTGTTAAAATAAGATTGTGGCTAGCTTAATATAAATTTTAACTTTATACTATTTACAGATTGTGTAACCAGTATCATAGACTCCAGCACCAGCGACTCCTATCAGCAATCTAAAGGCTATAAACATTGAATAGCTGTTTGCGAAAGCAGAGGAAGGGCCTGACACCATATATAGGACTGATGAGAAAATAAATGTCTTCTTTCTTCCAAACCTAAATAAATTTACTTTTAATTACACCAATTAATACAATCTGTAACTGTTAGGTATTCCAGCTACAGTGAGCAGCAAAAGTTTTCATGCTCTGACTGATTAGAATTTCAATGAAATCCAGAAAATTCAATAAAAACGATTCTTATCAACAATTTTTTTTATTTCAATGTATCAGCATAATATCAATAGACATCTCTTTCGTTAACACAACAAAATTGCCTAAACAACAAAGTACATATATTTTTAATACATTATAAACACCACATTACAATTTTAAAGCAGCAAAAATTTTCGTACAGAATTGTATGAAACATTATTTGTAACATAATTTATTTATTTTTTCTTCAAACTTTTTAAATTAATATTTCAAATGTAACCCCTTGTTTTTTTTTACCATTTTAAGCTGCTTTAGATTTTATTGTACCAACTTTATAGTTAATTAGGACGGTATTTTCATCCATGCTTCTACCAATTTAGTTTTAAGATCTTTCTCCGAGTTTATATTACGATTCCTAAGCTTTGAATCAAGACAAGCCTATTTATGTTCTATGGAATTTAAATCTGGGATCTGAGGAGGAGTTTCAAGCACTTTAAGATAATTATACATCAACTTTTCCCATGTATAGACAGCCTTATGTTTAGGGTCATTGTCTTAATAAAACTTGAATGCCCATTGTTGCTACACTAGCACTTAAATTTTCATTTCATATATTGATATATTTAATTTTGTCCTTTATTCCTTCAATAAAAACCAAATTTCCTAAAATGTAACCTTTTACTGCAGCAGTTATATTTTTTATTTTAAATTCTGTCCCAGGTTTCCATCACACAATTGATTTACTATCCGATCCACAGATATTAACTTTGTTCTCTTCAGCAAAAATAATGTCATTCCAGTAATTTTCAAGTCTTTTAATAAACTCTTATGTGAAATCCAGCCTTTTTATCTTATTATTTAAACATACATAAATCTTTTTCTACTCACTCTGGCTTTAAATTCATATTTCTTTTGCATCCTCCAGATCATTTCAGGCTCGGCTTTCTTTACTGTTTGTTCATTTATTTCTTGTGTTACTTTTGCTGAGGACTTTTGGGATTTTCGGAATTTGTCTTTTATTTCAGTAAATATTTTGGGGCGACAGAATTGACCTTTGTCAACCAATCTTTCTTCTTTTTAATATTGATTAATTATATCCTGTACTGTATTAAAGTTATATTTAAATTGTGTGAACAATTATTATTTCTAAACAATAGTGTTATGAGGAGTGAGCAACAAAGATTGTGTAGCCTTTGTAATTTAAATAAAATAGAGGATGTATACCACTACATCACTGTTTTTCCGATTTTACAGGAACATTGAATCAAATATTTGAAGCAAAAAATCATAAACCGCAATGAACTTATAAATTTAGGATCTTTTTGATTCAGCAATACAGCACATAACACTCTTTAGTTGTATGTAAACAAAATCAAGATTAAGGGTATGCAACAAAAATTATTTCTTTCTTATTTTTTGATAAATTAAAGTTTATTTAAATTATATGTATCAGGTAGTTTTAAGTTGTTTTATATTGTTTTAAATAACAAAAGGCTGTTTAATGTTTCCAAAGCTAATAGTTTTTATTTTATGTTATTATTATTATTTATTTTCATTGTATTTATGTGTTAGGACAACTCCAGGCAGACAGTTCTATACCATTGCCAAAAAAAAAGTTTTGTAATTAAAAAAAAGGAATATGTAAAATTTATATGAAATAAAGCTTTCTTTCTATCTGTCTATCTATCTATCCTGTACTGCAGAAAAGGGTAATCTGGTTTTTATCCTAATATTCTTGAACATATGCATCTATTCTCTGAGAAAAATCACTTTCATTCTCTCTTACAATAAGATATTTCTTTTTGTTCTACACATTACATTAGGATTAATCATACAGCGTTAAAATTTTGACAGAAAGAAATTCATCACAGAGAAGATTCAGAATTGATAATTATATAAACAATAAACACTAGTTTGTTTTTAGAGGAACTGTCGTGTATGAAAACTTTTGTTGGCATTTTATCATAAATTAATTTATGTATAATCTAAAAACAAAGTTTTAGATTTTTTTAAAATTTATCTTCCGCAGTACAAATAATCTAGGAGTTTGTATAAATTAATTTTTGTATAACAGCAAAAAAAAAAGTAGTTCAATGCCTTTTGAATTTCCAAATAATGTTTGTATGAAAACATTTGCTGTTCACTATAACAATTGAACAAGACTAAGAAAGAAAACTGTATTTAATTAAAGACTTTAAGTACATTAGAAAAAAAAATCATCAGATTTTTACAGAATAGAACTAGCTATTTTGCAGTTTCAAATAAGCTATAAATTAATTATAGTCTAATATAAATTAAAGTGTCAGTATGGACAAGTGAGTCAAAATAAAAGTTATAATTTAGCATTTAATATAACTGAAAATATATTGTTCACCTGTCACTGATTAGGCCAAAGAACACAGCCCCTAAAAATTTTCCAACGGCAACAGTGCTTTGAACTGTTGATCTGATTGGTGAATCATCACAAACAAGATCCCACTATAGATAAAAAATTAATCGAAATATATTTTGAAATATAGTAATGTGTATAGATAACTACAATATACTTTTTTAATACAAACCTCACTCACTATTGTCTGATGAACTGTTTCTTCATCATAAATATAACTTTGGCATTTTATAACATCTGGTTTTTGCCTCAGGTTGGTAAAACTAAGAGCATCATCAAAGTCCAAATTTTTCAATAAAGAGTAATTCCAGGCATATTGAACACAACTTTCTTTGTCTGATCTAAATGTTTATCATACTATATCTCATTAAACTAGTTAGATTATAAAAACAAAATATGGTTCAAGATTAAGTAACCTACCCTGGGCTACTAATTTCTCTTATCTGTTCTTTTGTCCAGTTAGCCTCAACTAGCTCTGCAATATTGCAGAAAAAAGAAGGGTTTCCTCCAAGAAACACATATGAAGTTAAATGCGCAGAATTAAAAATAACAGGAGAGGCAGTAAGAAACAATATCCATGTTAACCAAGCATGGTTTTTACATTTTTTTTCTAAAGCATTTTCTAATGCTACTGGATCCATTTTACTGCTGTTGTTTGAAAAGTTGTGTTTATGATTTCCTATCAAAAATAAAATAAACTTTCATAAAAGATATAATTCTATATAGAAACTAAAAGATAAGTATATTATTATATGTAATAGTGAGTTCTACATGTATTAATTCGTTACCACAAATTGTTTTCAAAAATATATCATTGGAATTATTTATGAAAATAATAGAAAACAATTTTAATGTTACTGAAGATTATACATCAATACAAAATAAACTTGTATATATTGAGAGAGCACAATTATGGGCAATGAATAATTATTTTAAATTGAATTATTATTTAAATTAACATCTTTTAAGACTATTTTTAGAATAAGTGGATGCTATTTAAATTATTATTTTATTGCATTACATACTAAAAACTTTATGAAAAAAACAGTAATAACCACTACATATGTTGATGATTTACTGATTATAACAAAAAAAAATATCCATATTTATTTAAGTTTTGAAATTGACTAGATAATATAAATAAGTATTTCAAATTTAATACTGAAGAACCCATATATTTATATATTTTGTCTTCATTTGCAACTGTGCAGTGGCATATCTATAATATTTGATATAAGTGATTAGATTATTTTGATTATTAATTAGTTTTATAGAGAATAAATTAATGGATATTTTAAGGTATTTTACAGACAATTCTTACATTACAAAAAAAAAAAAAAAAAAAAAGGCTAGTATGAAGAAAAGATACATTTAAGAAATACAGTAACCAATTTTAAAATATGTACATTTTTTCCGTTGCATTTCAGATAATGTGATATTATTGTTGATCGTATTGAGATTTTTTATTTATAATAGAAAATAGTACATATATAGCACAAATGTCACAAATATAGTAAAAGAATTATTAAACTTTTTTTAGATTAGTTTTACAATCAATATTAACCAATTGTAACTACAGATATTAATGTTAATTTCAACTATTTATCCTCCAGAAGGTGCCTGGCTGACTAATGTCTTCCACCCATTTTGTATTATTTTAGCTCCCGAGGATTATTTTTTTCCCCTTTTTCCGAGAGGATATTTGTTGTACATTAGGTTTATTTAGTAATGTACTAAAAAATATATAGTTAATAATTCTTCTCTCCTTTTCAGCTCCTACGTTAAGGACCTACGCAATTCCATTCCCCATTGTTCCCACCACCTTTATGCAGACGAATCTCAGATCTACTTATCCTTTTCTCCCCTGAGTTATTGATGGAATCAGCCAACATTCAAGAAGATCTAAATCCAATCAGTGCCTGGGTAAATGTGAACGGATTAAGGTTAAATTCTGCCAAAACTCAGGCCATTGTCATTGGTTCCAAGCTCCTTCTTAGATACCTTACCAACATCCCCATACTACACCTTAATGATCAACCTATCTCCTTCTTCCCCTCTGTTAAAAATTTAGGATTTTTCATTGATAAAATCCTCTCCTGGAATTACCATATTTCTCAAATCTTTCGTCTGACAATTTCTATCCTCAAACTAATCCATCACTTCCGCCATCTCCTACCTCAACATATGCGTAGACTCCTAGTTTCCTCTCTCATCTTTCCCTACTTTGACTACAGCTGTGCAGTGTATGATGGCCTCTTAGTGGAGCTCCGTGATAGACTGAAAAGACTAATTAATAGCAGCATAAGATTTGTAATTGGGGACCCGAGATACTTCCATGTCTCTCACCACTACACTGTGTTAAGTTGGGTCTTCTCCTCTTTCCGAAGAAAATATTTTTCTTTATCAAATCATCAACAATCATCGCCCTTCTTACACCTACAACCTTCTCCAATTTAAGTGCTCAGTTCATTCTCTTTCCACAAGATCTTGACCTTCTGACCTTTTCATCCCTTCTCACAGATTGCCTCATTTCAAAACTCCTTTATTGCTCGATCTATCAACTTCTGGAATTCCATCCCTAATGAAATTTGCCGTTCCCCCTTCATATCCACATTCGAAACCCTCCTATTCCAATTCCTGTCCCCAAAACAGCCAGATATACGCTAACCTTTTGGCATTATACAGATGTTAGTAATGTTCTTTGCTAGGGATTTCCTACTCTTGATGCCAATGAATGCATCTGTTGTTTGTTTTTTACTATTATTATTTTTTTTTATACAATTAAATTTGTATCTGTAGTTACATCAAGAAATGATCATGATGTATTCACATATTATTCATAATTTAAATACTCAAGCATTTTATATTGTCAGATTCGGCTTTCTTTTTTCTTAGTAGAAACACAGAACTTATTTTAAAGAAGCTCTTAATACCTGTAGTCTCATATGCCAACTGTGCGACCATTAATTTTTCAGCCACATAATATGCCCACTGGAGGTTCTAAACTATAATTCAAACAAACAGATAATCTTTAATGATGGTTATAACGTTTTTGGTGTAGTTTGAAGAGTGTTTCATATCTATTTAAATTAATTTACTGGTTAGTAAAGTCTATTTTATTTTACTTTTCTAATGTTTAAATGATGAATATATTAAAAAAAAAAAACTTACCTGTTCTGGACACAATGATTATTTATGCCTCTGACAATACTCTTCCAATAACAACTGGTTGGTTCAGTTTTACACTTTAAAACAACAAGATAACATTTACTTGTATTGATCAAATCAGCAAACTGTTACCAACAAACTTTCTGTTTCATAAATAGGAATGAAAAAGTGAAGCTGATAGTGAACTTATTTGAGACATATTAAGGATAATGAAATGATTAATTATTTTTACACAATATCAAATAATTAAATTATGCTAATTATTGCAAATAAGATGACATTGAATAATTCAAAATAACTTTTTATGGTTAATACACAATGTCAATGTACCCATCAAGGTTATTCTAATTGACGTTGGAATTATATTTAATACACTGACTTAATGCTTTTTTGAAGACTAAAGATAGAAATACTGAATCAAACTTCACTATTCATGATGGAGTTGTGTTTATCTTCTTGTTAAAACTATATAACTATGAAATAAGCCTAAGTTGTATTTGAAAATTTTACAATAAAATGTGATGTATATTTTAAATGTTTCAACACACAACTTACTGGTCGATTCAAGACCTCAACTTTGTCTACCTTACCTTTTAATAATGAAAATACTAAGAAAAATTATTTGCTTACTCAATTATTAATGATCAATAATTACAAAAAATATTTTGCCTAATCCACATGTGATGAACTTTCTGAAGCAGAAAGATCACACCATAAGAATAGCAAATTAATCAAAAAGGATAAACAAGGATTGCCTTGTCTCAGGAATTTTAAATTGGGAAGGGAATTATAAGATTTGGTTTACCAGTTTAATGGTATCCATGAAGAAGCATATGTGTAATATAGAAAGATAGATGCAAACAAAGTTTATTCTTGGACAAGTTGTTTTATGAATAACAAGGATGTACAAATAAACAAAAACTATATCTGGCCAAAAGTACATTAATAAAATTTCAAACAATGTATACAATATCATTAGTAAACATATATTAACAAAGAAAAACTTACAAAAAATATAACTGTAATGAAAAAATAAAACCAAAAGTGAAAATAAAAAAGATGGCAGGCTACCGTAGCTCTATAACCAATCCCTTTGGATCCAATTTGGCTGTGAACTTTCCATCGACTCTCTTATTACCAAGGAAAGTGACAAATTACCACTAGCGGATCCAGGATTTAATTTTGGGGGGGGGGGCTTCAGCCCGGAAGCTTTTTTTTCATATATATAACGATAATTACGTTGGAAAAACAGAAAGATACTAACTACCTATATGAAATGGTGTTTAAGTGATTCTTGAAGCCCTACTAAATGTAATTAAACGAGCAATAATACTTTAAGACATAATATTTTTATATTTTTTACCATAAAACATGGTTACATTTTACCATTTTGGGGGGGGCTTCAGCCCGAAAGCCCCCCCCCGTAAATCTGCCTGTGCAAATTACTGATATCTTTAAAAACCACATCATGATTCCAGATTGCAAGAATTAATTTATTTCCAATAGGATCATCATTTCTATGCGTGGCCAAAATGAGTTCCCTTGACTGGGAGGCCTCAAAAATAAAAAGTCGTACTTTCAGGAAACTGAAATTATATATTTAAAGTATGTATATGCCTGGGATGTTCCAGCAACTTTTTGCTAAAAATTGGTCAACCAGAAGTACTAGTTTGTGTTATGGGTTTTACACATTTTTATCGTTTTCTCTATTTTGTGTATGTGTATCTAAATTTTTGTGAACAGCATTACTCTAAAACAAAAATGATGTTTTTGTGGGATGTTATAGCAACTTTTTTGCTAAAAGCAACTAATTGGAAATAAAAATTTCTTCCTTCGAACTACCTTAAATTTTGATTATTAGAAGTAATTAAAGGTGTCTCACTGTCAGTAGCAATGCAAAATGGATAAATATGAACTGTAGTAGAATTTGTTAATTGACGGAAGAAGAAAATGGGTCAAATATTTTCTTAAAATTCTGGAAATAATAGTAGTTTCTGGAAATAATATAGACATATACTTAATATACCCTTGGAAAACTAAAGATCTTAGCAAAATTAATATCTAACACATAAAATTCTATAAGGTAATGGAGAGATAATGCTATTATTACTATATATTTTTTTTATAGAATGTGAAATAAAAGTTTTCATGAAAACTAAATCGAAAACTTCAAAATTTACTCTCAGCTTGACAAAGCAATGGGAATTGCCATATTTTATTTTAATTGCCATAAGTTTTTTTTTTTTATTTAAGTAGTATTCTTAAGATTTATCAACTTAAAAAAAATTATTTTCTAATGAAATTAGCGTGATAAGTGAATTTTGTGCAATGTAGTACACCAGAGTTTTAATTATTTAAATATGTTGATATAATATTTTTATGGTTTTCTAACTATGATATTTAAATGATTGAATTTCTCTTTTGATAAAAAATAAAAACAATAACAACCAGCAGGTTTCTAGCAAGTGAAAAATCATCATTATTATTCCCCTGACTATCAATAAACCTTAAAGCTGACTACAGAGCTTAAAATCTACTAAAAACACTAATGATAGAAATTAACATTAATGTAACTGTTAATCAAGAGTTCAGCAGGATTTGAAGCATCCGTAATCATATTCTCTAATAGTGATGCTTTATGAGAGAAAAAAAAAATTATAGAAGAGTAACGAGAATACAAAAATAAACAAAGTTAATTTATATGAATTTTTAGCTTAGATTCATTTTATTGATTGTGTCTGGCATTGGAGTATCTCTGGTCTCAGGTAAAAATATCATCAATAGTGAAGCTATGAGAGCAAGCAAACCACACACTGTAGTAGGCAACCACCAAGCCATCTTTCCCTGTAAAATATTATATGTAACTGGTATGTTAGTTATATCTTACGTAAGACATACACCATAAGAATAGCCAATGATAAAGCGGATATCCTAAGTTTATGATACACTTACCAATAATAAGTCCCTTAAAATGATCATTGTAATTTATACAATGGCATGATTTCACTTTGTTATTTAAACAGCATTATTATTTCATTGAGAGTAGGGTTATTAAGTGAATAAATTGTCATGAGTCTATATCTAGAAGTTGGAAACTGGCTCTGGCAGATCATTCTTTATTTTAATACATCAACTGTGAATAGGATGTGCAGATGGTACACACTCCTGGGGTCCACCAGCCTTTTCAGAGTGGGTACTCGATCCTTAAATGTGTTGGGAGGGATGAGGAAACCCTGGTAATTGAGAATGATCCTGGCCAGAGTCATAACTGACATAACTAGCTAGGAGACTAGTAACAAGGAGAATTACTTGTTGAGCCGCCCAGGTTTAAAAATTAAAGAGAGCAGCCATACCATGGGCCCCTATACATGGAGGGCTGCCAGACTATGTGTAGCTACAAGTTACTGTGGCTAGACCAACACAATATGCAACCGACAGGAGTATGCCTATTGCCACTGCCATTCAGTTGTGGACTCCAATGTTTCCAATAAATCTCTAATCACATAGTAAATCAAGTGAAAATGTAGATCTGAGAATATTTGGAAGGTGGGGTGGCTGAGCGGCCCACCGAGTGTGTACAGTACCCCATTGAACGACAATCTGATGGAAGATAATTTGATAAAATAATTATGAGTTCACATGGGAAGGAGGGAGAGGAAGGGGAGCTTTTAAATCTGGTATTAATCCTCTGGCCCAGGAAAACCCCATTAGCCTAAAGGGCGAGGAAGGGGATGACAAAAAAAAAAAAAAAAAAAAACCCTATTAATATATGAAAATACATTTGTGCCCTCAAAAGCAAAAATAATTAATTTATTTGTGTGGCTCTGCAACATATTACAAAGTCTAGATCTCCTCAATAAGCTTCTCTCAGGAGCCTATGTCTAATGCCGCTGCCATCTAGTTGCAAACTCCAAGACTCTTTGCGGCGCCAGCCTCACAGTCAATCCAGCAAAGCCTTGACCTTCTGACGTAATTAAATTATTCTCCTTTCCAATCAAACTCGCATAACCATATTCTCCTCCTAACAAATCTACATAAAATGCCCAATTCAATTTCTTATTTAATTCCTAGTCACCATTTCCTCCAAGGTGCAGACCTAATTGCAACCAGTTTCCAAACTAATGATAGAGAGTGAACACCATCAATGCACTAAGTTTAAAGCTTCTTTTCTCCTGATACTCCACCCTATTTGATTACAGATCCCAATTAAAACTCTAACTTCCTTGATTTCTTCATCCATAGTCAATGGGATCCTTCATGCCTATAGTAGTATGTCTTGATATCTTTACCTCAAATTACAGCCCATTAATCCATAACCTCTCTCTACTACCAATTCTCTCTCACCTTTAACAAAGGACCAGTAAACTAGAACCTCTTCCACAATAACATAGATCTGAGAATATCCTTATAAGGAGGAGGAACTATATGACACTCTAAATTACTACACTGCATTAATCCAGCAAGCAGTTAGAACTGCATCTTCATCTTATTGGGGCAATGAAAATACATCTGTGCCCCCAAAAGTGAAAATACTGACTTAATTACTTTGTTTAGCTGTACAACACGTTACATTGTCTAGGCTTTAACAGTAAGCGACCATCAGGAGTCCTTTCAATGCAACTAACATCCACTTGCAAGGCTCTCTGCATCCCCAGTTATCACAGCGAATCCTACGAAGCTTTGGCCTGCCGATCCTTCTTTGTCCATGGACAATCTCCAAAAGCAGTTTACCTCAGTACTGCAGGGCAAGACTTTGCACTATTGACTGTGAGGCTGGGAATACAAGGAAACTTGCAACTGGATGATAGGAATTGTATTGGAAATTGGATATGGATTTATTAGGAGGACAATATGGTTGTACAATTTTGATTGGAAAGGAGAAGAATTTGATTATGTCAGCAGGCTTCACTAAATTGACTGTGAGGGTGGGTATGCAAGGAGCCTTGGAGTCTGCAATTGAATGAGTAATCAATTGTTTTAAATTATTATGTTGTACTGACTATCTTTTACTGTTATTTTTTAATTTCACTGCTCTATGAATGAAAATACCTAATGCTACTCAAATTAGATTGGAAAGTGAATGTTGTGTGATGCATGTACCACTTTTTTTTCAATTCTTACAATGGTTCATTATTGAAGTTAATAAACCTAAATAAAAAATGTTTTTTCTTTGCTAATGATAGTCAAATTTCAATGTTTATTATTGTTATAATCTTCAAAGCAAATTGTCTTGATTCACCAGCTTACCAATATCCCAGTTTTGAAGCCTCATGAAATAGTTTACTGACTTTATTTATTTTACAAAACAAGAGAGTATGATTCGCTAACCCACATAAAATTGCAAATCTAGCGGTACCCACTTCATGGTATTTGAGCTTTGGTACAAAACAAAGCCTTGGTGAAGTGATATATTTGGGGATTAACAAATGTATTAATACAAAATAACAAGGAAATAAAAGAAGGATTTAAATCATGTTATTAACTTGTAAGGTAACTACCCATTGGACCCAAACATAACACTTCAGTTGAAAGAAATTATTACAGTATTTAGAGCTGAACTGCAAAAAAAAAAACTTTAACTTTGAGTTATGACTATGTTGCAGTAAATGAGCAATGTTTATACAGTAATTTGTTTTTGTATTAATACTCACCAATACATCTACTATATATGGTGCTAGTAATGGACCAAACTGAGCAACAGTAGCACTACAGCCTATAGCAAAGTTGCGGTGTTCAGTTGGAAAGAGCTCTGATGTATAAAGCATAGTAATAGCTGTTGCACCTGCCCCGACAAGCCTTCCGAACAAAGATAGACACATAACTGGCCAGCCTTACAATACAGAAATAATTTTATTATTAAATTAGCTTATATTAAGAATATTATCTCAGTAAAAGATTTAAAATTAATTTACATCAAGTTTTAATGAAGTTCCAACCTTTAAATCACCAAAAAATATCATAAAACGGTTTTTAGACATAAAACACTATTTTAAGAAATCTGGTAAGCACATGACTACTTGAATCATATTATACAGAATTAGTGGAAAGTCTGAGAAAATTGAGCTATTACATAAAGTTTTCGAAGTGTATTTGTGATGGAGGAAACCTTCAAGAATACATTTGTGAATTTCGATCATTTTTATTAATGAAAAAATGAGTTTTGCAATAATAACCAAAGACTAAAAAACTAACATAAACCGTATTTATTATATTGACAGTATTCAATTAAAAACCTCATAAGGAAAGAAACAGTTTCATTTAATCCATTTTGTTTAATTGAAGTATTTATTCAGCATTGAACCATTGATATTTTATAATGTCAATATTTTTTAACTTATATGCATTGTTCATATTTATCATTATATGTAGTATGGTATTTTGTAATATTACTTTCAATTATTTATATATGCAATATATATTGTAATATACACCTCAATTGAAAGTTGTTAAAAATGATTTAATAAATTAATGTAATAGTTAAAAAGTAAGCTAATCTAGTTTCACTAGTTCAGGGAAAAGAGAATGGCTCCTCTGTAGTTTCCCCACAAAGGAAAATCCCAAAGAGGAAAGGAACAAAGGTTTTAGTTTTGGCCAGCAGTTGTTTGGCTGTCATGAAGAGAGGATGGGAGAAGGGATCCTTGCTCCAGTGGGTGAAATCCAGTAATAGTATTACCATCTTGGAAGTTTTTGTTTGACAGAGTCACTAGTTGTTTGGAATTACAAGAGAGAAGATCTCCCAGGAAGCTTGAGTTTAGTTGATGAAAGCGTTACCATTTTGGTAGATGTGTTTGGCAGAACAAAGACATCTGAATTCAATGAAACAAAGGAAGAAACAGTGTATATAGAAAAAAGTTAGCTTGGCAATCCATATTTGACTTTATTTTAAAATCATTAGTGTAGTTAATGTTAGTCTGTCTGTGTGTTTTGATCTTATTGACAAATCTTATTCTATCTCATGTATTGAGTAATCCATACATGAGATAGAATAATTGTAAATTTCAATTTAATATATTAATATTCTTATAATTTTGTTTATTATTTAACAACCTCTTATTTATTTAGGAAGTGTCCTAAAAGTATAAAGTGATCTGCCGAGGTTATATTATTATTTGTAAAATATAAGATGTTACAATATTAAGGAAATTTCAGGTAAACTAATCCTGAGAAAATAGGAGACTATGAAATGATGATATAACAGAAGAGATACATCCACAAATGTACTAAACACATATTAGAAGATAGAATGTGCATTTTTTTTAATTTAAAAAATTTGTAGATTATTATTGTATCAATAATTTACATTGTAGTTTATTGTTATTGAAAATTGTGTTTATTTATATTTAAAATTGAATTAATGTTTTTTATTTGACTTTTATTTTTTTATTAGATTTAATTTTATTAGTAGTTTTTTTTTTTAATAATACAAATGTAAATTAAACAAAAAATTATCAACCACAGCACTGTATCACCCCCTCCCCCTCCAAAAAAAAATGCTTGCATTAAACAATATGATCTATTATTGCCTTATAGAAAATTGTAAATTTCTTTTACTAAAAATGTTTTATGTCTATAACAATGAAGATAAAGTTGTGATCGTGAAAAATTTTGGATCTTAGTTTTCAACAGAAATTAACGTTACACAATCCTCTGAGTCCAGATAATCAGGTATCACAAAATGGTTTGTTTGAGCCACAGTGCCTTTGAATGTGAACACTCAAAATATACGAGTATATGTATAATATGTTGTTTGAAAGGTGAGGGTTTTGGAAAAAATAATATATGTGAATACATGATATGAAGTCTATGACATATGAAGTCATAGAATTTACCAAAGAGAGAGTGATACTGGAACTAATGACTGATTTTTTAAAGTTAATAATGTCTAATTTTACATTATTCAATGGAAACTAAATGTTTTCATGCGACCTAAAAGAAATTTCTGTTGAAACTTTTAAAGATTACTTTAAGATTGACTAAAAAAGTATATTTAATTCATCCAATCAAGGAAATTATTGTTTTAAAAACTATTATATTATACTTATGTGAGAAAAGAAGTGGAAATAAAAATACTTCATGCAGTGCTTCAGATGAGTAAAACATATATTTATAGCATTGAATCACTTCACTAAAGTTTAATAACTTTAGATATGAGTCTGGCCAGAGACAGCAACCAGTCAACATATCTCTGTGTTATTAAGTATTCTATTTTGTTAAAATTGCTTTGATTTCTGCCGTTTTTTTTTTCTTTTTAATATTTTTTATTAAAAGAAATTATAGACATTTCATATTTCCTCTCTACTCATCGAAAAGTAAAAGTATCGAAGTTTTTATACTATTGCGAGCTACGGGACAGCGGTAAACAACTGAGCTCTAGAGGATTAAGCGCAGCTGTTGCTATTACGCATCATAACAACCCGGCTTGTTATTGTAAGTACGATATATTTACTAAATAACAATATGGCACAATGCCCGCTATGCAGCAGCACCATCAGCCGAGAAGAGAAAAATATTTTATGTTGTGTTAAATGCAAACTTTTATTTCACAGCAGGTGCGGTAAACTCAGTGATAAAGAGTTTGAAGCTCAAAAAAAGGATGGATATGCGCTAGTTGCGATCAGCCTAAAAAGATTCCACCAGGTGGTGAAAACCCAGAACAAAGTCACAATACTGAGCCTACACCATCAGAAATTCTGGCAGCAGTAAAGGGGCTAGATATTTTTTTCAACCAGGAATTAAAAAATATTAAAGTAGCGCTAGACAAGTACGGAGATCTGAGCTTCGAAGTAAACACTAGGCTATCTAAAATTGAAAACCACTTAGAGGGACAATCTAAGAAGCTTGAAGAAATAATTTCAGAAAATAAAGCCCTCAAATCTAAAGTCGGTGAACTGGAGGTCAGGCTGAATAAAGCCGAACAGGGCTTGCTTAGTAGATCGCTCGAGATACGGGGCATCCCGGTTCGAGCAGGTGAGACCCCCGCAGCCCTGGTTACAAGTATTGGGGCCGGTCTGGGAATTAAAATCAATGTCGAAGATATAGATACTGTGCTGCGCCGAAGAGCAAGAAAAGATGACCCTCGACCACCGCCTATAATCGCGAAATTCGTCAGGCAGTCAGTGAGAGACGACCTGGTGCAGAAGCGAAAAGTAAAAAGGGACTTCTCGACGCGGGAAATCGGTTGGCAGGAAAATGACTGCCACCGTATTTATCTCAGCGAGGAAATGACCCCGACGAACAGGTACCTCTACTGGCTCGCTCGGCAGAAGAAATCAACAGGGAAAATAAAATATATATGGTTCTCCGGCGGCAGACTGCGGTGTCGAAAGGATGACGGTCATAAGGTTGTCTTTATCGACCAGAGTCAAGACCTAGACGTCTTCGGCTGACTCTTCGATCCCTGTTTACTCCTCAACATCGATAAACAATTTGGCTTAGTTCACAGGACTTACACTGAAAATCTGAAATGTATGTTATGTTACTACCGGAAATTTTTGATTAATTTATTTCTATTGATTATTGCATTCAAAATTTTTTTTCTTTTTAATGGTTTTTTTTCTTATATTTTTATTTTTACATTATTTCATCTAATGTATCATATCCGATCCAGCGTCTGCTCACCAAATTCTGACTTTATTTTCCTCAAGCCTAATCATGTCTAGCATCCTTAATACCTGTCACGTCAACTCCCAATCCCTCCCAGCCCACTATGATGAATTCCTTGAATACTTTACCCATAATTGTTACCATATCATTGCAATTTCCGAAACCTGGCTCAAGCCTTACATCCCTTCCTCATCTGTTTCCCTTCCTAACTACACACTAATCCGCCACGACCGGACGAGCCGGACTGGCGGAGGTGTAGCGTTGTATGTTCACGAATGCATGAAGACCCGAATACTCCACTGCTCTCCTCCATCCGATCACCCACATGTAGAGTTCCTAATCGCTGAAATTTCCTTTGATACATGTCCTATCCTTTATGTCGTAGTGTATAGACCTCCTCTTGTTCCCTTTGATCCATCATTTGAATCATCCCTCTTCAACTTTGTTCCTCTTTATACCAAAATAATCATCTCCGGAGACCTAAACACTAATTTCCTTTCCGATTCCAGCGATAAATCATACCTCGAAAACCTTTTTTTCTCTCTTCATCTTTTCATTGTTCCTTTTTCGCCCACTCATCACACCCCCAGGTCCGATACCTGGTTGGACCATTACATTATCGACTCCGCTCAGAACCTCCTTTCCTCCTCACAAGTACCGGTCTCCTTTTTATCCTCTCATGACCTAATTCAAATTTCATATAATATCCATACTCCTCCGATCCTACCTAGAACCATAACTTTCCGTAATATTGATGTCCTCACTCGTGAAAAAATCTTACCCTACCTGGAAACCCTTGATTGGAATGGAATATATTCCTGTTCATGTATTGACGCTATGGTTGATATTTTAACTTCCAACCTCCGTAATATCCTTGATTCCCATGCTCCCATCAAAACCTCTACCTTTCGTCGCCCCCCTGCTCCCTGGATGTGTCAGCAAATTAAAGATCTTCAGAAGAGACGCGATGCAGCCCGCAGACGCTTTAGACGCACTAGACTCGCTGACGACTACCAAGCGTTTAGGGTGCTCCGTAACCTGACACAAACCAATATCCGAAGAGCCAAATCCTCCTATTTCCACGAAGCCCTTTCAGCAGCTCCTGATTCCAAAACCAAATGGCAACTCCTTCGTAAACTCTCCCTCTGTGACTCTTCCAGATCACCTTCCTCAGCAGCCTTTCCAGTCAAACCTGATGATTTAAATTCATATTTTATATCAGCTTCCTCCTGCATTCCTCCATCAACCTTTTCCTTCTTTACTCCTGGAATATCATTTAACGACGACAACTTTTATTTTTCAGATATTTCTCCTACAGACCTCATATCCGCCGTCATGAAATCTCATTCCAATTCCATTGGTCCAGATGGTATTCCCGTCAAATTAATCAAATTATGCCTACCTGAAATCCTTCCCGCTCTACTTTTCATCTACAATTTCTCCCTTCAGAACGCAATATTCCCTTCCTCATGGAAAAAAGCCATTGTCCATCCTTTACTTAAAAATCCTAACCCTTCTTCCCCTGAAGATTACCGTCCAATATCAATTCTGTCTAACCTTGCAAAACCTCTGTCTAACCTTGGACGAATAGTCCAATCCCAAATTTCCAACTTCCTAGAACAGTCCAATCAACTTGACCCTTACCAGTCTGGTTTTCGACCAGGCTACTCCACACAATCCGCCCTAATCAAAATCGTTAGTGATGTTCAGTCAGCCATAGATGATAAAAAACTAACGGTCCTTATCCTCCTGGACTTTTCCAAAGCCTTTGATACCATTAACCATTCCATCCTTTTCTCCAAATTGAAATCGTTATCCTTTTCCAACAGCTCTATCCTTTGGTTTCAATCATTCCTCTCTCAACGTACCCAAGCAGTCTCTATCCCGAACCAACCTTTATCATCCTATCTAACTCTGTCCTCAGGAGTGGCACAGGGCTCCAGCATATCTCCTCTCCTTTTTAGTTCATATATTAACAACCTTCATAAATCAATCCTTCACTGTTCACATCACCTTTATGCCGATGATTCCCAAATTTACCTCTCCTTCGCTCCCTCTGAATGGCATGATGCGTTTGCCAAAATACAAGAAGACCTAAATCGGATTTGTGCCTGGGCAAGTGAAAATGGATTAAGGTTAAACGTTGCTAAAACCCAAGCCATTGTCCTCGGTTCCAAACCCCTTCTCAGATCAAATACCAACATTCCTCTCCTGTACCTGAATGACCAACCCATCACCTTCAACACTTCACTTAAAAACTTAGGTGTTATCATAGATCAAACCCTCTCCTGGAATCACCATATTTCCCTCATATCCCGACGTTCAATTTCCATCCTGAAACTCTTCCATCGCTTCCGCCATCTCCTACCCATATCCACACGTAGACTCCTAGTGTAGTGTACGGTGGCCTCTCATCGGAACTTGGAGTCAGACTGAAAAGAATAATGAATGGCTTAGTACGATTTGTCAATGGGACCCCGAGACATTCTCATGTTTCCCACTACTACGCCGAGTCAGGGTGGCTCTTCCCCTCCTTCAGAAGACAGTACTTCCTAGGTACATTCCTTTACCAAATAATCTATAATCATCGTCCGTCCTACGCATTCAATCTCCTTCAATTCAAGTCATCTATCCACTCCCTCTCCACAAGATCTCGTCCTTCCAACTTTTATACCCCTTTCCACAAATCGGCCTCATTTCAACACTCCTTTATTGTCCGATCCACCACATTTTGGAATTCCATCCCACTTAAAATCCGCCATGCACCATCCTTATCCACATTTAAAACCCTCCTTTTCCAATTCCTCCTTACAATTCAATCAGACGCTGGGTAGCCTATATTGTATTATTATACTATTGTTGCATTGTATGTATGTATATGTGTATGTATGTATATGTATATATATATATTAATATATGTATATTGTATATATACTATTGTACTATTATTGTATTCTCACTATTATTGTATTATTGGGTGTATATATTGTGTATGTACGATTACACTATTATTGTATTTCGATTATACTATTATGTTCTACGAACATACTACTATTACTATAACATCTTTATTATTATTTGTCGCTCATTTATAATTTCATAGCGTATTGTGTATAGCAACTATTTTGCAGTATTAGGACATTATTTCTCATATTATGGCTTCCGATATCTGTACAGTTATGTAAACACTTCTTTTATCCCTTATTTTTTAGTTGTTTTTTTGTTTGTTTGTTTGTTTTTGTTTATTGTAATATACATTTTGGCCAGATGTAATGTTTAATTTTATGTACAATATTGTTATTCTCAAGGGACGTAGTCCCAGAATAAAGTTGATTCTTCTATCTATCTATCTATCTATGATAATATATTTAAATAATTAGGTGTACATCGTCAGTTTATTTATTTGAAAAATAATAAAGTAACATTTTGGAGAATTAAATCAGTGAATAATTTGAAAAATATATTTTATATTATACGATACTAAATATATTATACATAGTGTTAATTTCAATATAGTATTCCATGTCTGGTACTTATAAACAAAGTTATGAGAAAAGTTTGTGCTATTTTCAATGAAAATAAAAATTTTATCCTCTCTGGAACAATGACAAATATTTATATACTTTCTGTGATGCTATGATTTGAAACAAAAAGAAAAAGAAAGTTGTTATAGATCCACACTTTTCTCAGGAAACTCGTCCACTATTGTTTAGTTCCTTAAATAACTGAAAATCTTTTATGATTTCAGTTGGTAATTAAATTGATGATTAATATTTCTAGAAGGGCTAAGTTTAAAATAAAAATATAGTATAAGCGAAGATGCAGATAATATTTTTTTTTATATGTTTCACCTTAAGTGGTGAGGAAAGTTGGTGAGCATCAGGAAAGTTCTGGTAAACATCAGATATTTGAAATAGGATTGTAAATGTGATAAATTTTATAGTTTGTCAAATATTATATATAAAAATTTTCTATTACAAAATAATGATATTTCAAACAATTAATTACCCTTAGGTATGACTATGGTAACTAATAATGTGATTCCAGCAACAGACCACAAGGAAATTCCAGTGGTTTTCCTCCCAAAATACTTCACCAGAAGAATAGGTGAAATGACACCTGGTATTTCGGTGATTCCATTCAGTCCAACATAGAGGTACTGGTTGACGTCAATGTTTAATCCATTTAGTGCTATCAATGAAATAATAAGAGTTTATTGGTAAGCATAAAATTTCTATGATATATTAACACAAATTCATCCAGCAATTTTTGCACTACCATTCACAAAGTGCCAGTACTTCCTTATCTCTGTTTGGTAAAAATTACAATTTGATTTATTTAGAATTAAAAGAACAAGAATCAATTAGATAAATTATATATTTATTAGCTTAAATACAATGTAGCCACAGGATTTTGGCCCAATTGTGTAAGTTTAACCAGAATCAATTACTTTCTGTAATATACAAACAGGAGTGAACAGAAGAGGGTTTCATGGCGCAAGTTGTGCCATCAAAATTTTTGAGGGGGGTAAATTTCGAATTTTTGGATTAAGGGACAAGGGAGAAACACAAATAAAGACCGCAGCAAGTGTATTGCTACATTTTGGGGTGTGAAATTTATTAGGGATGCGACCGGATAATTATCCAGAATCATAATAAAAGATTAGTTAAACAAATTTGCATCTACAATATACTGATTCGTCCAAGGTTAATTAATTAAATTTCTTTTCTCAAAGAGTGGTTTATGTTTATCATGCTTTCTAATTACCAACATTACCTGTAATCATCATGATATAAATAGGTGGCAGAATTAAAATAACTTTTACTAAAAAACTTAATTTACTTCTATGTTTAACAAAGAATAATATACAAATAACATAGAGATCTTAATGTGCAAATACTATATACAATAAACTAAATACATGATTCAAAGAATTTAATCACTGACAGTAAAGGTATGATTTCAGATGGACTGTTTGAGAATTATGGCCTTGAAATATTTTAACATTAGGATTGGGAATTGCAACTTAGCTATTGTCTATGAAGTGGTGTAGTTAGTAAGTTTCATCGCTGTATCTACCGATGCGATGTCATCTCGTCAAGCACAGATTCAAACTCTGCCAAGAGGCCCATCTTCGTGGTCTATGTAGGGCTAAGGCTTCAGTCCCCAAGCCGGAAGAAAACATAAGACCTCTTTACTTACTTCTCGGGAGATTTTATACAGATATTCAGGGTAGGGCAAGGATGGTTTTCATTGGTTCTCAACTTCACTATAATTGGTAACACCCTAAAAGGAACCAGTTACTTAAAGGAATGCGCCTTCCTTAGAGCACCTTAATTTACCTGCTCTCCACCCTGACGCTGTCCTTTGATGCTTTTGGTGTCAGTATGTTCCAACATTGTTTTCGACACCTCATAATAATTTTAAAAAACTTATTTGCCAGGTTCAATACATAGTAGTATATAATCTAGATCTATGATTTTTCTAATTTTACTTTAGTTTCTTCTTTTTTTAAGAAAAGGTGAGCAATAAAATATCTTGGGAGGGAAGGGGGAATGTAGGTTGTTGCGCCATCAACCTTGGGGAGGGGGGATGGGCACCCCTATAATATTTGGCATTAGAAAATAAAGAACCGCCTAGGAGATGTTGGGTCCATGATGTTGAACTGGACTTGGCATTTATTGTGTAAGAAATTGAAGAAACAGAACAATGTAAGAAAAGATTGGTGGAGTATTGTCGGTGTTGTGGACTATCCACTATTATGATATGTGTTTCGAAAGAGGATTATGGCAACACTGCTTTTGGAGGGAGGAGGCCAACCGAGTGTAGCTTGGATAAAAATGGAAGCTATAGGTGATGTACCTGATGTTAATACTTTAAAAGTAATAAAGTTCACCTCTCTACCCCTGATCATAATTTTATTCTATTGGTGAACCCCTAGAAAGAACATAAAAGTCAGAAGCCCACCCCAGGCTCTAGAGCTGTTCTAAGTAAGTAATAACAATAATTGTTCTATAAACTATAGCTTGATAAGAAAATGGTTTTCAATAAATAAATAGTTATAAATCAATTAAAACTTACCTACTACATAGTAATGTAAACATCCTTGAAACCATATATAAGAGCAAATAAGTAATCTTTTTGTGAGTTCAAGTGTTGAGAAAAATTCAATGAATTTCTTCCAAACAATTACTACTTTATTTAGAACTGATTGAGGCTGATTCTAATAAAAAAAAATATAAAAAAAAAATTAGAAGGCAAAAAAGAAAGTAAGGAAATATTTAAAAATGATCAATTGATATTTCTTTCAAAAGTATGTGACAAATATAAGAACCTTTATACTTTCTGGAGGACAAGGTGCAATGTCTTTGAAATCTAACCCATAATCTTTCCCAATGATTTTTAGTGCTTTCTTGAAATTCCCCGTAGTTATTAACCATCTTGGTGATTCCGGTAAAAACCTACGAGGAGAATAATTATACTGAATGAGGAACATTTTATGTATGAAAAAAAAATTGTAGAATATAAATAATAAACTAGATTTCATTATTTATTATCTTAATATGTATGTCAAAATTTTATCTGTTTTTTTAAATGATTTTGTTAAGAAATAAATATACTTACCAATCGATTTAAAACGAATAACAATGATGCACAGTGGTCAGAAAAGGTCAATAAACAGCAAAAACCCTAGAAAACTTTTTATTTCTGCAAGAATGTGAAAAATGGAAAGTGTTATAGCATGTCAGGGCTTCTAATTCAATATGGACTAAAACAATTTTCGTTATTAATTATTTCTTAGTGCTACCTAACTGGACACCGCTATTTTAAGGCAGGAAGGGGATTCCAGAACCTGCATTTATTTGTATTTCCTGTATTTAATATTTATATTTGTATTTCTATCGGTTCTATTCTATCCATTCTATTTAGAAGGGAACCGACCTATTGAAAAAATATCAATAATGTATTTGAAGGTTAGATACCACAGAACCTCAACTGTTGTATCCTAGGTTGAATAATATTATTTACTGAGTATAACTTGTATTAAACTTCTTTTCCATCGGTATCATGTTTACAATTTACTATTGGTAACTCTATTTCTAAATGGTGGTGGCATGTAGGGATATATTATTAAAGAATCAGGATATAATCAACAAGTAATCTATTTGTGTTCTAATACATTATTATTAAACATGTAGTTCTTTAGTGAAGAATGCTATATGTGAGTGGGATTAATTAATTAATTAAACTGTAACTTTTACTGATTGCTAGACATAATTTAACATGGTGATAGCTGAATGAATGGCATGACTTAGCCTTTGGTGTAACTGCCAGCTGGTGTAATGGTCTGCTTCATTGAGGTTCTCTTTTCCTAGACCATCATCTCCGAGAAAGCCTCTGCATGAGTCAGGCTTCAATTGAGTCCTTGCCAGTGCCAAGCCTTTACTCCTCCAGAACTGCCCTGTCTCTCTCCTGTCTCCAAACTGACTGTCTCTTTTCTGGACTTATATCTGGCTTCTTTTTCCAAGTTTTCTCTTTTTGGTTCAAATTTCATATTGCTTGATGCACCAGCTATCTGTTTAAACCCAGGTGTACACCCTGGTTTAGGACCAGTTTACACTATGCAATGGGATGCATTAAGGCTCTCCTCGGAATGTCAGCAAAATCCTTATCTAAGGTAACTTAGGTCGCCCAGCTAGAGGTATGTTTATTGAGGTCATCTTGTCTTACCTGACCTGTGCTGGCAATCCTTTTTTATTAAAATGTCAGATATATTTTAAATTTAGCCTACATGATACAAAGCATTGTATAACTCAAACAATTTTGGACATTCCTATAAACATGAGTTAGTTTCGTGTCTTGACAGATTAAGTTATACTACAAGTAATACGAATAATGTATTTAAAAATAAAATACATTTTAGAAAAAAAAAAATGGTTAAAATAGTCAGATTTGATGAGTTTTGTATTTACTCCTCAATAAAAAAAAAAAAAAAAAAAATTACCAGCAATGAATGACAACCAGAAATATTGGGACTGAGATTGATAATTGAAGTTGCCTCCAGTTATTGGTAAAATATGCAGCCAGAGAAAGATATATCATTCCAAATGAATAACCTAGGTTGTACAAATTTCCTACACATGCTCTGTAGTTTTTAACTGTTAGTTCTAGCACTAAAAAAAAAAAAAAAAAAAAAAAAATCAAAATTAAATATATCTTTGTTCATATATAGATATTTTTTATTGCTTTTAACCCCTTCAACTTACAGCAATGGGTGGATTTTACAATATACATCATATATTATTTACAGTACTTATAATTCAAGTAAAAAAAAAAAGAAAAAGAAAAGTAGAATAGAAATAGAAAATAAACTTTATTCTGGGACAAGGTCCCTTAAGAATAACAGTTACGAACAAAAAACAAAAACCACATCTGGCCAAAAATTACATTAATAAAAAGTACAGAATATATTCAATATCTTCAGTGAAAATATATACCAAAAAAAGAGTAAATTATTTTATTAAAAAAAAACATTATTAAAATGAAAAGAAAAACAGAAATCAGGGGAAATAAAAACAAAATGTTATAAACACTACGAGTTGATTCTTAAAATTAAAACTTAGACAATTTCAACAACCATTCACCTCAGTCAAAATTTGATTCATATGGGATGTGAGATGGAATTGGTATTTGAATGCGGATAAGGAAGAGGCATGAAGGATATCAGATGGCAAGGAATTCCAGAAGGCAGTGGATGGAATATTCCAATTTCTTAGTTCTATGGGAACGAGTTTAAAGATGGGAAATAGGGAATCTTGTTATCTTGGAGTGGACCAGAGGTTTGAACTGTAGAAGACTGCAGATACAACAATAAATCATTGTTCATTCTTTCCAGGATTTTAATTAAATCAAAAACAACTAGATAGAAACTAAATGAATCACACAAATTATTTTTTACTAAGAAGTTTACTTGCTTGCAGAAATTTCTTGGCAAAAAACATGATTGTTTTCAACTTCTCTCCATCTTCCATGCTTAGTACTGAGATCAGCTTCTCAGAAGGAGTAATCAATGACTGTTCCTCAAACAAGACCTTAAGTATTCCACAACCAGTAAGCAAATGTGCTACAGTATCTTTTCTGATTGCACATAAGGGACATAATTTTTCTGCTTGAAAAGAGAAGACATGACCCTCGATATAGATCCATACAGGTTTATGTCATGTCAGAGGAAGTTTTAATATTGGACTAAGGTGACCGGATTTTAACATCGATAAATCGGAACACCATTGACCGGAGGAAGATCTTGTCAAAGAATAGTTAAAATTAAATTTGTTGTTACAATAAATAATTTGGGAAGGATGGCTAAGCAGGCTCCGCGTGAGAAAATCACACGTTGCCCGACAACCAGATGATTGATAAGCCAAAGCTTGCAAGATATAAAATAATTACGAGTTCGCTTCCCTGTTCCGGGGACTTTTAACTCTGGAATGCCACCAATGTTTTTCTACACACCTTCTTTCACCGCCAACATTCAAAGCCTACTCCGCCAGATCAAGATTAAGGCAATCCTCCCACCTTCGCTTCGTTCTATCCCTCGAGAGTTTATCTTTCGGGATAGGAAATATAAACCTTTTAGGGATTCTTTCGCCAGGCCAGCAATTTTACACGCCCATTTTATTAGCCACAAGGTAATAATCTCAATGATATTAACCGGAAACAGTTTACGTAAATCAGCGTTGTGTAACCGTCAGAATTCTCTGGTTGACTTTCTTCAATCCGCTTATTCTACGCCTTTATTTTCAAAAATCTCAAGACGTTGTTCATCCCTAACTGTAAGTGACTAAGTTTCGTATCTATAAAGAACCGTAGGTAGGATAACGGTTTTGTAAATTATAATTTTTAAGTTTCAATGAAGAGTATCATATTGGATAACATATACCAATATTTTTAAACCCTTGAAATACAAAACCTTAAATATTTCCATATATCATAAAATTGAATTGCAATACTTTCAAAGAGAACAGTTCATATTATCAGCATATTCCAAAAAGTCATTAAATACAATCTTGATGGAACTGTACTACAAGGTCGTCACTGCTACCGTTTGTTTTCAGTCACCACTGCCGCTCAGTGTTACCAAGCTTTTGAAAAAAAATCACACAACGCTAGATCATCACAGAACTTTCTGGACATACCTCGTATTCTAATCGGATCAAATATTTTAATGTTAGTTTTCAACGGATTTTTTTAACAACTCCTATACTCCGTGTGTTCGCGTGTCGATGTGAAACGATTCTCTCACGACCGGTGGACTGATTTTTTTTATTTACTTTTTTTGTAGGGTTATTGAAGAAATAATAAAAAAAATCGGTCCATCATTAACAAAGGTACAACATTTTGAATTTTATTCACTGATTTTAAATGTTTCTATTTGTTTTGCACACCAATTTTCTCTGATTCCTATCTGATGCCCCTATAATATACTTAAGTTTATCAAAGAAACCATACTGTTTAAATATCTCAGAAGTTTATTTGAGCGATTAATGAATATCGTTTAAGTACACTTTAAGCTATGTATAAATTTTAAATTACGATAATGTCTTAAGACCAATTTGAGACTAGGTGCATTAAACAGTTTTTGAGTTTGATTTAGCGACCAAAATATGATAAAATTGATAACTTTAACTGTATTAGGTTTAAACGACGTTGTTATATTGCCATTAGATTGTGAATAAAATGGTGTTTCTGAATTTTCTACGTCCTAATGTTCGACAGGAAGACTAATAGCAGCTGCAGGCTCATAATTTTCAATATCCAAATATTGGTACTTATAAAGTTCCTAAAATATTATATTTATATAAAAAAAAATCTTATCACTACTGCTTACAGATTGTGAAACCACCATTAAATACACCAGCGCTGGAAATTCCTATAAATATCCTTAATATTATAAATAAGGTAGGACTTCTGACAAAAGCAGCAGAAGTACCCGATGCAGCATATAGTAGGAATGCGACCAAAAATATCTTCTTTCTTCCAAACCTAAAACCAAATGATATTTTACATATAAATGTAACTAAAAAAATCTGGTGCGCGCATCACGCAACTTTCATTTGTCTGATAAAGTAGGGCTGGTACAAAAAGGATTCAAGGTGCATTTTCAATAGAGCTAAACCTTAAAGAACACATTTGTGAATTTCGGTCATATTTATCAATTCAAAAACTCCTGAAAAGCATCGGAATTACACAAACCCTAATTATTATATCGAAGGCAGACAACAAAAACCTCATAACTACATCAGTCTATTTGAATCACATAACTCCACTCTCTGAGCTCTATGTACAAAGAGAGATTTGAAAGTACATATTTAATCTAAAAAGTAATTAAGGGATGTAATACATAGGGAAAAATATAGGAACTAAATGTCAATTACTTTTCACATAAATTGAAACAATTATTGTTTTTCTTGTCAAATTTACCAAAATTCACTTACGAACTTTTGATTTCCTTCCATCTTAGGTTAAAACTAGTCATACTAATTGTAAGTGGGCAATTTTGTGGTTTCAAAGCGGAAAAATGTATCAAATTATTCGTTGTTATACGTTGTCTTCCTCAGGTCTCATCTCTAGGTAGTGAATGTGGCTCCTATACATTGGAGTGAGGGTGAAGAACTAAAAAGAATAAGTTAGAATATGATATTTCATATGAATCAATCAGTAGGATTCGTTAGATTTGTTACCTCTCCCCTTCTTTAAATTCGTTTTTGTTGAGCTGAACACCCGAGTATTTAAAACATTCCATTTTTTTTATTAGAAAAATCATTTTTATTCTTTAACAAAGTCACTTAGGAATAAGAACGTTGTTCATACGAATAATCAATAAATCTGGCCATGAGCATAAAATAATAAAGCATAAATAATAAGACAAGTATAGACATAGCTCTGGAGATGTGTTAAGAAGAAGAAGAAAAATAAATTTTATTCTGGGACTAAGTCACCTTAGAATAACTACAATTTAATGATAATTGTCTGGCATTAGAAATAAATTAGATTAAAAGATTGTCTACATCTAAGGTTACTATAAAGAAAAGGCACTGTTAGATTTACGGAATCACAGATAAATTCAGATATGTGAGTTCACATATTTCTACACATAGACAATGTGGGTGATATATAATTATATGTCAGATAAAATTAAAGCGATTAACACATCTGAAAAACGTAAAAATTATTTTACACATATTCGGAAGAATGATAACTGAGGAGATGGATGGATAAATTATGTTTTAATGAGGTCAAGGATGATGATTTGCTTGAGGATGGAGGTTGGTAAGGAATTCCGAAACAAGGTAGCGCAAAGGATTTTTTAAAGGAAACAGTTCTATGAGAAGGTAATGAACAGGTTTGAGGGCTAGAATCTTGTGTTGGTCGAATAGACAGAGGAACAAGGAATAAACAAATCGAGAATGTAAGAGGGTTTTTTGGTTGAAAAGATTCGAAAAAGGAATAAACCTAGGAAGTATTGCCGTCGTAAGACTTAGCGAAAGCAGATGAGCATTAGGGTTACAATACTGCAATATAGCTGTTAAAATAATAAAATTAAAATAACTAAAGAGTATTAGATAGGAACGTTAATCAGTTTTATAGTCAAACCATTGTGATATAAAAACAACTAACTGAAGTAAAACATTATTTACATCTGTTCCTTAAAATGTTCAAATAAAGATTAATAATGGTATTATAAAACGATAGAAAATTCCTGTACTTTACATATAAAGTAGTGGAAAATCTTTTCCATATTCATAACAGAAAGAGAGGAAAAAATGTATGAAGAAAATTGAAACTTTGCTACATAATAAATAATTAGCAGCGTCTAATTGAATTGTGAACAGGAATGGGAGGGAATATGAGGGTTTTGAATGTGAATAAGGATGGTACACGGCGGATTTTAAGCGGGATTCCAAAATGCAGTGGAACTGACAATAAAGGATTGTTTAAATGAGGCAGATCTATGGAATGTGATGTAAAGGTCAGAAGGACGAGATCTTGTGAAGAGGGAATGAATAGAAGACTTGAGTTGGAGGAGATCGTATGCGTAGGATTTAATTACGGAGTCATTTACAAAGTTGAATGTCAGGAAGCCGAAAACGTTTACACACCATACACCTAAACAAATTAAAAAACAACAATAATCTAACTTTAAAACCATAAATACTATAGCACTTTAACTTCATAGGATCTGATTATAGAGAATGATTGTTTAAACGGCCACTTAGAGCTGTTTAATTATAAACAATGTTTTATCATTGTGACTGGACTAAATAAGGACATTTGAGATTGAACATCCATTCAGATAAACATCCTGTGTTTAAACAGCCATTTAAGCATAAAAGTTTATTTGAACTAGTATTGTATACCTGAAAGGTTCCGTGGAATTTAGTGATCCCAAAGAGATCTTCAGTGCATTGGTCAACAATTATTACATGTATAAACAACAAAATAAAAAGAAATTAATGATCCACTGTCCAAAAAAATATTTAAAATTAATTCTGACCTGTCACTAAAAAAGCCAAAGGTAACTGCTCCGCATAATTTCCCTATAGCTACAGCGCCTCCTGCTATTGAACTGAGGGACGAATTATCACAGACAAGATCCCACTAATAAAAAAAAATACATTAACCTCTCAAAAATTAAATAGTATCAATACTATTTAATAAATTCGGTACTGACCTCACTGATAACTGTCTGATGAACAACATCTTCGATATAAATGTAATTTTTACATTTTATCATTTCTGGTTTTTGTTTTTCATTTATATAACTAAGAGCTTCGTCGAAACTCAAATCTTTCAATAAAGTGTAATTCCAGGCATAATTAACACAACTTTGTGTCTTCAATCTGCAAAGGTAGTTGTCATAATGTATTTCATCAATGGGTACACATTTTCAAAATAAAAAAACTGAAGAAGTTGTCTGATAGTAATGAATGCAAAAGTTGTACCTTACCCAGGGCTGCTAACTTCTCTTATTTGTTCGTTTGTCCAGTTCGCATCAACCAGCTCCGGAATATCGCAGAAGAAAGAGGGATTTCCTCCGAGAAATGCATATGATGTCAAATGCGAAGAGTTTAAAATTATTGGAGAGGCCGTGAGAAACAATATCCATGCTAACCAAACATGGTTTTTACATTTTTTCTCTAAGGCATTTTCTAATAATGCTGGATCCATTACACTGGTATAAAATAAAAACTTGTATATTAGTTTACCTCATATTTATAAAATATAAAACGATTAAAATTTGTTATCTAATAATAGTCCGTGGTTCAGACCCCTTTTTATCGAATTGTTCGCCTAAAACTTTGTAAATATTTTCATCTCATCGTTACCTACAACTATTTCATTTACGAAAACTCTTGGAATTGGAGCGTTTTCAATCTGGGGGAGGGGGAGAGGCAAACTTTGTCTATTTAATTAGATCCTAAAAAACTCGCCAATACCCATTTGCTTTCTACTTAGATCGTAAGATAATTTGATTACAAAATCGATAAAAAATGTGGCCTACAAAAATATTGGACCGTTTGTTCTATATAACCTTTTTATTTTGAAAATTTGGGGGTGTAGGTATCGCCAAACGGCTCAATATTTTTGAAAGCCACCTTTTTTCTCGATTTTATGATTAAATTATCTTGCGGTCAGAATAGAAAGCAAATGGGTATTTAAGAGTTTTTAGTACCCCCTCCAGATTGAAAACGACCCAATTCCAAGAGTTTTCGTAAATAATATAGTTTTAGGTTACGATGAGATTAAACTATTTACAAAGTTTCAGGCGGATGTTAATAATTCTATAAAAAGGGGTCTGTACCACGGACTATAAGCTAAAACATAGCATATTACAAAAAAGTAACATATTTTATATTTCCTTCAAGTGTCTATGTGTCTTCGCCTGTGGAGGCTCCATAGGGAAATATTAGTGCGGATTTTGCAAAGGAAAATCAACGCTGGATCAGCACTTCTCGTTCCAAATCATCCTGGTGAAAAAAATATTACATTGCTAAGCTTCGACTTTTGTGGACTTCGTGTCTATTTATGGCAGTGTGAACCTGTGTATCAATGAGGGAACTGATTATATGAGTAAAACTGATCCAATTTGTTAAAATAACCAAATTAATCATGACGGAATCTTGCGACAGTTGTTGTCATCGCTGTTCATTGTTATTAATATTGAATACATCAATTTAAGAATTCTCCAAATAAACTTTTCATGAAGAAAAAAACATCATTTTTCCTGGCTTACAATTACTTACGCCCCATACTAAAAAAATCCTAGTATAGTATGCTCACTGAAACAAAAAACAGTGATTGCTCACTGAATTTAAATGGATGAAGCGTTATGTCGAAACACTGACGTGTACCAGCACTAAGGAAATCCTGAAGGAGGGAGCGAGAATAGGAGTGCCGGTCCTAGACATTAAAAAAATAATATCAGTTTTGCTATACATTTATAATAATAGAACATATTAGAAAGTATATAATAACCTCTTCACTTGAAGTGAGTCTGGTTTTAACAAAAATACATACAAAAGATAAACACATTTTAAACACATCGAAGTTATTTTGATCAATGTGATCAATCGAATGTGAGTTCGGCTCGAGCCGGTGAGAAAGAAAGATCGGCTCCACGTCATTATGATTTACGACTAGGTAATTTTCGTCCAATTCAGCTGAGATTTTGCACCTAGACGGAGCTGAGTGCTAAAGACCTGCCCGTTAAATTTTATAAAGATTGAGCGAGGATATTAGCGAGAATCAGAAGGCAACGAAGGTGATGTACTTGTGGGACCGGAGTCTTATCGCTCTGCAGCCTGGTACCTGTCGGCTCCCTCAACCTCTCAGCAAGGTCAGTGTCGTCTCATCGATACAATCATCGAAGGAGCCCAACTAATTTGACAGTTACGTATTTTATATATTCGATCCCTTTCTCTCATAAAATATAAAAAAAAAAAATAGTTTTTATTATCATAATTTATTATCTATATAACGTTTTAAATCAAAATTTTAAAGTAGACCAATATATGTACAATTTTTTTTTTTTTTTTTTTAATTTTTAATTTATTATTGCTGAACTGAATTTTTTTTCTTTTCTTTGTTTTTTAAGTATTTAATGATCCTATATTTTGTATTTTATTTTATCCTTTGGAAAAATATATTAAATTTAATAATGTGATGTGGAGAGGTGTATATATATTGTTGTTTTTTTAGATTATAACTACTTAAATTTTTATCTTTTGATTTTTAACTGATTTAGGCAATTATTATTTTTGTTGTTTTATTTATTTACTCTTTTAGATTCTAACTTTTTAACAGTTTATTGATTTTACATTTCAACTCATTTTAGGAAATTATTTTATAGATTTTAACTATTTTAGATTTTAACTTTTTAACTTTTTTAGATTTTAACTTTTTAACTTTTTAGATTTTAACTTTCTTAGATTTTAACTTTTTTAGATTTTAAAATTTTTTAGATTTAAACTTTCTTAGATTTTAACTTTTTTAGATTTTAACTTTTTTAGATTTTAACTTTTTTAGATTTTAACTTTCACTTATTTTTAACTTATACCTAAATTTTAACTTTAAACTTTTTACTGATTCTATATTGTAACTTATTTATAAGCAATTTATTTGATAGATTTATATTTTTTTAACCTTTTATTGATTTTATATTTTAACTAAATTTATTTAACACTTAATTTTATAGTTTTTAACTTTGTATTTATTTAATTATGCACAGATTGTTACAATCATGCGCATGGTGGGCATAGTATAGAACGAAAAAATAATATTGCAATGAACAAAATACCAACGAAAAAGATCGAAGTTGGACAAAAGGTATGGGTTCTGAGAACTGGAGGACCTGTTCAAGAGGCGGTTGTTGCCTCTGTGATGTCTGTAGCTACTGTAGGAGACGGAGAAAATAAATTTATTAAAGTGAAATGGCCTGACACAGAAGGTGTAGTATTGGGAAAGACAGTGTCGATAGATGATATCTTTCCCAGATTGCCAAATGATCCGCTGAATGTCGCAGAGGTACTTAGTGAGCGGCAAAATGAAGCTCTACGCCCTGATGATAAAGTTTGTCTGATATGCGGGCTTTCTTTTAAGGGCGAACGAGGTATCGGAACCCACATTGCAAAAAAACATCCCAGGGAGGCGAATAACAATACATTGAGGGGCATAGTAAAGAACGTGATTGGTCCTAGAAATGGAGAAGGTGAGTCATCAAAAATAAAAGAGGACATTGTTGAATAGTCTACTACGTTCAAGAACCTTTTAAAGCAAAATATGGTAAATACTGCGGATTTTGATGAGGCCGTAGGCAAGTCCCTAAAGTTCCTCAAAGTTATAAATGCGGAACTGCCAGGTCCCCAGCACCCAGCCGTAAAATTTCATAGGATGAGAAAAAATAAAATAAAATGAAAATGGCTGACAAGGGTGCTGGACAAGTTTCAAATCCGCAGAGGGCAAACAAAGTAGACAGGAGTCGTCAGCAAGAGCAGTATCAGTATGAGGCTGCTCAATATAATTACTACAGTAAAAGAAAAAAGGTTGTGCAAACTGTAATGAATGCCGACGCTCCTAAACGGTGTCCTCTAAAAATGGCCGAAATCGAGAGGCATTATAAAGACCTCTTTGAAAGCGAAAATCTCTGCGGGCGTGCGGATTACGAACAGTGTGCCCCGATGCCAAATTTGCTGTCCATTGAGATAGAATCTGTCAAGAAAGCCATCAAGTCAACGTCAATGGACACATCGCCGGGGCCTGATGGAGTTCTGATCCGCACAATCAAATATTTTGACGTATCAAACATTATCTAAACGATTGCAGAGATAATGCTGAAGGTGGCCTATGTTCCGGAACCACTTTGACAAGGGCGCACATTATTAATATATAAGGGCAAAGGCGATATAAACAATATCTCTACCTGGAGACCGATCACCATATATTCGATTGTGCGCCGAATCATAGAGAAGGTTCTGGACCACGAATTAAGAAAGCAGGTCGTCTTCCACAAGATTCAGAGAGGCTTTATAAAAGGCATCTCGAGAGCGCACGTCAACGCGAGGATTATCATAATGGAGCTGTCATATCAGCTCTCCTTAGCACGAACACCATAAAGATTAGTAACGGTGTCCATGCAACTAGCCAGATCAAAGTGCTGCGCGGTGTACCCCAAGGCGGCCCCCTGTCGTCTTCGCTCTTCAACCTGGCCATCGATCATCTCTACCGCGACCTGTGTGATGAGGATTTTTCCAAGAAATTTGGATACAAATTAAGGAATGAGCAGGATTGTGTGGTCCTCACAGGTTTCGCGGATGACCAGGCTGTGTCGGCGCGAGACAAGGAGGCTGCAGAAAGAGTGATTGACAGCATACAGAGGACATTTAAAGTAATTGGTCAGGCTATAAATCCTCAAAAAAGTATGGGCATCGTTCTAAATAAAGGAGAGCTGGAAACTACAGTGCTCTTCCTTGAGAACGGTGAGTACATCCAAACATTGAAGAATGGAGATACAATCAAGTATTTAGGATGTACATTCTTGGGAGAGCTACAATTCAACGAAGATTCGGTGACTAAATTGAATTTAAACAAGCTGGTTTACTCTTGCTTACTTAAACCTGAGCAGAAGCTCAACATTGTCAATCAATATCTGTTCCCGGGTCTTACTTACCCTCTCCAAACTGCGCCCTTAACAAAGCTGTGTCCATCTATTCAGGAGGGCATCGACACTATGATTCGCAGGAGCGAAAGGCCATTATTGGACTCCCTGCGAATACTTCCACAGCGATGTTGTATGCCCCCAGGAGATACCGAAGATTGGGATTAATCCGCTGCCAATGGGAGGCTCCTCTTCAACATTGGTCCATTGCTCAGCGACTGTCTAATGTACCAGATGCCCTTTTTCAGTCTACCTTCGATTATTCGGCTGAAATTGCTGAATGTGCCGAGAGATTGGGGGTTGATCAAGGTCATCGAAATGTGAAAGCTCTACGGCAGTCGCTACGAGAAAATGCATTTGAGGAATGGGCCAACTGCAGGTGGCAGGGTATTGGTGTTCGCCATTTTAAGGAGACCTCGAAAGCGAATAGATACATCTACGAAAAGCAAGTACTTTCTGGGTCTGAATGGTCGAATGCCCTACAACTAAACATTAATTATGCACCCCTGCGTGGAGTCGAAGGAGTCAGCGGACAGGTCAGAGAAGTTGGGTCCCTCTGCCGTAAATGCGGCAGAGAGTCTGGAACACCAGCCCATGTGCTGGGAAAATGCCCCAACAACTCTCTCCTCATAACACGTCGTCACCACCGGGTCAAGTTTGAGTTGATGAGGCTCCTTAGTTAAAGGAAATTCATCTGCTTTGACGAGGTATATTGCATCGATAGTGAAGGCTCTACGAGATACGCGGATATCGTCGCATTTCCCAAGAAAGGAAGGACAGCGCTGATCTTGGATCCAACTGTCCGCTTTGAGATCAATGACCTCGATCAGGCGGGTGAAGTGTAAAGGGAAAAGAAGAACACGTACGATAAATGTATCCCTTTCCTAAAAGAGAAATTCCGTGAGACCTTCGGAGAGAGAGAGAGTTCACCGTGAGAGGCCTCTGGTTTGGATCTCGCGGAACTATCCCAAAAAGAACAAGGAGCTTCCTCGAGGAACTAGGTGTCGACATTAAGGACGTAGCGAGTTGGCTGAAAATATAGTCCCCGACTCCCTGGGAATCATTCACCACCACGTGCATGGCTAGCCCGAGAGTTTTAATTTATGTATTTATTTATTTAATGAATAATTGAAAACAATAGAGATAAAAAGAGAGAAGTGAGAGAAAGGGAAACTAAATGTTAAAATTAAAAAAAAAAAAGCATAAACAATGAAAGGAAGGAAAAAGGAGAAAAAATAAATAAATAAAAAATAAAATAAAATAATTTTTTTTTTTTCTTATGCCATTCGTTGGTCATTTGGCCATCCGACATCTTTCTGCCTAGTATAATTTAGATTTTCTGATATGTATATTTGAAAAAAATTTGCCTCTTATGTCCCTCAAGGCAGGACATGCGTCTAGATGGTCTGCATCCATTGTTCCTAGATGACACAATTTACAACTAGGATCCTCAGCGACGCCTATCTTGTAGAGATGACTCTGCGGATAATCGTGACCAGTGGCCAGGCGGAAGCAGGCAACTGCATCTCTTCTCGGCAGCTCAGCTGGAATCGGATTATCCTTCAACCACTCGTAACGCTTCCCTTCCACTTTGCCGAAATGTACTTTTCTTATTTCCTCCTTCACTACCATCTTCACCATTCGCCGTATTGAGTCGTAAGGTTTTGGATGTATCGGCTGAGGCAAATCTGTTCCTCGCTTGGCAAGAATATCAGCCTCAACGTTACCCGGAATCCCACAATGGCTGGGGATCCACTGTAGGACCACATTGGTGCCTCGGAGTGTCAGGTTAGAGAGGAGGGATTTACATTCCAATATAGCACTCGATAAACATTCATTCGTGCTTGTGACAGCAAGGGGAGGTACGATGTGTCCCTGTGTCATGAAGTAGTACATTCAGTACAACAATAAAATGCATAAAATAAAATAATAAAAGTGTATATATATATATATATCTATTTTACTAATATTAACTAATGCTTCTGTATATTTATATATAAGTTCATATATTGTCCTAAGGATAGAAAAGTATGCTGTGTATATAGCAACCCAATATAATTGGGCAACAATCCTTTATATTTTATGAAAATAAAGTGTTTCTCTCTCTTTGATCGATATGGTCTTTCCTAGGTAAACATACTGTTCAACAAAACTGATTTCTTTTTTCTGACTTTCACTTTTCCTTTTTAGGAATTCGTCATGATCTTAGTGTTTTCTGTATTGATGTGTAGTCCCATACATTCACATTGTACTAAGAGACCATTTTCTTAATTTGTGTTATTGAGTTTAAGGTTAGAAATTAGGCCGCTTGAAAATTAAAACTATTTCTTAATCTATTTTATATTACGTTATTTTTAAATGGCATTTCATTGGACATATCTCTAATTCAGTTGAGTTATTAATAAGCTAAAATTAATTAATATCATGCGCTTTGAATATATTTTTTCTAATTCCCAGGAAGGGTTATCCTTCCTTGATGGCAATGAAGGATGGAAAGAGTGTTCAATGCATGGAAGGTGGGAGAGGGGATGGAACGTCATACATAAACGAATAGTTCAGTAATAAGTTTATTATCTGTAATATAATTAATCTGTAATATAAACATATGCAATATAATTATTACCATAAGATTTTTTTACTCTTCTACATCGCCTTTTCGGTTATACGTTTTTTCCCGGACCAAGAGAGCGGAAGAATAATGTCAATGTTAACTGCCCCCAACATTGGTACCTGAACTCGTAATCTTCAGGTTATCAGCTTGCCTGGTAATGCGTGTGTTGCAAACGTGTTAGCCCGCTCGGCCACCCCATCCCCTAATTTTTATGAGTTATTTTATGTAAACGACTACGAAATATTGATGGATATGTGAGCCCTCCTTTAAAAAATATCGAGGAGGCAGAATGTTCCTTGTTTAAAAAAATATATCATTTAATTATAAAGCATTTATGTTAGCAGATTTGAGGTCGGTGCTGTTTTAATTAATGTAGCACTGAACATTGGATGATAACAGTTAATGAACGTGCCAGGAAATATCTGTGGGAGAAATTCGCCCGTGCAGTACAGGAATATTTTAATATTACAAAGACTGTTTATAGCGTTATCCTTATAGCGCTATCATCCTTGAGCACGGTCCCGCTTACTAATTTATCCCTAATAAAAAGTTTCAAGACCAAGATAGTACTATTAATAATAAAAAACAATATTTTTAGTTAATTATCAATTAAAACTTAATTTCGGCTTTTAATTAAAGAAGTTTAATTGATATCACCTTATTACTGCTATCTAAAATAAAACTTTATGAACGTGCCAGGAAATATCTGTGGGAGAAATTCGCCCGTGCAGTACAGGAATATTTTAATATTACAAAGACTGTTTATAGCGTTATCCTTATAGCGCTATCATCCTTGAGCACGGTCCCGCTTACTAATTTATCCCTAATAAAAAGTTTCAAGACCAAGATAGTACTATTAATAATAAAAAACAATATTTTTAGTTAATTATCAATTAAAACTTAATTTCGGCTTTTAATTAAAGAAGTTTAATTGATATCACCTTATTACTGCTATCTAAAATAAAACTTTAGTGTAAAATAAAATTTAATCAAACAATCTGAATGGAATTTGTGACATTTAACAATGCTTATGATACATTAATATGAAATTACTACTATATGTGTTCATTTCATATGACAGCATATATGGAATGACGGAAATGGAAATTTTTTTCAAAATTAATATTAACAAATTCTCAATATCAAATATATAGGGCAATGTGAAATGTTTAAATATCTTGGACCATTTTGATTTTGGGGTTGGACTCAAGCAGAGAGATCCGTTGGATTGGGATAATATTTAATAAAACCACACAGCTTTTTGCTAATACGGTATTGTCGGTAGGTCTCTGAACTCTATAAAAGATTCCGTTGGAAACCATGAAAATGAAGATTATAATCAACGAAAAAAAAAAAATGGAAAATCATAGTAACAAAGTATTGAGCTGCTTCCAGTCTTTTGGATATATAATAAATGAGCAGCCGAATGGCGAGGCAGGAGATAATCGAAACTAAAAGAAGTGGAAGGCTAATATTGAAAAAGTCAGGGTTTATGCCAGTTATGCTAACAAAAGAAGAAAATAAAACTATAAAATAATTCATAATCTTCTATCTACGCTGTTTTTTCTTCTTTTTATTTTAATTAACTCGAACCTCAAATTCTATTAATATGTTTACCAATAAAAATTTCTACATCTTTAGGAAATATGCCAATTTATTTCTCTGGCTGTATTTTGAATGACATAAATTGAACTTCTTCGATTTGACCTTTTTCATCAGACAAACTCATAAAATTCCGACAAAAAAATTCAGTCACATACATAACATAACATAATATGAAATATTACACCTCATAATATAATATTATATGCTTTATATAAATATAACGTTAAAGCATAGATTAAGGTTTGTATTGACTATTCAATATCCATTTTTAGTATAGTATAATAAAAATAGCTTACCTTCAATATTTTCAACGTATAACTGTTACTATATTTGAGAATTCTCTTCCAAACCACCAATATCACTGATATTCTGTACTTATGAACGTTTTAGAATTGAAATAAGCATTACATTTTACAATTAGTATCTAGCGGGTTTTGAACCACGAAGATAAATAAAATATTTTACGAACATAAATAAAAGCGAAGAGTGGCACATATTTCACATCCACATATAAGGAGTGGCACATATTTTGACATCTACATTGAAATCATTAAACCTTTAATGATTAAAAATTAGATCTCGTCATTTTACTTTAAAATGAAGTTTTTTTAATTGAATATATTATTCATAGGTACCATTCAAGGAAAAGTTTGGTATACATATATATAATTTAATTTTCAAGGAGGAAGATGTTTTTGGATGGGGAGGGGTACGACATGAAAAAAAAAAAACACACCATGGCTTTAAACACACCATGGTTGTTTAATGGCAAGTTTTATATTCACTATAAAAGCTTTTATGGTTTAACTTGATTTAAAAAATGGTTTAACCAGAGATATAGTGTAGATGTAGTTTTAAAACATTTTCTTGTCATTCTACGAAATACAATATGAATAATAAATTATGTAGGTTAAGGTAATAAAAACTTTTAATAATCCAATTTGAAATTTCAATTTAATATTTAATATTTTAAGCAGTACCAATTTTAAAATATTCAAATGTATTTCTTGAATAGTTATTATTATTGTAAATAAGCACAAAATATAAATTTATGATGATACGGCTCGTGAGAAGAGAACTCGTGAGGGGTCAAAATCCAGAAGGATAGATAAAATCAACGAAGATGCTGCGAAGATTAGCTTTACCCAGTTATAACTAAACTATATTTGATATATAGTTGATATATGGGTAAACTATATTTGATATATAAAAGGGTTGGTCTCATTTTAGTGTACTGTGCTTTTTTATCGGTAAATGAGTTTGAACTTGGTACAGATTTAATGCAGAAACCAAGAACGTCAAACGTAGTTAACTATGTTACAGTAATGTTTGATAAATGGACGCATTAAAAAAAACTTATTTTTTATTTGTAAGTGCCTTTAAATATACAAATTTTAATATTGATATCGCTGAGATCTATACAATTAAATATTAAATAATTCCAACAATAGCATTTATGAAAACCGTATATGTATATTTATAAAATACTGTCGGAGTCCGTATTATATTAAGCTCATGTACGCGTGTTCTAATCTTTCGGGCGAGCTCGGGTGCGCTCGTATTCCTTTGGTTCGTCAATTACAACTATTCTCCGTTACGATCTCTTATTTCTCCTTTAGTTAATTATCAAATGCTTTCATATTTTATAATTAACTATCTTTTATATTAATTATAGATTAATGAGAAATGGTTAATTGTATCAAATAAAAAAAATAAAGGTACTTTAGAAAAAGCTAACATTGAAAATTAGCCATTTAAGCCCTGCTAAAGAAAATAAATCAGAATAGAAACTATATTTTATTTAAAAATGCTTAATTTTACACTGATATAATGAATTTAATCAAATCGTTGGAGCCGTTTTCGAGAAAATCGTAAAAAATGTATTTAGTCCATAATATAAAGTGCCACTTTCGGTTAGTCAATTTTGACGAAAAATTTGCTGTAACATCCCTAGTATTTAAAATCCATAAATACGCTATTTCACTTTCGTACGACTTTTCGTTTTTGAACTAGACTGTTAACACACACAGACACAGACCATTTTGTGGGACTTGGTTATTTGGACTCAAAGATCTCAAAACGTATTCTGAGTTCTGTTGAAAATTGATTTTCGAAAATTTTCACGATCGCAATACTTTCCTTTACTTTATATATTTGATATATAGGTAAATGAAAGCAAAAAAATGTCCATTTTTGAAAAGAACTTGTATATACCAAAAGATATAAAGAAGATGAGCAACACAACACCAATGACCTCTAAGGGTAGATATGTTAAACTAATAAATACATAAAAAGTTGTTGGAATAATGTTTTGGTTTATAAAATAAAATAAAAACAATGTATTTAATTTTACGTAACATATATTGAGAATATTATAACAGTATAAAACATTATAAAAACTTACGATGCTTGTCTACAGTCGGGAATTTGATGGATTTAATAGCATTTCATTCTATTATCACATAAACGTATATAAGCATTTCTTAATTTTTTTTTTAATCTAAAGAAAAATAAGTAATTTTCATACATCTTTCAGACATTTGGAGTAAAAGTAAAATATTAAAAAGGAAGCATGAAACAGGAAAAATTAATTTCAGTTGTAGGTGGATTTATTAGCGCAGATTCATCTCTTTGATCGTGTCAGGCATTGGAGTATCTCTGGTTTCGGGTAAAAGCAGCAATAAAAGTGCACCTATGAGTGCAAGCAAGCCACACGCTGTAGTTGGCATCCACCAAGCCTTCTGTCCCTATAAAAAATACATACACTTATGTTAACAATATGGGTGATAAATATTCAGGACGCAGTCATAGTAATTTTTTTTTATTATTATTTTTCACGAAGTTTCAAAATGAACATGTGAGCCATCATCAGGGAGTGGTTCGAGCACTGAAGGTTTCAAACCTTCAGACCCACATGTTTGGGTTGAAACGTCGGCAAAAATAAAAAATAAAAGAAATTTTATAATGATTGCGTCCTGAATATTTATTACCCATTATATCTAAAACAGTCGACTAGCTTCCTTCTATATTAACAATAATTGATTGAAATTTAGTACGCATGCGCCGATAATTTTTTTGACACACACCTATTTAAAAAACGTCTGCCAAGTAAGATAGGCAAAGCTTCCTCACTGATTCCATTGGCTAAGCAATATCTATATTTCAAAGTCTATAATTTTTCGTATGAGCATAAAATCTCCGGAAGATTTTTTTTTTGGAAATACAGTAATTCCTCAACATTTGTGGGTTTGATATCCACGAGTTTTATTCAATTGCAAATACTAAAATGTGAAAGAGTTTTACATTTGTACATTGCGTATTTGATGATTGGTGATATAAAAAAAAAATCCCAGTACCTACTGAACATGCGTACACTATTACAGAAAATGGTCATATATAAAAATGATTGTTTTATAGGAGAGTGTAAAAACTAATTAGTTCTTTATTAATGCCTTCAACTATTTTCCTTAGTAGCAGACTCAAAGGTCTAGGGTCCCTTAATTATTGCATCTCAAGACTTGATGATCTCTCCTCAGACCATAGTCCCCTAATCCTAACGGTTTCCACATCACCAATTCCCAAACCACCTCCACCTTCATTTATCAGGGGGCCAGTTAATTGGAACCTCTTCCGTCAAATGCTGGATGATAATATTGACCTCAGAGTTTTCTTAAAAACACCTACAGACCTAGATGAAGCAGTACATTCCATGACTACGTTGATCCAACAAGCAGTTTGGACTGCATCTTCACCTGATCCTTCTAAAAAATACCGCAAAACAAATCCTCTACCCCAAGACCTACTGGACCTTATTAATAGAAAACGATGCTCTAGGGCTATCTGGCAAAGAACCAGGCATCCTGATGATCGGAAATCATATAACTATTATTCCAAGCAAGTAAAACAAAAACTGGCCACGTTTAGATCCCAATCCTATAATTCCTATCTTTCCTCACTATCTGCAAGTGATAACTCCATTTGGAATGTAACTAAAAAAATCCTTAAATTCCAATCCATTTCCCACCCCCTCCGCCGTGATGATGGTTCCTGGGCTTCGTCAGATGAGAATAGAGCAGAAGAGTTTGCTAAACATCTATCGTACACATTCACTCCTCATCCTGAACTCCATCCCTCCCATACTGCTGAAGTTAAAGAGTTCCTCTCTTCACCGATTCCTCTCTCCTTACCTCCTACAGCCGTCAACCCCTCTGAGGTCAAATTCCTTTTAAAGAACCTAAAACCTCGCAAATCTCCAGGACACGATCTCCTTACTTCCCAGATCCTCAGACAACTTCCCAAAAAAGCAATTATATTCCTTACATACCTATTCAACTGTATCCTCCGCACAACCCACTTTCCTCTGGTGTGGAAACACTCCATAATTATCCTCTTTCCTAAACCAGGTAAACCTGTTAATTATACATCATCCTATAGACCGATAAGCCTACTTCCGATCCTTTCCAAAATCTTTGAGAAAATCCTTCTCAAACGCATCCTACCCATACTCGAATCCCACAATATCCCTCCCCATCAGTTTGGATTCCGCTCAAGACACTCCACTGTCCAACAAGGCCTTCGCGTTGTCGACCACATATCCTCTGCACTTGAAAACAAGCAATATTGCACTGGTGCCTTTCTGGACGTAGCTCAAGCTTTCGACCGGGTGTGGCACGATGGCTTGCTTTTCAAACTCAAAACCCATTTACCTCAACCCTTTTACCTAGTCCTCAAATCCTACCTTACAAATCGCTCCTTTCAAGTCCGCTGCAGCACTGAACTCTCCAAACATTATCCAATTGAGGCTGGTGTCCCACAAGGCAGTGTCTTGGGCCCAGTTCTCTACATCCTTTTCACCGCTGACATCCCTTCAAGTCCTGATACCTTCCTAGCAACATTTGCTGATGATACTGCCATCCTATCCTCTCACTCGGATCCTCTAATAGCGTCTCAGAACCTGCAAAGACACCTTTCCTTCATTGAGCAGTGGTGCAACAACTGGCGCATCAAAATTAATGAATCAAAATGCAAGCATGTAACTTTCACTCTTCGACGCAGATCCTGTCCACCAATCCTTTTTAATTCAATTCCTCTTCCCTACTCAGACACAGTCCGATACCTTGGCTTCCTTTTGGACAAAATACTGACTTGGAACCCACATACCAGACTTAAAAGACAAGAGCTTAACCGACGATTTGGTCAGCTATATAGACTACTAAACAGAACATCTAATCTCTCAACAGAAAACAAATTATTAATCTACAAGACCATACTGAAACCTATCTGGACCTACGGACTTGAACTGTGGGGGACAACTAAATCATCGAATATCAAACGCATCCAATCCTTCCAGTCCAAAGTCCTTCGAACAATAGTCAATGCTCCATATTATGTCACGAACAAGACCCTACACCATGACCTTAACATCCCATATGTCCATGACATCATCCCATCCAGATTCTCCAACTTTCACCAGAACCTCATTCATCATCCCAATCCTCTAGCGCAATCCCTATCCAGCTCCGAACATCCATACCATCCCCCTCGAAGGTTGAAACGGCAGTGGCCTCGAGATCTTTTGTAAATATGCCTTTGGAGTCCTGGCAATGGCCAGCTTCTCCACTCATGTCCTGAGCGTCTGTGGCTGTAGTGCCCTCTTTCAGTCTCCATTGGCTTCTAATACTAGTGATGCGGCTGGAAAAGTGGCGCTGGGATCTCCCGGAGTCTTGCTTCGCCTTCCACGTATGGGGGAAAAAGCCTGGCTCGGAGATTCTTGGGCGAATGTATATATTGTATATAGGTATGATTGTGTTTAGAAATTTTTATTTTATTTTATTTTTATTTAACTTCTTCACCAGTATTATTTATTTACTTATTATATTTATATTTATTTCTTTATTATTTGTATATATTGTATGAATGAGAACTTGTAGCCCTAATGCTTATAGCCCTCCAGCAGTGGCTGATTGTATTGTAGCAGACTACCTATATCAGTTGCTGACTACAAAATGTTACATTTAGCTCACAAATATTTGAAAAATGGTTATTTTTAATTTCATTTTTTCAATAAATAAAAAGTGCATTCAGACAATTATATTTATTTTAATACATCCCACATCATGGAAAAATAAGATATACAAGTTTTCAAGAGTTAATTATAGTCATTTTTGCTGAAATCAAGGGTGAATCTCAAGTTTTTCTCCGATAAACCTCAACTAAATTTTATGCAGAGTTGAAGCTTATTAAACAAGAAATTTTTATGTTTGGAATGCTTTATATTTATTAGGAAGTTTTTATGTATTTGCTATCACTCCTATAAAAATTTCCCTCTACTCACGAGACAGCCTGTATATATACATACATAAAACACCTCCTTCCCCATAACATACGACAAACAACTAAAATGGAAATCACCAGAAAAATGTTTTCTGATATAAGCTGTGAGAGGCTGATGCTAACTCTGCAACCTGAGAACAATAAAAATCAACACGAACAAATTGTAATGACCATTTACAAAGTTCACTAAAGATTTATGATAGTTATGTCATACATTAGTCACGTGCCTAATTTACGGTAAATATTTTCTTCCTCATCGCTACGTTGTTTTAACTATGTCACTATGAATGAGCTACGTTGAAGCTGGAAGAAAATATAGATTTATCTTTTTCGTCAGTAAGAAAAATATTTAAAACGGATTATAGGCGAGTAAAAAAGAAGAAAGTTTGGAAGAATCGTATAACTCAGAGTGCACGTTTTTTGTCTGTCAGTGTATACAAGTATTGTATGCTTTTTATATAATATATTTGATTTAGCATGTAAATAAAAACACTTGTATGGAAGCGATCTGTACAACTTGAAGATTGGGAACCGCCTCTTGGAACCTTTTCCTGGAACCAAAGGACTGAAGCTAGGGTGTCGTCTGTCTCCAAGAATTTTAAATATATACTTGAATGAGGTAGTGAAGCAATGGATGAGACGAAGTCGGGACTACGAAGTTTACTTTGATGACGACGAGCTCTTTACCCTGTTCTTCGCAGACGATCAGGCAGAGATGGCCCGGAAGAAATCCTGGAGTTAGTGGTTGTAAATTCAAAGATTTTTTTATGAAAATGCAGGTCTCAGGATAACTTTCAAAAAGACTGAGGAACTGGGAGATGAGGAAGACGATCTACGCATAGGTTAACAGGTATGCATAAGAGTAAAAGCATTTAAATACCTCCCTACCTAGAAGATGTGGGGACGTCCAAAACAAGGTAGAGATGGCAAGAAAAGCAACTGGAATGCTCCATCCTGTTCTCTAGAACAACACTATTTCAAACTTGAACAAGGGGCGTATCTTAATAGCTATTGTCGATTCTATATTAACCTACGAATGTGAGGCATGGTCAACGAAAGACAGCTTATATGCCAACATACGGAAATGGATTTAGTAGAAATGGATTTTTGGAGAATGTGTCTACACTTAACGAGGCTGTGCAGAGTACGAAATGAAGTGGTGAGACAGAGAATAGGAGTAGAGGAGACCGTCTCTGAGAGGATCGGGAAACGGCGGTTGAGGTGATTTGGGCAATGCAGGAGAATGCCGGAAGAGCATTGACCGAACAGAGTTTTGGACTGGCAAGCGCCCGGAAAATGTAGGAAAGGACGATCCAGAACCACGTGGATGGAAGGATTCCGAGAGGAGATGGTCGGCTGAGGTCTGCAGAAGCGGGATTAGGAGGATAGAGATTTGTGGATCTAGAACCGAGCTTCACACATCTCTAAACCTGAAGAAGTTGGAACACTGGAAATAACTAAGTAAGTAAAAAAAAAAAAAAAAACATATTTGTCTGTCTATCTAATGAAAAACTAACTTATTTTGTTTTTTCATTTGAGGTATTGCTAACAGTTTCAAACTAACGTCAAAAATACACAAGGAAAACGTTCTTTATGGTCAGTAAAAACACACTTAATGTACCGCAATGCGCGTACAAATATTCAGGCGTTAAAATATTCATTCGGCCATGATATCACAGAGGATAGGTCGGTATATTTGTTATGAAGCAATGCTGTGAAGGTTTGAGACCCATCTTCACCGGTGAATATCCTAAAACATTCGATAAATTGTTTCTTTTAAGGTCCTATGGGATGCTGCCACTTTCCTCTACTCAATACTTTCTTTCAATTATCTGAGTACTATTGTTCCTTTAGCGCATTTTGGATGCTTCATTTTATTTCATTATTTACTTCGAGGGGTGACGGGATTCCCCAGCGAGCAAACCCATTGTACGGCAATCTGATAAACCCTTGTTTCCGAGTTCAAATTCCGTTAAGCGGCGACTTTTGACTCGGACAATGATCTCCCGCCTTTCCATCCTGGCCCGGAAAAAAAACAAGGCGGGAGAAAAAAATATTTTCCTTTTTTTTTCATAGTACATCCTATTTCAGCAGAAAGTCATAGTGCATTACGAATAGACAAGTGGATAGGAATTGCTTCACCGTTGAAAATACTCTTTTACAGCTAGCTCCTCTTCCTCTATATTAAGCCTTCTAACGGTTTAGGGTGTTCATTTAGGCCTGCAAAGTAGTGTTGCACGAATGTCTTTCTCTTGGCCTTGGTCTTGCACAAGAGTCTCGCACCAGTCTTGCAGTTATATATTAGTTTATTACTGTAGAGATATTACAGTAATTTTTTAGATTGGACAAACCTAACTAAGCCCGAATAAAAAAATAGAAGAATTAAATGCAAAAGTATATTGGTTATACCAATTCTTTACACATAGTAATTAAACTTGTCAAAAAAGTAAAAATTAAAAAAATCGTTTTTTTCCATTCTTAGTCTTGGTCTTGCAACAGTTAGCCGGTCGTATGAACTGGATAAGCAGCTATGACGTATACTTGTCTATTGAAGAGGCTGTACACACCAACCTGGTAGGATTGGAAGGTGATGTTGAACGTAGATCTTTTTGGACTGAAATCTTAAGGATGTACGACAACGATATCGTTAAAAGAATGGAATTCACTTGGTGACAGTCAAAGAAAAGTAGAAAAAATATTCAATTGTAACATAACAGTAAAAATTCTAACATCTCTTATAGCCAATTAAAAATACTTGAAAATATTAATTTTCCATTTTTAATAACCTTCTGAACACGGCACCAGTTGGGTAAGTTATACAAGTTTGTTATACTTAGATAGACACTTCATATAATTCTTCATATAGTTATTTACCCTTTGGTAGGACTATGGTTGCTAACAGTGTAACACCAGCAATTAACCACAGAGATATTCCAGTAATCTTTCTACCGAAGTACTTTAAAAGAAGTATAGGTAGCAGATACCCTGGCATTTCGATTAGTCCATTCAGTCCCATATACAGGTACTCGTTGACGTCAATGTTTGATCCGTTTAGGGCTATTAAAAAAAACATTGTTAGTAAAAATAATTAATTATATGTTATCATTAATTAATAATCAACAGATTGTATCACTGTCAATGGATAAGACATTTTGTAATTAATGAAAAAGCATTTACGTCGGCTTATTTTTTTAAAGCATACACTTTCTATACTGCAGCGTATTGTGTGTTTTATTTTTTATTTGTGTGTAATATTTGTTTGTAATTTGCCCAATTCGTATATAAGCCAATGAAGACATTAAATTCAGAGAGAACTGGAAACAGAAAGTGAACAATAGAAAGGCAAGAAATCTATTTATAATGAGATTTCTTTTGTTGCACAAATACTTCATGCTAATTCTCTAACCTCAGTTAAAAAAATACGACAAAATGAGCTAAAAGTTATTGATGAGTAAATAATAAATAATTATATATCAATGAATGCTTACCTATTGCAAAGTAATATAAATTTCCTATGAACCATGCGTATGAGCAAATAAGTAATCTTTTCGTAAGATCAAGTGTTGAGAAAAGTTCAAAGTAATGATTCCAGAAAATAACTATTTTATCTAAAAAGGATTGAGATTTCTCCTAAATATTGTACAAGAAAAATTCAAAATGGTTAGTTAGTATTTTTTACAAGAATATATGACCAATATTAGAACCTCTAAGCTTACTGGAGGGCAATGAGTAGTCACTTTGAAATCTAACTCATGCTCTTTCCCGATGATTTCAACTGCTTTTTCGAAATTCCCATTTGTTACTAACCACCTTGGTGATTCCGGTAAAAACCTGTTAGCAGAAAATTACAGTAAATTAAATATTACAATAAATAAATATTAATATATTATGTTTGGGGGCTGGGGTGGCCTTGCGGACTAAGGCGCTTGCATTAAGTAATCTAAGTTAAGCATCGCCGAGCGTGGATAGCACTTGGATGGGTGACCGTCCACCAAGGAAAGCCACCCTGCCCGAGATTCCTCCCCCTCCCCCGGGTATGTGAGACCCGTCAGGCTACTGGAGGCAACTCACACCGACCGGGAGTAGGATTTATGACCCTACCCCGTACTTTAAATCGGGAATCGGTATGTGGTCCCAACACACTCGCGGTCAAAGATCTTAATGGTCTGTAGCGCCAAACGAAAAAAAAATAATAATAAAAAAAAAGATGTATATATATATATTTATATTATAATGTTTACATATTATAAAACACCATTATTAGACACCATACTCTATGACCCTAATAATCATGTTATTTTATATTTAGCAACAAAGGTGTGATTTTGGAATGTTTAATGGTGTGAATATATATATATATATATATATATATATATATATATAATATATATATATATATATATATATATATATATATATATATATATATATATATATATATATTGCAATAACTATTTAACTCGCGCCTCCTGTCCCGAAACTCAAAAATTCGAATATACAGCACCATTATCCTACTTATGGTTCTTTATGGATGAGAAATGTGGCTGATTACAGTTAGGGATAAGCTAGGTTTTTGAAAATAAAGTATTGTGTGGAATATTAAGACCGAAAAAAGATGAGTCATCCGTAAATTTTTTTTTTTTTTTTATTTCTTTATGACATTTACAACTGTATTACATAAATACATCAAGTAAATTTGGACATAATTGATATAATGACATGAATACACTTGCTGAGTAACTACCCAATGGTAGCACTCTAATGATATGACTATATTAGGAGATCACGGGGCCATCTTCTTTTCAGACGCCTCGGAGGGTTATCAGGAATTGAAGAGGAAGCAAGGTTAGAAACGAGAGGGTTGGGATGATTCTGAAGTTTATTATGGAAGGATAGGTATCTGGATTGGGCCAGATCTGAAACATAAGGAACATTAAGATCTTTATGGATAATTTTATTAGTGACAAAGTAAGGAGCATTGAGGATTTTACGAAGGATTTTGGATTGTAAGGATTGGATGCGAGAGGAATTCGATGGTTTAGTGGAGTCCCATAGCTCAACTCCGTAAGTCCAAATAGGTCTTATTATAGTCAAGTATATAAGTCTTTTGTAATTCATGGGAAGTTTAGAGCGTTTGTCTAGTAAGTGCTGAAGTAATCGGAAACGTCGAGCGGTTTCTTGTCGTTTCAGTCTAGTATGAGGATTCCAAGTTAGTCGTTTGTCCAGGTGGAGTCCTAGGTATCGGATTTGCTCAACAGGGATAAGTGGAGTACTGTTAAAGGAAACTGTAGGACAGGAAGTCGTTGGTTTACGACGAAGGGTAAAGGTAATTTGGTGGGATTTATTAGAGTTTATTTTAATTCTCCAGTTTTGACACCATTCTTCTAGATTTATGATGTGTGATTGAAGCATTTGGGATGCAATTGCTGGGTCATTGTTTACTGATAGGATACATGTGTCATCGGCATATGTGGTGATGACAGTGTTGGGACAGGTAGGGATGTCAGCTGCATAAACTGTATAGAGGATAGGACCTAGGATACTACCTTGAGGAACACCAGCAGACTGGGAAAAAAGGGATGAATAGGCGTTATTGTGATTTACTTTAAAGTATCTATCAGTAAGGTAGGAACGGATAATGAGGAAGTATGTAGGTGGTAGGAATTTTCGGAGTTTGTACAGCAGTCCCGGGTCCGTAAAATTTAAACGATTATACAACGCCGAATAGCGTAAAATGTATTCCGTTTAATGAAACTGAGATGATTACATTGCTACCAATAAAATGGCAGTATCAAAAAGTTGGGCTTAAAATTAGTAACGGAAAAACACCTATATGGTTAAAACTTGCTGTTCGGCCTGCTGAACGGACGAGGGGTGGACCGAAGCGAACAATGCGGATACACTAACTATTTTACGTGAAAGTAATTAATTAAAGGAAAACATGTCAAAGTAATGTAAGTCAATACGACAGGTAATATCTGTTCCTCTCTCTCTCTCTATATATATAATATATATATATATATATATATATATATATATATATATATATATATATATATATAAATGAATAAATAAATAAATAGAGAGTACTTGGTACCAGCAATTGATGACGAACAAAACCATCGGTACTGAGATAGCTAGTTGAAGTTCTCTCCAGGTATTGGTGAAATATGCAGCCAGTGGAAGATAAATCATTCCAAGTGAAAAACCTAGATTGAACATATTTCCTAAACATGCCCTGTAGTTTTTCACTGTTAGTTCCAATACTAAAAAAATAAATAAAGTTAAGAAAACATGTCAACAAATGATTTGTATGAAAACAATAAAATATATTGTTGTAAGCCTTCAAAAATAAACCTTAAAATAGCTCATGCTTCATCAGATCACACATATAAAGTTGTTGTTGGGGTCAAGCGGATTAAGGCACCAAAAAAACACACTGTAGAAGCATGAGTTCCGATACCGTCCGCAAGATTTAATAACAAAAATAACTAATAATGAATAAATTAAAATATATAAGTTCAGGCGCTACTCTACTTGCTTAGACCAGGAGTCTCCAAACATTTTGGCACGCGGACCGCATAAAGACCTCCACCAAATTCCCGCGGGCCCTGCATTGTGATGAAAAAATAATTCTTCTACTATAAGTGACATTTTGAAATAAGCTTTCTAAGAGAAAATAACCATGCAATAAATGTTGTAATAATCCTTTGGGCGATTAATTTGCTAGATTGCACATTTTTCTAATAGATTTTAAAATTTTATAATGTCATCAAAGAAACTTTCCCAGGCCAGATTGGAAGTCCTTGTGGACCTTAGTTTGGAGAATCCTATCTTAGACCACTACGGCGCTGGTTCAATTCCTTTATAGGGAAGGTAACGTCCCCATCCAGAGAAGTACAGGGAAGTGAGAGACCCTTGTGTCATTGACCATAGTTTGGGGGTTGGGCATTGGACTAATAATAATAATCCAAAAAAAAACAGGGTGGCGATTTCCGCAGAGTTGGCTACCATCCTTCAGTAAAGTACCTCATGAAGAGAAAGTGATTGTGATCGCGTCCGGTTATTGTAAACCACGTGCTCCCTGAATATTTTCCTAAAATTATGGTGCTCAGGAAGAAAACACATATGAACCCGCCAAAGCACTATTTACTGGGAAAATATACGTTCCGGTGCATGTTCAATTTAAAAAATGATGGCTCCATAGTAAATGGTCACATGAAGGAAGAGGAGGAAACTCGAATTCGTATTTTGGGGGGTAACAAAGCATATTTTGCCCTAAGAAGTTTTTTTCGACGACTGAAGTCGGGGTACCAAAATGACTCCGTTCAAAAAATCATACAACCCGTGTTGACCTATGACCGTGCTATTTGGTCCCTACGCAAGACACTGACTGAAAAGATTGACAGGTTTGAGAAAAAAGTGTTGAAGCGAATGATGGGGCGTGTTAGGGAAAATGGTTTGCACCGCTTATGAAGGAACTATGAAATCTGCGATTTATACGACGATCTCCGAGCTTCCCATTTCGTGCGAATTCAGTGCTTTGAATGGCTGGGACATGTAATTAGGATTGATGATGGTAGAGCAGCTAGGTAATTATACCATGGAACCCTGGATGGAGTCAGCCAGCACGGAAGACCGAACAGAAGACTCGGTGGCTGAGGACTTGAGGATGGTCGGGGTGTCCAGCAGACTCGCTGTTGACAGTAATGACTGGGAAAAGGCGGTTGGGAAGGGCATAAGCAGCTTAAGGCTCATGTCGACCCGATAAAAAAAAAAAAAATAAAAATAACCATCGAACAAATCATAACAATAGGATGATGTGGTTTACGGGGGCGGGGTGGCCGAATAGGCTAAAGCGTGTGTAACAGCACCGCTAGTTGCCTGGCAACCGGATAACAGAGATTTGAGATGATATTAAAAAGTACGAGTTCGCGTCCCGGTGCCGCAGGGGATTTTAAATTCCCCGCCCTCACCCCCCGCCCCGGGAAAGTCCCGTATAGCCTAAAAGGCGAGGTAGGGAAGAACAAAAAAAAAAAAAAAAAAAAAAAGGATGATGTGGTGGCAATAATAGGAATTAGGAATGATTAGTGTGACATAACTATTACCGTGGTATAGTTAAAATGTGGTGTACAATACTTTTTCGTTTCTTCTCATTAATTAATTATACATTTTACATAATCATTACTTACAGATTGTATAACCAGCTTCAAGAACACCAGCGCCACCAAGTCCTATCAATATTCTGAATATAATGAACATTACAGAGCTATTTACAAAAGCCGCCGCTATACTCGATGTAGCATACAGCAAGCACGAGAACACAAATATCTTCTTTCTTCCAAATCTAAATGTAAATGAAATTTTTTAATAATACCTTATAAGTTTACATTATACACACACATACACACACACACACACACATACATATAAATATATATGTATGTATATATATTCTTCAGTCGTTCAGTAAATGTACAATAACATATCTTAAATCAGACTTTCAAGAACTCTAGTCACACACAATCAGTCCGAAATGATTTCTGAAATCCAATACCATTATTCAGTCTAACCTTTGAAAATAGCAGAAAAGTACTAAATTTATTTGAAATAATATTTTTCCTACACTACCTTCAACAATCTTGTTTAATTTGCAAATAATTCATCCGTTTTTTATACAATTATTTTTTTCTGGGCATTAATTACGACTTAAGGTTCTAAACCAATGTAATTCTTATCAAAAATATTAGCATCGAAAACTAATCTTCTCCTTAAAGGACTGGACTCAAGTTATATACATTTTAAATATTACTTTTTATAATTGAGTCCCTGATTCAATCCGCTTTTCATTGAACCAAATTTTGTGTTTTATATTTGGTTTTAAAATATTTTCTGCAGACTAAATTCTGTTTTTTTTTTTCAGCAGACAAATTGTGAGGGATTTTTTAAATTCGCTTTTAAAATATTTTCTACGGATTGATAAAAATGTCCAATTTAATTAAATTTAAATTCAATTTAACTATACACTCGTCAACGACGGGTACATCAGCTAGTATCTAATATCATAATGTTAACTCTAACCTGTCACCAAGGAGGCCAAAGGTGACAGCTCCACCAAACTTTCCCATCGCTACAGCCCCCTGAGCAGTTAAACTAAGAGAGTTATCGTCACAAACAAGATTCCACTAAAAAAATATATATATGTATATATTCATCATTACAAAAATCTATTTTTAATACTCTTTAATAAGTTTACTACTCACCTCACTGATTACTGTCTGATGAAAAACCTCTTCGTCAAAAATAAAACTTTTACATTTTACGACATCTGGCTTTTTTTGTACATTAAAATAATTGAGAGCTTCATTGAAATCCACATCTTTCAGTAAGGAGTAATTCCAGGCATATTGGACACAACTTTGTTTCTTTAATCTAACCATAGTCAACATGATGCATTTCATTAATGGATTATAGATTGTAAAAATGATGAGATAAGAAGATGCAAGATCGGATTAATAAAAATAAATTTATAACTTATCCAGGATTGCTGATTTCTCTTATTTGTTCCTTTGTCCAGTTTGCCTCAACCAGCTCCGGAATATTGCAGAAGAAAGAAGGATTTCTCCCAAGGAACGTATATGAAGCTAAATGTACAGTATTAAAAATAATTGGACTGGCCGAAAGAAATAGAATCCACATTAACCAAGCGTAGTTCTCACATTTTTTTTCCAAAGCATTTTCTAATTTAACTGGATCCATTTAACTGTCAAAACGAGATGTATAATTATTAATGATCGAATATATTATAGTTATTATAACCAATTATGACTCTGTCATAGATAAATAGTATAATTATAATAAATTAAGAATAATAAGGCAATGTAAACGAAAACGATCCAAGAGCTAGATAGATAAACAAAATAAAGCTTGGTTTTTAATACAAGATTTTTTCATATAAGTTTGATTCCATGTGCTACTTGGTACAGATTTAATGCAGAAACCAAGAACGTCAAACGTAGTTAATCATGTTAAAGTAAGGTTTGATAAATGGACGTATTAAAAAAAACTTCTGATCACACGCCCTACGTTCAGCAGAAATACGTGTTTTCAGACATAGCGGAAGTGATACTAAAAATTATAGACGCTTTAGTTATTTACATTTCGTTGTGGGCATTTTTATTTGTTTAATTATCCTTATATTTACAAATTTTTATTTTTATTTATACAATGAAATATTAAACGATACCAACGATAGCATTTATGAAAACGGCATTTGTATATGTACATAATATTGTCGGAGTCAGTATTATATTAAACTCATATTACTTATGGAAGCCTGTTCTAATCTTTGGAGTGGATTCGGTTGAGCTTGGGCGCTCTCATTTTTTATAGTTTCTGTCAATAAAAAAGAGTTATTTTTTTTAAATAATCTATATTAAAGGTACTTTAGAAGAAGACGTATATGAACATTGGACATTTAAGCTCTGTTAAGTGACATCAATGAGGATAAGACATGAATGGAATTAAAGACCACTTAACTATACAATGATAAACCGTGTTTAATCAAAATCGTTGGAGCCGTTTTTGAGAAAATTTTATAAATGTGCTTCATCGTTGATATAAAGTGGCACTTCCAGTCAGCCGATTTTAACGAAAAAGTTGCTGCCACACCAGAACTATATAAAAAACCTTAAATACCCAATTGAGGTTTCGTATGACTTTTCGTTTTTGAGCTAGGCTGTTCACATAAACATAGATGCACTGACTCACAGACACACAGACCATTTTTCGGGACTTGGTCAATTGGACTCAAGTTATCTCAAAACTTGTATTTCCATTGAAATCTCAAATTCGAAAATTTTGGCGATCGCAATACTTACCCTAACTATATATTAAATATAGGTAAGTGAAAGTAAAAACGCCACATATGAACTATGAAAAAAATTGATAAATGACTTAAGGATAAAAAAAGAAAAAGAAAAATGTTTATTTAGGTCGAAAATCAATTTCCGGAAAGAATAAAAAGAAGATATGGGTATAATATATCATTGGAAAGCTGAGAATTTTAAAAAAACAAAAAACAAAATCTAACATTGAAACTCATAGAAACTTATGGAGAATGACGAAAAGAATATAAATAATAATTTATAGTAACTAATATTACTTAACGGAAATAATGTTTTCAAGGAAATTAAATGGAACTTAACTAACTGACTAACTAAATGTAAACTTTTAAAATAAATTTTAAGTTTGATAAAAAATTATATAAAATTCATCGAATCAAGGTAACATTGTTTAAAAAACTACTTCAGATTGTATTTGTATAAAAGAAGAAGTGTTCTAAAAAAATGTTACATGGATGTTTAAAACATCTGTTTATTGGCTTACATATATTTACTGCATTTTAATAACTCTAGATATTATATTTAAAATATTAGATATCTATAGTCTGTTTATTTCGAAAAAAAATATCATGGAACCTTTTAGAAAATTTAATTAGTGACTAATTTGAAGAAATTTTCCTATGTGAAATCACAAAATAATCCACATACAATTAGTGTGACAACTTTTGATCTATCTATAGCAGAAAATAAAAATCTCGTAACTCCATTTAAGTAAGATTTACAATGGAAAAAACAATTTAATAACTAATAATCAAACAATCTATAATGATTTATTGTTTAAATATACGGATGTACTTTAAAATCTCTCTAAAATATATATAGCTCAGAGACTGAAGTTATGTGCTTTCCAAATAAAAGATGGAATTACGGTTTTTATTGTAAGGAATTAAGGTTTTATTGTATGGATTTTATTGTATGGAATTAAGGTTTTTATTGTCTACCACCGATATAATAAATAAGGTTTGTGTCACTTAAATGGTCTTAATAACTTATTGCATATTAGGTGTGAGGTTTAAGGTTTAGCTCCCTTAAAGCGGACAATTGGATCCAAGATCAGCGCTGTCCTTCCTGTTTTGGGAAATGCGACAATATCCACGTATCTCGTAGAACCTTCACTTTCGATGCAATATACCTCGTCAAAGCAGGTGAATTTCCTTTCCCTAAAGAGCCTCATCAACTCGAACTTGAATTGGTGATTCAGAATGTCTTCCGCATTCACGGCAGAGAGACCCAACTTCCTGATCTGTCCGCTGACACCTGGGACTCCACGCGGGAGTGCATAATCAATGTTTAGTTTTAGGGTATTCTACCATTAAAATCCAGAAATTACTTGATTTTCGTGGATGTATCTATTCGGTTTCGGGGACTTTTTAAAATGGCGACCACCAATACCATCTGTAGTTGGCCCATTCCTGAAATGAATTTTCTCGTAGCGACTGTCGTAGAGCTCTCACATTTCGATGACCCTGATCAATCCCTAATCCCCTCTCGGAAAATTTAGCAACTTCAGCCGAATAATCGAAGGTAGATTGGAAAAGGGCATCTGGTACATTGTACAGCCGCTGAGCAATGGGCCAATGTTGAGGAGGAGCCTCCCATTGGCAGCGGATTAATCCCAATCCTCTGTATCTCCTGGAGGCATAGAACAACGCCGTGAAAGTATTCGCAGGGAGTCCAATAGTAGCCTTTACGTTCCTGCAAATCATAGTGTTGATGCCGTCCAGTATGGCAGGACGCAGCTTTGTGAGGAGCACAGTTTGGAGAAGGTAATTATTGACAATGTTGAGTTTCTGCCCAGGTTTAAGTAAGCTAGAGGATACCAGCTAGTTTAGATTATCATTCAATTTAGTCACCGAATCTTAGTTGAATTGTAGATCTACCGAGAATGTACATCCTAAATACTTAATCGTCTCTCCATTCTTCAATGTTTGGATGTACTCTCCATTCTCAAGGGAGAGGACCGCAGTTTCCAGCTTGCTTTTATTTAGAACGATGGCCATGCTTTTTTGAGAATTTATAGCCAAACCAATTTCTTGAAATGTCCTCTCTACGCTGTCAATCACTCTTTCTACATTCACCTTGTCTCACGCCAAACACAGCCTGGACATCCGCGAAACCTGTGAGGACCACACAATCTTTGTCATTTCTTAGTTTATATCCAAATTTCTTGGAAAAGTCCTAATCGCACAGGCCGCGGTAGAGATGGTCGATGGCCAGGTTGAAGAGTGAAGACGACGAGGGGCCACCTTGGAATACACAGCGCAGCTCTTTGATCTGGCTAGTTGCGTGGACACCATTACTAATTTTTCTAGTGTTCATGCTATGGAGAGCTGATATGACATTTTTAAGATTCGGCGACACGCCTCTCGCTTCTAAAGATCTTACGTTGTGTTTGTGGCCTACATTGTCAAAATCACCGACAATGTCGAGGAAAACTATCGCACAAACATTTTTCATTTTCTGTGCATCTTTTAATATTGCGTCGATAATCCTCGCGTTGAGTGGTTCTGGGACATAGGCCACCTTCAGCATTATCTCTGCTGTTTTGATAATATTTGATACGTCAAAATATTTGATTGTCGGATCAGAACTCCATCAAATCTCGGCGATGTGTCCATTGTTGTTGACTTAATGGCTTTTCTGACAGATTCTGGCTCAATGGAAAGCAAATTTGGCATCGAAGCACACTGTTCGTAATCCACACGCACGCAGAGATTTTCGCTTTCAAAGAGGTCTTTATAATGCCTCTCGATTTCGGCCATTTTTAGAGGACACCGTTTAGGAGCGTCGGCATTCATTACAGTTTGCTCAACCTTTTTTCTTTTGTTGTAATAATTATATTGAGCAGCCTCATACTGATATTGCTCCTGCCGACGACCCCTGTCTACTTTGTTTGCTCTCTGCGGATTTGAAACTTGTCCAGCACCCTTGTAAGCCATTTTCATTTTTTTTTGTCCTCATCCTATAAAATGTGACGGCTGTGTGCTCTTGACTTGGCAGTTCCGCATTGATAACTTTGAGGAACTTTAAGAACTTGCCTAAGGCCTCATCAAATTCCGCAGTATTGAACGTAATAGACCATCCAACAATGTCCTCTTTTATTTTTGATGTATCACCTTCTCCATTTCTAGGACCTATCACATTCTTCACTATGCCCCTCAATGTATTGTTGTTCACCTCCCTGGGATGTTTTTTTGCAATATGGGTTTCGAGACCTCGTTCGCCCATCAAAGAAAGCTCGCATATTGGATAAACTTTATCATCAGGGCATAGAGCTTCATCTTGCCGATCACAATGTACCTCTGCGCCATTCAGCTGAGCATTTGGCAATCTGGGAAAGACATCATCTATCGACGCCGTATTTCCCAATACCACACCTTCTGTGTCGGGCCATTCTACTTTAACAAATGTATTTTCTCCGCCTCCTGCAGTAGCCACAGAGGCAACAACCGCCTCTTGAACAGGTCCTCCAGTTCTCAGAACCCATGCCTTTTGTTCAACTTCGATCTTTTTCATTGGTATTTCGTTCATTGCAATATTATTTTTTCGTTCAAGACTGTGCCCACTACGAGTATGATTGAAACAATCAGTTAAAGCAGTGTGAAATCCATAATTAAATAAATAAGTAAAAAGTTAAACACTATAAAATCAATCGTTAAAAAAAATTCAGCTAGAATATAAAATCAATAAAAGGTTAAAATGTATAAATCTATCAAATAAATTACCTAAAATAAGTTACAATATAAAATCAATAAACTTTCAAAAAGTTAAAATCTCAAAAATGAAATAAAGATAATAATTGCCTAAAAATCAATAAATAAAAATTAAAGAAGTTAAAACTATATATAACAACAAAACAAAAAAACAATATATATATATATATATATATATATATATATATATATATATATATATATATATAATCAATTCACCAATAAGTTAAAAGATTTATACATATATAGGTCTACTTTAATAATTTGATTTAAAATGTCATAGAAATAATAAATTATGATAACACTAAACACTAAATATTAGTTTGTACTTTATGAGAGAAAGGGATCGAATATATAAACTAGGTAACATTAAAATTAGTTGGGCTCCTTCGGTATCGATAAGACCGACACTGACCTTGCTGGAGGTGGCTGCTGAGAAGTGGTGGGGGCCGACAAGCTCCAGGCTGCACAGTGACAAGAACTCCGGTCCCACAAGCACATCAACTTCGTTTCCTTCTGATTCTGGACAACATCCTCGTTCAATTTTCATAAGATTTCATATGCAGGTCTTGAACACACATTTCATTCTAGGTGCAAAATTTCAGCTCAATTGGAAGAAAAATAACCAATCATAGACGCTGATGACTTGGAGCCGATCTTTCTCTCTCACCGGCTCGAGCCGAACTCTACAATGAAAATTATACGCCTTCCTATTGAGGACAATAATCATTACATAATTGATCTTGTAATTTGTTATCTGTCTGACAAGTTCTTTTAAATCTTCACGAGATCACGAGAAAACGGAGCAGCAGTATTTTAATTTTGTTTTTATCATTTATTGTTTGCTGAATTCTGTTTCTCATATTTATTATTGAAGCGAAGTGAGATTAATAAATATATATTACGTCATATATTATTTACCATGGATTAAAATCGTCCTTTGGACAGGTTTCCCTATTTATAATTAACAAATTATTTTTGTTAACAACCTACTGCAAAGAATTAATATTTCACTATATACATCAATGCAAAACTATTAATGAAAAAGTAAATTATAAAAGTCCTTCTAGTATTTCTCGGACAACATTATGAATCTTTATATGCTAGTTCCATACAAAGTAGTATCAATTAGTCTATTGTAATTTGAAAGATAAGAAAAGATAGTTATACATGCCTTATTTGCAAAGTGGTAAAGAAATATATATTCAACGCTCTTCTTTACTCAAAATTACTTAATATTCATTTCTACATCACACCAATTATGTACTGTATCCAGAGGTGACCAATTCACTCCCTCTCCCAAAAGGTGATCAAACCTGACCTCTCTCCCAAGAAATTTCATTGCTATCCTCTTTTTAAAAATTTTCTTAATTTGAAACGCCACATAGATATAGTTTTCCAATAATATCCACAAATTTCATAGTAATGTATCCTCGCTCAGAAATTTCGATGGTCTGGTGATGTTCTTGTGTGCACTATTGACAGTATGTGATTCCAAACAAAACTTTCTGGAGGTTCGGAATAAAATCAGTGATCGGGAAAGATATCATCGGCTTTTAATTGTGTTAATTCTTCGACGGCCATTGTTATCGCCATTCTTCTCTTACAGGTTACAATTATCTTTTCAAGAATTCGATAGTAATGAAAACTAGTAAAACTCCGCCAAGTCCAGGGTGAGAAAGGAGGAGGGTTAGGGGAGGGGCGACCACCCGTCAGTATAAAGAGACTCAAGTTACTTCAGCTCATAAACCAAGCCTCGGAAATCGGACTGTTTTACGGCAACGACTCGGAACTCGGATAAAGCTATGTCGATTTGGAACATGAAATGTTCGGACCTTATATAGTCCAGGCAATTTCTCAGAATTGAGGGACCAGCTAATAAGGCATAAAATGGATATCACCGCAATATAGGAGGTGAGATGGACTGATAGTGGTAAACTAAGCAAGGAAGAGTTTGAATTCTTCTACAGTGGCAGCCAAGACAACCATGAATTCGGGACTGCATTTGAAGTGGCGAAGCACATGAGATTTTGGAGAGGTTTTGGACTTCCTACCCATTAGTAATAGGATATGGAAACTTAGAACTAAAGGAGTAAGTGTAGTATGACCATAATAAATGTACACACTCCTACAGAGGAAAAAGATGATACAGAGAAAGAACAGTTTTATGATGAACTGGAAGGGACAATAGATGCTTGCCCATCTTATGACATGAAAGTTATAATGGGTGACTTCAGAGTTCAATTTGCCAAAGAGGAAGTATTTTTACCAACAATAGGTAGAAATAGCATGCACGAATGACAACGGAGACCGTATGATAAGTTTTGCCACAACAAATACCTTAGTCGTAATGAGCACAATTTTTCCCCATAAGCAAGCACACAAAAGAACTTGGACTTCGCCAAATTTGGCCACAACTCAGATAGACCACATTCTTGTCACCAGTAAGTACTTCAACAGTGTACATGACGTCCGGACTTAACGAGGTTCCGATGTAAACTCAGACTATTTCTTAGTGGTTACCAAGATAATATGCCACATACATGAGACATATAGAAGAAATTATGACGAGAGACACAGGTGGGACAAAGACAAAATAAATAGAGCAGAGGTAAAATGTATTTTTCACAACTGCATTGAAAGAGGGGTTGAGAATATTCCAGCAAGTGAAGATGGTAGGAACGTGCAGGAAGAATGGAACAAACTTGAACAAGTAATAGAGGAAGCTGCCGATCAATGCTGCAAGAAAGATAGGAGCGTTACTCCCACTTCCTTGTATGAGCAGGGATGTGAAGAAGTTATAAAAATCAGAAATATTAAGAGAGCAAAATGTTTGAACAGAGACACTAGTCGGAATCGTAGAGAGTACCACGAAGCAAGGAGCCATTCTAAGAAAGAGTTGAGATAGAATAAAAGAAAAGCCTTTCAGGAAAAAGTGAAAACATTGAAGAAGCAAGGCAATTAGGAATGAAACAAGAAAGTTTGTCCAGGACGTAAATACCGCCAAAATCGGTTCTGTGAATGAATCAAGTATGCTAAGAGATAAGAATGGAAAACTGCTTGTTATGGAGAACGAGTTACAGGAGAGATGGAAAGAGCACTTCCAGGAGTTACTCAACCCTGCAGATGGAGAACTAGGAAACCTCACAAGGATGCATTCAATAAGAGAGGAAGATATGGATGAAGTCATGCCATCTGATTCGGACGACATCGAAAATATTTCGGAAAAGCTCAATAATAATAAGTCAGCTGGATCAAACATGTTCCCTGGGGAATTTCTCAAACAAGGGGTGAGTCGCCTTTCAGATGAAATTACCAAATTAGTAGCAAATATTTGAGAAATAGAGAAACTACCGAAAGAATGAAAGAGTCCCTCATTGTCCCAATTTATATGAGAAAAGGAGATGTAAGTGACTGCAGAAATTACAGAGGTATCAGCTTACTTAATTCTGCTTATAAGGTATTCTCTATTGCTCTGTATGATCGCATTATGAGACAGCTGATACGTGGAGAGACAGCTTGGAGACTACCAGGGTGGCTTTAGGACAAATCGATCAACGATCTATTAAATTTTTGCCCTTAGACAGAGCATGGAAAAAATTAAAGAGTATAATAACTCCTTGTTTGTTGTGGTTTTGCTGATGATATTAACATAATGGGAAGGTCTGAACGGGCTCTACTAAGACGGATAATAGGACCTAAACTGGAGGAAGGAGTTCCCCGCTTGAGAACAAACAAGGAGGTATAGTCAATGTACGATGATCTGTCTATCTTCCAATTCGCTCGAGTGCAGCGAATGAAATGGTTAGGACATGTCCTGAGAATGGATGAAGCGAGGACAGCGAGATTTAAAACATATTTTAAAATAGCAATATATTTACTAGTAGTGCTCTGATTTCGATGAAACTTTCTTCATTTTTAGGAAATTAAAATGCCTTTGAAACACCTTATCACAATATCGCCAAAAAAGTATATACTTTTCGAGTTATTTAAAATCTAATTTTAATAACCCTAACCATCCATCGTAAATTCTTTTCTACCTTGTTTTCGTTGAAGTATGTTATATAAACAAATTTAATGGCCATCGAGAAGAAGAATTTAACCAAGTTTCATTGAAATCGGTACATTCGTTTAGGCACTACAGACCGCAGCAACCCAGGTTTTTCGGCTGCCATATTGAAAGGAAAAGGGGGATAGTAATGTCGATAAACGAGGATCATCCTTAGATCACCTCTGACTTTAAATCCTATTTAAAAAAAAATCGGTTCAATATATTCGGAGAACACGGCGGACGGCGGACGGACAAAAACATTTGTATTCTTTTTTCGAATTCTACCTATCCTGAAATGTAAAACCTCAAATTTTGGGAGGGGGTTAAGTTTTTGAATTTTTTGTTCGATTACAGTGGTTCATTATTGAAAATAAAAAATATATTGAATGATTTTATCACATGATTAAAACAAGCATACTAAGAAAGAAGGGATCACAGATGAAGAAATATATAATACTATATAATAGGCACAAGATGAATAAATCAGGTGTGTCCACTCACACGACTTTCCTACCTATTTCAGAAAAGTTTTTATATCTTAAAACATATCCATTAAGAAACAAAAAAAAAAAAAAAGGTTAGATGCATTTTCCTGAAAATTGCTCAAAGAAAAGATTTGAGCATGATATCTTTGATAAACTAAAGCAATGTAAACCAGTTCGTGCAAGATGAGTATATATAATTCAATACACTCTAATATTCCTAATCAAAAACTTTTTGGCAAACCCTAATTTTCTCAGACAATGATTTCTGTTAATAGTACAGGAAATAATGAAACTTGTGTGATGCGGGCACCAGATTTTGTTTACTTTTCTTTTTTTATCTTTCTTTCAAGCCTCTCTGGCACCGGGATTTGAACATTGCTACAGTATTAGAACTCATAATCTTACACACAAAATTAAATAGCAGTAACTTCGTTAATAGTTGTCCGAAATAATAATAATATACTTAGCGAGTTAAGCACCAAAACATTTTTATTTTATTATAACTTTTTCCCTAAATTTTCTTGGGGATTTAGAACATGTGCGAAAATTGAAAGAATATTAATTAGAAAAGCTTTATCAAAATCGTTAGAGCCATTTTTGCTCTACAGTTTACAGAAAATATGGTTTTACTTATTTCGTAAACAGCAGCTAATTGGTCAACTGGTTCCCCAGATAATCTTGGCACAGTCAGGCTGACAGATAGACCAATGACTGAAAATGTGTTTTTTGGAATCAAGGGGCTCTGAAACATACATATCTGTCGAAAACCGCACATCGGAAATTTGATATGATCGTAATATTTTCCTTGCCTAGTATAGAAGAGTAAACAGAAATGAATTGGCAAAAAAAAAAAATTAAAACTTCTAAAACCTTTTATAAATAGCATCATCGCCTATTTCCCGATTTTAATAAAACACAAAAAATTAAATAGCTGTAACTTCGTTAATAGTTGTCCGAAATAAACGGTTTTTATATAGTTTTCTAGGAAATTTCACCGCTTTTGAAATAATAGGATATAATATATACTTAGCGAGTTAAGCACCAAAACATTTTTATTTTATTATAACTTTTTCTCTAAATTTTCTCGGGGATTTAGAACATGTGCGAAAATTGAAAGAATATTAATTAGAAAAGCTTTATCAAAATCGTTAGAGCCATTTTTGCTCTACAGTTTACAGAAAATATGGTTTTACTTATTTCGTAAACAGCAGCTAATTGGTCAACTGGTTCCCCAGATAATCTTGGCACAGTCAGGCTGACAGATAGACCAATGACTGAAAATGTGTTTTTTGGAATCAAGGGGCTCTGAAACATACATATCTGTCGAAAACCGCACATCGGAAATTTGATATGATCGTAATATTTTCCTTGCCTAGTATAGAAGAGTAAACAGAAATGAATTGGCAAAAAAAAAAAATTAAAACTTCTAAAACCTTTTATAAATAGCATCATCGCCTATTTCCCGATTTTAATAAAACACAAAAAATTAAATAGCTGTAACTTCGTTAATAGTTGTCCGAAATAAACGGTTTTTATATAGTTTTCTAGGAAATTTCACCGCTTTTGAAATAATAGGATATAATATATACTTAGCGAGTTAAGCACCAAAACATTTTTATTTTATTATAACTTTTTCTCTAAATTTTCTCGGGGATTTAGAACATGTGCGAAAATTGAAAGAATATTAATTAGAAAAGCTTTATCAAAATCGTTAGAGCCATTTTTGCTCTACAGTTTACAGAAAATATGGTTTTACTTATTTCGTAAACAGCAGCCAATTGGTCAACTGGTTCCCCAGATAATCTTGGCACAGTCAGGCTGACAGATAGACCAATGACTGAAAATGTGTTTTTTGGAATCAAGGGGCTCTGAAACATACATATCTGTCGAAAACCGCACATCGGAAATTTGATATGATCGTAATATTTTCCTTGCCTAGTATAGAAGAGTAAACAGAAATGAATTGGCAAAAAAAAAAAAAATTAAAACTTCTAAAACCTTTTATAAATAGCATCATCGCCTATTTCCCGATTTTAATAAAATGAAATCCCACAGATAATTTTTTTTTTAATAAAATGAGATTAAATAAACATAAGTTGATAAAACTGAAAGTAACTTGCACGTAAAGACAAAAACTTACAGAAAATAACGGGAACAGGTAGAGATTATAATAAGGTATGCCGATCCCCACTCTTCTTCTTTATCAATGCTGAACTTGCTACTATACTCAGCAAAATGTTCGCATTCGTCATGCTCTTTAAAAGTACTTTATTGCCATATTTATAATTTTATTTTTCTTCATATATTTTCTTCAAAACTCACCGGTTGAAAATGATTTATTTGTGTGATTTTTAGGAGAAAGAAACACGACATCTACAACAAGTCACTTATCTATTTAAAATATTGGATAAACTTTAGGACACAAATTGGTCATTTTCAGGTTCAATCGCTCTTATTAATCAACCTATCGCCCCAATTATCCATCAAACTGTCTATCCTTATACTTCAAATCAAATTATCATTCCATCTTTTCTCTTTTCGTTTCTTTATTGTGTTTTTCTTTTATACATAATCTATTACTTAAATGTTTAATAGGAAACCATTTTATTGTTCACTTTTATTTTTAGGATTGTATACAAATATATATATACTCCATTTAATGCAGCAAGTATGGGTTATCTTACAAATTACAAAAATACAATTTATTGAAAAATTTTACTTTCTCATAAGTTATAAAAAATTTCGCTCTTATTCTCCAAATTTTCGGAAAGTAAGTGGTATTCTCTTCTTCTTTCCCTTGCTCATGTGTCTTTTGGCCTCGATGCTTCCACGCACTCCTATCTTCAGCCATTTGATGCATCTGTCGCATTTGACCCCATGTCTTTCCTCTCGTCTTTCATAGCCCTTTCAGGTGTTCCCTGTAAGTTATCCTGGGTGATCCTACAGGCCTTTGTCCTTCAGTTTGGCCTCCATGGACCATTTTGTCTTGCAAGATTCTCGCATTCTCCTTACATGCCCCAACCACCTGAGTTGTCGTTCCTCTATTTTTGCTTCCACGGAGACTATAACTGATTCATCACTGACAATTTCATTACGTTTATAGTCTCTCTTTGTCTTTCCTACAATTGTTCTGAGAAAAATCATTTCCGCGACGATTATTCTTGATATATACTTCTCCAGAATTGTCCAGTTTTCTGATATATGTAATAATACCGGCAGGAATATTCCTTTATATATCACCAGTTAAGTATTTCTATTAATTTTCTTCTTCTTGCTGATTAAAATATTACTGATTTGGTAGAAGGCCTCGTTGGCTTTCTTCAATCTGTTTGAAATTTCTGGATCAATCCGAGTTTCTCTGCTTACAAGTGTACCCAGATATTGGTATTTATCCACGCTTTCCATTATCATTCCATTGCATTTGATATTTAATGTTTCTTTATTTCTCACTATTTGCATTACTGTACTTTTTTTTTGCATTCCTTCCTATCACTTTTTGAATTAATTCCTTTCCATAAAAAGCATTCCATAAATGCTTTTTATAGATTATTTTAAGAGTCTGCTATCAGCACTATGTCATCTGTAAATACAAATGATTGTGCCAAAATAGAGAGAAGGTTCCTGTACTCGACAATTGTCTGAGTTCTTCTCTTGCAGATCTTAAGAATCTCATCCATAAATTGTATGTAGAGGAGGGGGACTTAGATTGCCAACCTTGCTTGACGCCCTTTATCACGGTAAAAATAAGCGATCTTCGCAACAATAAATTCCTTAAGTTTTCTGTTTAAAAAAACAAAATGAAAAAGAATCCATGGCAGAGGGAGGACATATGATTTTTAATTTATTATTTACAATGATAGACCTTTATAATCGAATAAGAAACAAAAAAGTTAAACCTTTACAAATTTAGATTTTACGTTTCAAGAAATTTAGAATCCAAAAATCGAAAAAAAAAGTTTCTTATTTATGTCGTAGGCCACACAGACGCACGGCAAAATCACTTTTAAAACGTAAAAGTAAAATCCTGGTTTTTCAGGGGAAAATGAAATGTATCTTTTGGAAATATTTGACAGATTTTTTGGTCTATTTCATTGGTCTAGATAAAAGGAGTCAAATGACCAAGAAAATTTTAATGTTTTGCATGACGACGGTAGAAGCGTCGGTCGATGATTTAGAATAATCGGTTAGGTACAGTCCTAATGGATGACGAAAAATCTCTGCACCATGTATTTGGGGGTCAGTTGACCTTTTTTGGGGTCTATAATGAATTTGAAGTCGAATGCAGTGTCATAAATGTTTTTGAGTTTTAACCCTACAACGACACACTTAAATACGTCGACTCATTCAGACACTTTGGGGTGTGGTACACCCCAAATTTTAAATTATCATAAAATTTAATTGTTATGCTCTGGAAAACTCAAATACTTTTCAAAAATAGGCTAAATTATCTGGAAAAAAAAATAAATTTAGGGTAACTTTTTTATTTACAGTGGGTAGCATATATTTCATATGCTTACATAAAGTAAAAAGTGAACATCTACATCGTTAAAAAATCAAAAAAAGGATCAATATTTTTCCATTCAAAATGTATTAATTTTATACCAATTATATATATATATGTCCAAAATTTCATTTATGTTGAAACTCACCATACGAATTAGTGTTAACACTTGCAGTCTTGCTTTCAAACAGAGCTCAAAAAACGAATAGCCTAATCCAAATAAATAGGTTCTCCATTTTATCTTCTTCTCTCAGTTAAGTAAGATGAACAGTGTCATGCTCAGCCTCCTTGTTTTTCTTGCTGTTGTGTACATATGACACATTTGATGAAAAGTTACTGGTCATTATTTAATATGTTCATTGCACCTTTTCTTCATCTTCTTACTCTCATAACATTTTTTTTTCTTTTGGTATTTGCCATACAAATAAAAAAGTTCCTATACTTTAATTTCTGAATTCAAAATACCACTAATTAAAACATAGGATTATAAATCCATATATGAATTATTAGAAGTTTTAAAATAACAAAGAAAACACTGGGATATAAAATTCACAACACACTGGCGTGTGAGCTGAGATGGTCAAATGCTACTCCGAGTACCGAGTACCAAGTGTTTTACTCAAATTGAATCACTATTGGGAATTCAATCACTATTTCAGTTAATCGTTAAACATTAACTGAAGTAGTAATTAAATTCTTTGGTACTCAAAAGAGTTCAATATTGGAGCAAAATACTTGGTATTCAGTACGCAAAGTAGCATCTTTTACTTACATGAAAAATCTTTGCCAGAGAACTACTTATATAATAGTAAATTAATATTTAAAATGTTGTGTGACACCCGTGTGTGTCGTTCAAGGGTTAAATTCAGTAACTATTCCAGTCCTGTACACCCATAGTAATTGTTAGTGGGGAAAATTTCAAAACAGAAAAGTGCATACCTCATTCTGATTTGATTTTTAAAATATATATTCATTATAAAAATTCCCACATAAAGGAATTCCTTTTGTTTCATAAAACTAATTATATTGTAAAATAAAAAACTATTGAATAATTAAATATATATTTTAACTAATTTATTGAAAAATATTACAATCTGTCTCAAGGACATTAATGTATATTTAGAATATTTTTTTGTAATTTAAGGTAATATTCTTATCACCTAGACTTCTTATCATAGCACGTAATATTTGTATTCTTAGCATTCCATTATTAATAAGAATGGTGATACTGAGTTCTAAATAAAATAGGAACTGTATTCATCCTATTCATTTGAAAGTGAGAGTTTTGTTTCAGCTATCGAAGTGTACACATCGCGTTTTGGTGTTTTGAATGTGCGTACAATCATTGTTCGATTTCTTGAAAAAAAAGTTTATTCCCTTCCGTACAACCGGAAAATGGTGATGGGGTTATTAACTTTTCCTTCTCAGTTTATTAATTGTTACTGTTATCGCTTTCAGTTAAAAATTTATAAGCAAAATGACAAATAATTGTGAACTGAAACCACCTGATATCTTCAAAAATTTTAAATCAAAGAGAAAACACTGGACGAAAAAGTACTTGGGAATATCTTTTCAAGAGGATTATAAATCATTAAAGGAGTTTAGTCCTTTCAAAGTACGTAGATTTGTCAAAAGCTATGCACCGCAACTAAAAACGGAAAACCTCTTTTAGATGTGAACTCAGAAAAATATTTCATTAATCTGAGCAATATTAAGAGCTATGAAAATAATTCAGTCAAATTCTCTCTACACAAATATTGGAACTGCACGAAAGGAGTAATCTTTTGTTCAACTTTTGTTCAGAACTTGAACTGAAAGAACTACGAGGCGAGGGAGTCGCCGAAGTAAAAAGAATATTCCGGAAGGCTCACAGACGGATTTATACGGGGGGGGGGCGAGGGGAGGTGAGAGGGCTTTCGGACTGAAGCCCCCTCAAATGGTAAAATATAACCATGTCTAATTAAAAAATATAACTAAAAGTATTATTTTTTGTGTAATTACATTTAATTGGAATTAAAGAATCAATTATACAACATTTTGTATAGTTTCTTTCTTTCACTTCCAAAATAATTATCGTTGTATATATATGTATAAAAAAATCTGGTGCGCGCAACACACAACTTTCACTTACCTCTCAACTTTGAATAAAGATTATTTTCTGGCCATGTTTGGCTAACATAAAATTATTGAATTGCATTTTGAACTGAGCTAAAGCTAAAATATTGCAGCCAACAAATCATAAATACTATTAAAATAACAAAAGTCCTATTTATTATATCACCGATTATTGATTATGGATTGTACGATTCGTTGATTATGGTCTGTTCGATCCGTTGATTATTGATTGTACGACTATTAGTTATTAAACTGTTATTTTTCATTGCAAAGTTTATTAAAACGGAATTAAGATATTTGCATTGTCTATCATAGACAGGTCAAAAATGGTCACACTAATTGTAAGTGGATTCTGTTGAAATATCGAAAGGGGAAATTTATCAAATTAATCACTAATTTAATTTTCTAAAAGGTTTTTCGGAATAAACGGACGATAGATAACTAATTATAATGTCAGATCTAGAGTTATTAAACTACGGTAAATATATTTAAGGTTATAAACGTATTCATGAAATATTTTTCACTTCTTCTTTCACACAAGTACAATGAAATAGTAGTGGATACTGTTGAAATATCACAAAAGAAAGATTTAGCAAATTATTCACTAATTTAATTTTCTAAAAAGTTGCACGACAATGTTTCTGAATAAACGGATGTTGATACCTAATTACTTAAATATAATGTCAGACCTAGAATTATTAAACTACAGTAAATGTATTTAAGGTTATAAACATATACTTTATACATCCATGAAATGATTTTATATTTCACTTCTTCTTTTACACAAGTACAATGAAATAGCATCTTAAACAATGTAATTGCCATGAATCCGTGGGATTTGAATACTTTTTCAAACTTTAAAAGTTATATTTAGTAAGAAAATTTCATTTAATTTCCTTGAAAACATGTTATTATTTATATTTTTTTTGCCAATCTTCGTTACCTTCTACAACTTTCTATGTTAAATATTGTTTTTTTCTAAAATTCTCCACTTTCCAACGATATATAATACGCATACCTTCTGACCCGTATTTCCGGAGATTCATTTTCGACCTGAATAAGTATTTTTATTTCTTTCTCTTTTATCCAATTATCAAATTCTTTCAAAATTTATATTTAGCATTTTTTCGTAACTTTTAATTATGAGCGATAGTTGATTATTTAAAATAAACCATAATAAAGGTACTTTAGAGGAAGACACATATGAACATTGGGCATTTATGCCCTGAAAAGTGACATCAACGGGAATAAGATTTAAATGATATTAAAGACCACTTAATTATACAATGATACATCCAGTTTCATCAAAATCGTTAACCGTTTTAAAGAAAATAGTAATAATGTGTTTCAGCGTTGATATAAAGTGGCATTCCCGGTTAGCCGATTTTAAGGAAAAAGTTGCCAGGACATCTAAGGCATAAATCTATCTTAAATATGTAATATCAGTTTCGTACGACTTTTCGGTTTTGAGATAGAGTGTTCACATACACACAGACCATTTTTCGGGATTTGGTTATTTGGACTCAGGGAACCTCAAAACGTGTATTTCTGTTGAAAACTCAGATTCAAATATTTTTGCGACCGCAATACTTACACTTACTATATATTACATATATAGGTAAGTGAATGGGCGGGGTGGCCGAACGGGCTAACGTGTGTGCACAGCACCACCGTTGCCCGGCAACCTGATCTCTGAGACAATGGATTTAAAATAGTCACGAGTTCGTGTCTCGGTGCTGGGGGAGTCTTTTAAATCCCCGCCCACACCCCCTGGCCCGGGAAAACCCCGTATAGCCTTAAAGGCGAGGAAGGGGACTATACAAAAAAAAAAAAAATGTATATATATATATATATATATATATATAAGGAAAGTGAAAGTAGTGGGCGGGGTGGCCGAATGGGCTAAAGCGTGTGCACTGCACCGCCGTTGCCTGGCAACCTGACATATGAATCAAAGATATAAAAATAGTCACGAGTTCGCGTCCCGGTGCCGGGGGAGTCTTTTAAATCCCCGCCCACACTCCCTGGCCCGGGAAAATTCCATATAGCCTTAACGGCGAGGAAGAGAAGGACCCAAAAAAAAAAAAGTGAATGTAAAAAAAGCTTCCGAACTAAGCTATCCCAAAATTAAATCATGGATCCGTTAGTGGGAAGGTTGAAGAACAAAAAGTCTCAACGCCATATTTGTTCCTGATTTTCAAAAGACCAAAATGGCCAGATAACATAAAGCTAGATTTTTTTAAATATTAAAGTAAGACCATATATACCTAGCCATCTCCAATGTTTTAAATGTTTCGCTTTTAAGCACATTTCCGGAAATTGTTTAAAAAATATATGTGGTAAATGTAGTAATCCCAATCAATGGGATAATTGCAGCAGTGACATTAAATTTGTCAACTGCTCAAGGGTACATGCAGCGTGATCTCGCTTCTACCCAACGTTTTTGAAAGAAAACGAGATATTGACTGTAAAAATCACGAAACGAGTTCCATATACCTAGTTCTTCCATAAATACTATTATGAAAGTTGAACTTCGATTACATACTTGGGTATTATTTAGATAATCCTTACCTCTATCAGATTATTTTCTTTACATGTCAGGATAATAATCCCAATTAGTTTATATTTTCTTTCGCTCAGTTAACGTGGAAACCGAATATACCGAATATAATAAAGAAAACCGAATAGCTGTGATAGCCTTATACAAAGTTGGAAAATGTATATCAGAGATTTTCAACACAATGAAACTTTTGAGTACAGCCGCATGATTGTGTATAAATAGACATAATGAGACCTTATCTGTATGTGGCAGACCTCGACTACTGTCCGGGTCACATCCGACCTCTGGGGACATACGAGTCCACACACTGTGAAAACGGCAAATGCAGTGACAGCAGTGGCTGCTCGAATCAGAAGAAATCCCATTCGGAAACAATAAATCAAGTATCGAGAAATGGAAATCATTTTCAGATCAATGTATCGCTTAATAAAAAAGTGACCTTATGATGGGTGCATTTCTAAGAATTACAGGACAAAGGTTAACCACTTCTCTAAAAAAAAATAGAGTGGATAGATGCAAAGTGCTGCTTGGTCGTTACACCAATATTCATCGAAAGATTTAGTTTAGCGTTAAGAAAATCTTTACGATTGAAGAAAAATTAAATCGCCAAAATGATCGTGTATAAGCAGAGAGCTCTAAAGCAGCCCAGGAAGTCATTGGAAGAGTGGAAAGAGGTCATCACCCTTCCTCAATGATGGTTTGGAGGGGAGTTTGCTTTGATGGTTCCATAAAGCTCCATTTTTGCGAAAAAGGAGTTAAAACAGCAGCTAAAAACTATCAGGACGATATTTTGGAACCTGTTGTCAAGCCTCTAAAGACTCTGTTTGCTGGAAGTCATTGGGTTTTTCAGCAGGATTCCGCTTCAGCTCACAAGGCCAGGTCAAATGAGCAGTAGCTTCAAAAGAACATTCCAGAGTTTATCTCTGTCTCTCATTGGCCCTCAGGAAGTCCTGATCTCAACCCACTAAATTATCGGCTCTAGTCCAAATTGGAGTGGATGGCATGCCACAGAGCACACTCTAACTTGGAAAGCCTCAAACAATCTCTGGTCCGAGCAGTTGAGCGCTTTCCTTAAGAAGTGCTGATATTGATGAGTGGCCACGGAGATAATGCCTGTCTAAATTCAAAAGTGGAACATTTTGAGTAATTTATTTTTTATAACGAACCTCTATGCAGTTTTTAGATTTTACGAATTTATTGTAACTGAACAATCTTTTTAACTTAACTATATTTGTTGTATTAACCTTTAACTAAAATTGTAATGGTCAACTTTTCCTTTTGTAATTTTTAACTAATGATTAAAACTGTAACTTTTAAGATTTCTTCTTGTAATTTCAACCTTTTATAGTTGAATCCATTACCTGTGAACTCTCCCTGTAACTTTAATTTTTAACTTCAATCATTTCAGTTTTTTTTTTTTCAAACTTTGATTTTGATTGTTTTTGTCAACTCTTCTTCCTTGAATCTTAAACTTTTTGAAGTGCTACCATTGGGTAGTTACTCAGCAAGTGTATTCATGTCATTATATCTATTATGTCCAAATTTACTTGATGTATTTACGTAATACATTTATAAATGTCATTAAGAAATAAAAAAATAAAAAAAAAAGAATCTTAAATTTTTAATTTTCATAACAATATTAATGATAAATAATGAAAGGCTTAGCGAACTCGATGGTTCGCATCCATAAAGAACTGTAGGTATGATAATGGTTTCATAGATTCTAATTTTTAAGTTCCGGGACAAGAGGCACGCAACTAGTTTTTTCACAGAAAAATAACAAGCATTTCCCGTCTTCAGCCTAAACTTTATCTCCTCTTCAATTTCGTTTTTTCTAGTTATCGTATACCCTAGATACCTCAACTTCTCTACCTGTTCAAACATATTACCGTCTATATAGATATCACTAGCAATATCGCCATTTTTGCAGCTAATCATTTATATTTTGTCTTATCCGTGTTTATTTCGAGCCCTCATTCTTTACCGGCTTTCATTGACGTTCTCTTATTTAGTTTTATAGTTTCCGTGTCTTCGCTTAACAGGACCTGATCATCCGCATAGCCAAGCACGGGTGTTATACCACCCAGATTCAACCCTTTTTCGGTACGCATTACCTCCCTAATGACGCTCTAACTCCAAATTGAACAGGACAGACGAAAGGGAATCACCCTATTTTAAGCCCGAACGAATCTAAAACTTTTCGGATAAATTATTACCGATTCTAACTTTATTGAATGTTTCTGTTGAGCACATCCAATCTAGGTTTACTAATTTTTTTGGAATCCCCTGCACGATTAGAATATTGTACAATTTCTGGCGATCAATAGAATCATAAGTCTTTTTGAAATCGATATACGGATTGTGAGCAACAACGTTGTACTCTAATTTTTTCTCAAATATTTGCTGTAAAGAAAATATTTGATCAAGATTCGAATAGTTCCTTCTAAATCCGCATTTGTAGTCACCGATAATTTTCTCGGCTTATTCCGTGATTCGACTAGTTAAGGCTAAAGTGAATATTTTATATCATACCGGAAGGAGTGAAATTCGTCGATAGATATTACAATCCATCCTCAGACCCTTTTTGTTAATCTGAATAAGAATAAATTCTTTCCATTCTTCAGGTAATTTTTCATTCTCCCAGATCTTTTTAACCTACAAATATATTTTAGAAACTCCAGCTTCTCCCCATGGCTTAACTAGGAATATTATTGGTGCCCACTGCTGTATAAGATTTTAATTTTTCGATAGCTACTTCAACTTCCTCTTTACTCCATTCTTCTATTAAGGGTTCAGCACTCTAATAATCAGCAGGAGGACACATATTATAATTTCCAGTATTTAAGATATTGTCAAAATTGTTTTTAAACTTATTAATATGTCTACTGGATTGGTCAGAATATTGTTATTTTCATCCCTAATTCCAGAGGTGACGGCCCTAAACATTTACATGATCTGTTTATACCTTAGTAGATGTTTCTCATGTTATTTTCGATTTTATTAGTTTCTATTTCTATTATTTTATTTTTAAGATACTCCTTTTTTTTTTTTTTTGAGCAATTTTGGCGTTTCATTCTTTGAGATTCAGAAGTTTTAATTTTCAGAGTTTTTCTTAAATGTTCTCCTTGTAGCCTTTAATATTTAATTTTAAACAGAACTTTTTAACATTTCATCTTCTAATTTAAACTTTTGAGTTCTACCAATGGGTAGTTTCTCTTCATGTTGTACATGCCATGTTACAAATTTCTCATTTACTTATTGTATTCTCTATGTAATACAGTTGTAAATTCCATTAAAATACTAAAAAAAAAATAAAAAAATAAAATAATTTAAACTTTGAATCCTCACCTGTTAACACTATCGTAATCATTAGTTTTACCCGTTTTTGTTAACTTTTTTTTCTTTCAATATTTAACTTTCAACTTTAATTGTTTTTTCACTTTCTTTCTTTTAATTCTAAACTTTCAAGTATATATATATATATATATATATATATATATATATATATATATATATATATATATATATATATATATATATATATATATTATCTTTCCCTTGTTATTCCTAACATTTATTTTTTTTTTTAACTTTTATTATGATGTTTATAACTGTAATAGTATGACTACATCAAGTAAATGTGTACAGAGGAATAAAATAACATGAAACGCGCTTGTTGAGAAACTAACCATTGGAAGCACTCTAAACATTTAATTTTTAATTGTATTTATTAACTTTTCTTCTTATAATTTTAAAAGATTTTTAAACCGTAGATGGAAACATTCTATGGTATTATTCTTGTAATCTTTAACTTTTAATTTTACCAGTTTTCATTAATTTTATTTTTAACATTTAATATTAATTAAATCTTTACTTATATGTTTTATTAATTCTGCTTGTATATTTATTAAGCTGTAACTATTTATTAACTTTCTATAATCACTGTAAACTATTGATAATCTGTATTTGTTATCTGTAGTTTTATAATTTGTTTTTAGCTTATAATTTTATAACCTGTAGTTTTATAACTTGATTGAAAATTTGTAATACAGGGCAAAAATGACCCGGGTGTTTGAAAAGCTCTGAACATTTTGTAAATACATAAAAAAATTCATTTGGAAGTAAGGCCAAGTTTTCATGTTTGATTTTAGATTGTGGTCTATTAATTAAATACGGATCATTAGTCACAAGAATTTTAAAAAAAAATTTGATGTTGTGACATTTACCTTATAATTATTGCAGTTTATCACTTCAAAAATAACTTCTTTTAAAGCAAACCCTCGAATCAAAACTGTAAATGTTGAATTTGCAACTATTGTATATTAATGTTGGTGTGCAATTGTATGCAAAACCATTGCACAAAAGTTCGTCGTAATAAATCTCAGCGGATTGAATTATCAATTACATATTTTAGCAAGTCTACTGAAGGCCAAATTAGTTTCCCCTTCTAATGCGAAAAATTTCTAATGAAATTATAATGACATTCAATCGCAAAATAATTTTTTAATAGATTAGTACCTAATTAATTTAAGAGGTTGATAGTTTTTTTTTTTATTAGGGATATAAGTCAATGTTTGTTGGTTTTTGTTTTTCAGAATAAAAATTCTGTGTTCATTATATTGTCATAATAAATAAAATAATTCATTGTTAACAATGGTTTATTTTCTTCCTTACGTGAGGTTAACATTCACAAATTTTCAATATACTATTATTAAAACAAATCATAAATCTATTAAAGCACACACGAAAAAACTAACTTTATGATTAGTTTTAATAAAAGGGCCCCAAATATTTCTTTTTGAGAAAATTATAATGAGAGTTGAAGTACTAATACTATTGGTATTAAGTTGTGTCCTTATATTATTGATTTTAGATACATTTTAGTTTGATAAAAACATATAAATGTTATAATTAGCTTCTAAACAAAAATATGATCTTTACGGAATTGGATATTTAATTTGTCTAAGTTTACCATAGGTTGACTAATCAGAATTATTATGCAATGCAATTGATGCAGGAAGGACAAGAACAGATATAGTAATATTGGTAATAACTAATAAAATATATTTATCATAATATTAACAGAATTAGGTACACTTAATTATAAATATTATGTATGTGTGCATGTAGATAGATATATACACCATATACATATATATAAAATAAGAAGACATCAGCTAGCCGATTCGGTATCATTGGTATGAGACTCTTTTCCCTGATTCATCTCGCTAAGAGTGTCCAGCATTGGAGTATCTCTAGTCTCTGGTATAAAAAATAAGACAAATGCACATAAGAGAGAAAGGACACCACATAGCGTTGTAGGAATCCACCAAATTTTCTTTCCCTATAAAAATATAAAATGATTAAAAACTGTAAATATTTTAGTGTTGCAGAAACTAAAAATAAATATTCTTTTGATTAGTGGAAACTAAACATTATAAATAAGTAATATAGGCCTTAGTAGTTTTAAATATTAAAAATAAATATTTATTCATAAATAATCCAAATTTTTGGCCATTCACGCATCATCAGGGCAAATTGTACAACAGTCAATGTTTGTGATGGTGTACATCAGAAAAATATATAACAAGGAAATTTACTAGTCAGAAACAAATAGTTAAATAAATCTTAGCATAACATTCACATGTTTCATTCTGGTACACAGAGTTGAAGTGGCTTTATCCTACTTCCTGAGGACAATTCCTCCTTGGTATTTTTCTTTCTCAAGTCCTCAGAACCAAAAATCCTCTCTACATCCTGGAACTCCTAACTCTACGTTCCTCTATGCACTCTCTTACTTAATATCAAGTCTCAACATAGATTTATACGCCCCTCCCCATCCCTATCCATATCCCTATTCCTTCCCCCCTCCTTATTTTATCGTTATGCTTAATTTTTATTTTATTTTATATATTTTCACTTAACGAGCGGAGGACCCTCAACTCCAAACATCTTATCAAGACCTTAAGTGGACAGGAAGAGATAACCAACAAAAATCATTCAACGCACCTTCAAATACCACAGGTAGAAAAAGGTCAAGGTAATTCAGAGTATCGTTCCGCTAGTGCACTGGTCCGATATGACACTGATATCATGATTTGTTTTGTTTCAGAGGGATCGGAAAAAAAAAAAAAAAAAAAAAAAAAAAAAAAAAAAAAAGATTTATACATCCCCTCCCATAAAACTAATTCCTTCAGCAAACCATTTGTCATTCGTGCTACCTCCTTTTGGAACCCTCTTCCTACCTCCATAAGTCAATCCTCGTCAACTAATTCCTTGAAACAATTCCTGTTCCGCCACTCCTCCACATTCAAACTTCTGCAAACATGTAAAATTACTTACATCTGTATACTGTTTAATTTCAGTCTACAGCACAATTGCACTACAGTCAGCAGTTAATTAGTTTGTATATTTTATTATTCTAAGCCAGACTAAGACTGATAAATTTGTCACTCTTTTATTATTCTTAGGAGACTGCAGTCCCAGAATAAAATTATTTTTTCATTTCATTTCAACATTAAACACAAACAATTATAAATTGAGGAAAAGTAATGATAAAAGGAGTTTCCAATAATGTCAATGACATAATTCTGAAAAAATATTTTAATTAAAAATAAACTGATTACAGAAATTGGGAAGTCCTATCCATCCAAAGGGAATATGCTTGCCTATCTATTGCAGCACCTCAATAGATTGTTTTTATGCATCATGTATAATATTGTGAGACAACTGCAAAAGAACACAATTGAAAATTGACGTTGCATCAAAGCTAACAAGAGCTTCATCTTTCTCTTGACATAAATTATTATTTTTTCTTTTATCTTCAAAGAATTATTATTGTAGTACTGAGTTGAAAGTTCTCATTAAACCACTTTGGACATGTGGTATCGAGTTATGGGGAACAGCAAAATCATCAAATATAAAAAGAATTCAATTGTTCCAGAGCAACATTTTACCGGACATCCTCTCCTTCAGCTTTATCTTAAATCTGCTAATAGCCTATTACCTCATGTTTAAATAGAAAAAAAGGACCAATAAAAATAACAGAGGCTTAGTTATACCGAAAGATAGATGCATTGCTACCAATCTCTGTCTACATACTTCCATCACTGGCCACCATCCAAACCTAATCCCGCAAGATCAGCCTTAATGCAAACATCCCACCTTTGCTTCGCTATACCTCTAGAAAGCTTACCAATGGGCTCCACACATTAACCTTTAATTAGTAAATTAGATTGCCGCATATCTATCACCTTAATTATATTAGTCAGGTACAAATCATGTAGTTCAGCATCGTTTAACAGTTTAAATTCCATGGTTAACTCGTCTTCCTTTGATTCTTATTTTAATCAATACTAAATTTTCACAAACCTTAAGGCATTGTTCATCCTTTAAAATAAGTGACCACGTTTCGCTTTGTAAAGTATCATCATTTTGACAATTTTTAAATTTTGGCCTAGAAGATGGAAGCTAAGTAATTTTGCTACCGAAAAATAGCTACCATTTCCAGCATTCAGCCAAGTCTTAATTTTCTTTTTAATATATTTTTTCTAATTTTCGTCGATCTTAATACTAACATTGCTCTACATGTTTAAATGTGTTTCCTTCAATATCTATATCACCAAAATTGTCCCCATTTCAGCAGCTAACCATATATTTTGTTATATTTGTATTAATTTCTAGCTCCAGTTCTTTACCGGTTTTGAACAACATAAGTAAGAAAGTAATAAAAGTAAGTAAGTAAGAAAAGTATTTAGTTTTTATAGATTCTATGTTGGCACAAAGTTTGTGGAAGAAAAAAAAACAAAGATATTTTTACAAAATGAAAACGACAATTCAAAATCCTTCATAAAATGTTTCCTGCTTTGTTACAAATAAAATCATCCATAACGACCTTAATGTACAATATGTTTCCGATTTATCTCAATCCAGATACCGATCCTTCAATAATAAACTTCTGAACCATCCGAATCCTTTTGTTTCCAACCTTACTTCCTCTTCTATTCCTGATAACCCTCCGAAGGCGACTGAAAAGAAGGTGGCCTTGGGACCTTCTAATATAGTTTCTCCTCATGTTGTATATGTCATGTTACTAGTTTCATATTTACTTGTTGTATTTATCATTTAATATAGTTGTAAATTTCAATAATAATAAAAAAGAAAAGAAAGAATTGTCTTTTTAAAGTTTAAATTGGGTTCTTTGTTAATTGGATTTAATGTTTATTCCCAATCCATGGCATGCCTTTCAACTTCTTCCTTTCAAGCTGTGTGTTTCATTTCTAAATCAGGAAACCTACTCTATACTTATTAGATTTTGAACTGCACCTTACGTTGATATGAGGAGAATATATATTTTTTTTCTATTGCTTTTAAAATGTATAAAATGTTCATTAAAAAAAAAGAAAAGACTAAGTTCAAAATGCGAACCATCCTATGAATGTGTATGTATCAATTTAAATAAATTTAAAACATTATATAGTCACTAAATCATTAAATTTTTTTATTAATAACTAACACTTACCAATATATCAACTATATATGGCGCGGCCATTGTACCAAATTGTGCAACAGTGAGGCTGCTGCCAACTGCAGTATTTCGATGTTCAGTAGGAAATAGCTCTGAGGTCTGAAGGATAATAACTGAAAACACTGCTGATACTGTAAGTCTCCCGATCATAGCCATACTCATCACTGGCCAACCTTAAAACCCAGGTAGTGTTAGGATTATACATTTTTTAAATTAAAATTGATAAACAAATAATTTAAAAACACAAAATAAATTTATTTTTGCTTAACAATAAAAAAATAATCCTGCACCAAAATAGCTCATGAAGGTTCTTGGTTTCAGTACTTGGTAATGATCCACGGCTTCTTGATCAATGTTTATACAAAGAGATAATGTAATCAGTATCAATCCTGAATCATCAGGTTTTTCCTCAACGCAATGAAAGATCAGATTTTATATACTACATATACATATATGCAGGAAATAAGTGAATCCAGACTTAATCTACTGCTGATATAACAGAAAAAAATTGCCTACCCATAATCAAACTTGGACCTCGGTTTCTATGTAAGATAATATTCTATACAGTTCATATTTATTTGATTAGTGAAAACGATTAGACAGTTGGTAATTCACACAAATTAAATGTTCAATTTCATGAATATGTTGGAAAATACACAGACTCTTACTAATCTTTCTCATTTCCCCCAACGTGACAACAGCTGCTTGGTGTATGGTGAATCAGCATTGTGTACGACTAATCATACATTATGAAACAATCTTTGTTTTTATTGGCTACATTTCTTTATGAATATGAAGAAATATTTCACATTACTTTTCACACAGTACTAACATTTTTTTCGCAACTATATTATAAGAATTTTTTTTTTTTATTATTTATGCATTATTTATTTTATTTTATTTTGTCAAGTAAAATTTCATTTTAACTAATCTATAATACACTTTTCATAATGCTTATTTCAAATTAATTTTTCAAATAATCATTACTTTTTTATTGTTTTTATTGTGCAACTGTGTGTATATATTTAAATATTTTATAAATAACATATGCATGCTATATTTTTTATGATATCTAACACTATGGCTATTAGTTAAATTTAACTTTTTTTTCTGTTCTCTTATTCTTTTATTAGCAAATGCACTGTTTTAACATTCATATATTTTTAATAACAATGCGTACATTTAACTTTTTTTAAATTATGTTTTACTAACTAGAACAGGTCCTTGGGCAAGAAATAATCTTCATTTTTCTGTACATCTTTGTTGTTCTTAAAGGGCTTTATTCCAGAATAAAGTTATTTTCTATTAATTCTATAAAGTAAGACCATAATTTAAATAAGAATGAGAATATATTCTAAGGCAATATTTACAGAAGAAACGAATGAAGGAAATTATTATACTTTTTCCCTTCTTTTTTTTTCAATTCCTATCCAGCCATTTCTATTTCTGGCATATGGAAAGGGAGGGGAGGAGGAAAGAAGAAAGGGAGTGTTGTTCTAAAGATCCAACCAAAGCTATTCCGACCAGAATGGAAAGATCGAAATTCATTCTGTGAGTCTGCCTCGAAATAAATTTCAACCAACCTAGGCCAAATTCAAATTCTGCTTTATTTGGGCAAGATTTTTCCCCTTTATTCTCCCACCTTGTAGACTTATTCATTATAACTAATTCTAGGTCTTGCTTTTGGCCTCGTGCCTGAAGGTCAAGTCTCAAAAACCTTCAATGCCTCTCGGTCCTGATTCGCAGTACATACATGACTGAACCACCGCAACTAGCATTTCTGTAAGGTGTCTTTTAATGTAAGGATCTTTATGTCTTCCCTTATCCTGTCGTTCCTTACACAATCTCTTCTCATTTTACCTGCTACTCTGTGCAGGTATTCCATCTAAACTGAGGTAATTTGGCTGATATTTTTGTTATTTATGACCCAACTTTCAATTCTGTACATCAGAGTAGGGAGAAAGTCCTAAAATGGTGTTGCAAATTTGATAATAGACCTCATTTGTCTTTTTTATTCTATTTGTCTTTCTTGGTCTGTCCTTGCCGTATTGCTAATTACTGTTCCTAAGAAGGTATAATCATTAGTTGTTTCCAATTGTGCTCCATTTAAGTAGAATTGCTCATTTCTTGTTCCATCCCTGGATAGAATAAGTACTTTTTAAGCATTGGCCTTCATGTTCTTACACAAAAGCAGCTTCTGGCACTCAGTTATCACTTGTTGCAGTTTCTCTTTAGTATCTACAAGTAGCACAATATCACCTGGGAATAAGTTGTATTTTGTGAGAATTGTCCAGAGATTCCACTTTTCTATCAATGTCCAGGGTGTTCTCCTTTAGCAAATCTTATGGATCTCATCCATCAGAATCATGTAGAGAAAGCCGGACTCAAGAATGTTAAACCAGAGCAATGCTTTGATAAACTCGGCTCCTACAGCACCCTGGAAATGATTATACTGTTCATGAACACTACTTTCTTATCAAGTATTGAGTCCAAGACCCATCATGGATATTAGTAGTAGCTGTACAGGTATAGGAGGATCAGCCCATTCCATTATTTAAAAATTAAAGTTATGCCTCAATTAATAATTTATAAGTAATGTACTAATTAATAAATTGCTATAGTGTCAACTAATATTTTATAAATAAAATCTTGATAACACATTCTGATGATTACCTTGAGGTACAAACATTATAATCAGCACAGCAATACCAGAAACTGTAAATAGTGCTATTCCAGCACTCCTACGGCCATAATATGTAAGAACGACTAGAGGAAGAATAGTATAGCCAGGAACCTCACAGATTCCATTGAGCCCAACATATAGGTACTCATTGACGGTAAAGTTAGCTCCATTAAGTGCTAAAACAGAGTGAAAAGGTGGTGGTTACTAATCACATATTATATACTAGCATATTATATGAAATAGATTAATATCTTACCAATAACATAGTAGTATAAGTTTCCAACAAACCATCCTAAGTAGCAAATCAGTATTCTTTTTGTCAGTTCAAATGTTGAGAAAAGCATAAAGTAATTTTTCAAGAAAATGATCACTTTTTTATACCAAGGATGATTTTGATCCTACAAAAATAAAAGATAAATATTTAAACTTATATTAAAAAAATAAGATCAATTAAAACAAAATATTCATTCTATTAAGACCTGAACAATTTTTTGATGGTGAGCATTTCCTTCAAAATCAAGGCAGCACTTACTACCAATAATTATTGATGCCTTTTCTAGCTTACCACGTGTTATTAACCACCTTGGTGATTCTGGTAAATACCTGAGTCAAAAAGGAAAAAATAAATATTTGTTTTGTTAAAACAATTACCTAGTTTAAAGAAAACAATGCAAATTATTACATAATGGTTTATTATTTTTAAACAGTCACAAATAAAAAAATAAAAAATATTATTAGTGCTCAAGGGTGGATCTTAGGGGGGGAGAGAGGGGGGAGGGGGAAGGGCTTTCCGGCTGAAGCCTCTATACACCAAAAAAGATGGTAAAATGTAACCATATTTTACAGAAAAAAAATACTAAAAACTATCTCTTAAAGTATTCTTTTCTTAAAGTATTCTTATTCGTGTAATTATATTTAATAGGACTTCAAGAACCACTTAAACATTATTTCATACAGGTTTCTTTTTTTTTTAAATTAATTATCGGTATATATATGGAAAAAAAAATCTTTAGGGCTGAAGCCCCATCCTCCTCCCCCAAAATTAAATCCTGGTCTGCTAGTGGTTGTGCTCCAAAACATGACGCTCTGTACTTCTTCGATGAGAGCCTGATATAAAAATTATTCACAATATTTTCAAAATACAAGAAATATATGAAACCTAAAATTAACAATTAAAATTACATACTAATTTGAGCAACCAGATTTATTTATATGATAAATATAAATTAAAATATGTACATATGTTTTATTTAGTTTTTGATAAATAATTTGAATATAGAAAATAGAATTAATAAATATGAATACTAGGAATAGTTTGCATATATCCTTTTCTAAAATTTCTTTTGAATATTTATTATTTAATGTATAAAAAGGTCACAGAAGCATAGCATGAATCTTTATTAAGAGTAGACTAAATGATTTCTAAAGAAGAAATAAATATCTGTTTCACATTGTTTTTCTTATATTTATTTTCCTTTTGTATGCTTTTTGAAATATATTGTATCACTCACATTCCTTCTTGAATTGAACTTTTCCAATAACTATAAAAAAAAAAAAAAACATCACTGTATCCATAAAAAGTTTTATTGGGAAATTCATTAGGCTACTTCGAAACTAAGGCCTTTAATTTTTGCTTGTTTTTTGTTATTTTAATAGCTTAAACAAAATAAGTTTGATAAAATAAGTCAACATGGAATATTATTAATTCTGAATAGTAAAAATAAAATTTATTCTAAAACAAATTTACACTTAATAGAAATGAAAAATCTAATTAGAACTTCTTGCTCTGGTTTCCTATCTAAAACTTTTCTAATATCTTCTTAACATGTTAAAATACTTACAATATTAAAAATCACCCTTCTGCATTTTCATTTTTTTTTTTTTTTAATTTCAATATAAATTATCTTATATAGCATGACTATTGACTGAATACGGAGAAAAACATGTAATATTTCCTTGAAATATTTAATATCATACAAATTAGGAAAATAAGAAATTTTTCATATTCTTTTATATTTTAAGAAATGTAAATTAATTGATTTACAATTATTTGATTGATAATTGAAAATTGTGGAAAAGTTTTGTTTTTAATGCAAATGCAATTGCTAGAATTTGTTTTATCAATTCATTATTCATTTTTTTTTTTTTCAATTCATTTAAATCTAGTATCTAAATTTCCTATTCTAAAGGCTGTTGTGAAATATTAGAATTTGACACCAGTGTTGGCTCAAGCTATATTATATGCCGATGACTATGATGTTAAATAATGGCGAATCCCTATAGAAAACAAATGTATACACGTATCTGGAGACAATCATCAATGAAGATGGCAAAATAGACCAGGAGGTACTAAATCGGGCGATGAAGGCCAATGGAATATATTATCAGATAGCCAAAATAATCATAGGCAAACGGGATGTAAGCAGAAAGCTCAAACTCACGATATATGGCGATGTTACTCTCAGTGCTTCTGTATGGATCTGAACGCTGGACAAACCTCGATAAGCATGTAGGCAGGATCACAGCAGTGGAAATGAGATATTTCTGAAGAATAGCTGGCAAAACTAAGAGGGACTATGTCAGAAATGACAGAATTCATGAGGAATTGGAGGAGTCACAGTCCACTCTACTAAAAATTACCAATGACTTACATATTACAATGGATGAAAAAATGCTAACTGTTTTAATACTTCTCAACTTTTCCAAAACTTTTGACTCCTTAGATCACTCTATACTCTACAATAAATTAAAATCTCTGTCCATCTCCAACAGCTCTATTCTTTGGTTTCAGTTTTTCCTTTCCGACTGGACTCAAGCAGTTAGCATTCCGAACCAACATCTATCTTCCTTCCTTACGCTATCCTCTGGAGTGGCCCAGGGTTCGAGCAATTCCCCTCTCCTTTTTAACTCCTATATAAATCCATCTACCACTGTTTACCCCATTTATACACTGATGACTTTCAAGTCTATTTATCCTTTCATCCTTCTGACCTATTAGTCGCGTTCCCCAATATTCAGGCACATCTAGATAGGATCAGTGTCTGGACAAGTCTGAATAATTTAAAGCTAAACACGATGAAAACTCAGGCCATTGTTATAGGTTCCAGATCTCTTATTAAACCCAACTCCTTCCTTCCTCCTTTAGTCATCAATGATCATCCCATTATATTCAATTCCTCCGTCAAAAAGCTAGGAAATTCACCATTGACAAAAACCTCTCATGGAAATTCCATATCACTCTCATCTCCTGAGAGTCAATAGTACCCTTTGGTTATTTCATCGCTCCCATCACCTACTCCCAAAATCTATCCGCAAGTTCCTTGTATCCTCTCTTATTCTCCCCCCCCCTCTCTTTGACTACAACTGTGTGGTGTACGGAGGCATCCTGATGGGGCTCAAGGATAAATTGAAGCGACTTATGAACTCCTTAAGATTCGTATTTGGTACTTCGAGGAGGTCTCATGTGTCCCACATTTACGATGAGTTAAACTGGCTGTTCCCTTCTTTCCGGCGACAATATTTCCTTGGGACTTACCTATTCCAAATGACCGACACCTGGCACCCTTCCTACATCTACAGTTTCCTACAGTTCAAACCCGTGGTCCACTCCGTGACCTTTATACACCTTCCTATAGAACAAAGACATTTGAATATTCCTTGATTGCCCAATACACTGCCTTCTGCAATTCCTCGCCATCTGATATCCACCATGCCTCTTCCTTGTCCTCATTCAAATATCAACTCTACCAATACCTTCTCACATACCAAAATGATGCTGTATAATGAAATCCTTTTATGAATCAAATTTTGATTGAGGTGAATGGTTGTTGAAATTGCTTGAGTTTTAATTTTAAGAATCAACTCATAGTGCTTATTACATTTTGTTTTTTATTTCCACTGATTTCTGTTTTTCTTTTCCTTTCAATAATTTTGGTGTTTTTTTTAAATGGTTTTACTTTTTGTTTTATATATATTTTAAATGAAGATATTGTATATATTCTTCAATTTTGATTATTGTAGTTTTTGACCAGATATGGTTATTGTTTTTTGTTCATAATTTCTATTCTTAAGAGATCTTGTCCCAGAATAAAGTTTATTTTCTATTCTAATCTATTTTATGTCTACATTATGACTACAATGAATGAAGAATACATACCAACAATGTATTAAAAGGAAGATTGTAGGAACAGAAATAGCCAACTGTAACTGCTGCCAATTATTGGTGAAATAGGCAGCCAATGGAAGAAGTATTAATCCTACTGAGTATGACACATTATAAAGGCAGCCTAAGTATGCTCTGTAATGTTTCACCGTTAACTCTGACACTGCAAAACAAATAATTAATAATATCTAGTAAGAACTAATACTATAAAAATTTTAATGAACCTATCTTTTTTATTGGTACAATTTTAGTGGATATTTAAGATACGAAAAAGTGTATTTTTTTCAGATGAGAGTTTTTTTAATCAATTTGATAAGTCTTTTATTGTTATCACTTTTTTTGTTTATGATAAATTTTAATGATTAATGTTATTGCTATCCTATTTTGTTTTCCTCATTTAATTTTATTTTTCATATATATATTCATATTATTTTTTTTGTTTTTTTTTGTTAAACCTGCACTATTATAACTCATGAGGGGTCTTCAGTTCAGTGTAGGGTGTATGAATAAATTCCCACCATTTTTCGATAAAAATTAAAACTTTATTTATAAAATATGGAATAGAAATTACCGTTTCAGCATTTCCAAACAAGGTTTAAACAGGTTTGCAACATGAGGTCGAACGTTTCCTACAGTAAAAATACCTAAGCATGTCTGCTCATTTTGTGGATGCTTTTGTTTCAGGACTTGACTCAAATGTATCAATTGTAGTCTATAGCAATCACCTATGATATTTTCGGGGCTGAAACAACTCTTTTATTGGTTGCCTGGATGGCCATCATCTCCAAAACCAAAATCATTATTTTTAAAGCTTGAAACAATTATCTGCATGTTCTTCCTGATCAAACATAATTTCTATAATTTATACAAGAATTCTAAACATTTCGCTGCAGTTCTCTTTTAGAAAAAATAATATAATAAAATTTCTACACAAAAACCGTTTTGAGGTTACAAAACACTCCATGTTTAAACAGATATGAACAATGTTGTATACACTTTGAGGACTTAAAATATACTGATAACCGAAGTACAGAGGATTAGCTCTTGAATAAAGTTTGTTTCAGTGTTGCCAGATGCAGGTAGCTAAACAAAAATTCCCTGGACGGAAATTCATTCACACATCCTATACTTTGTAAGGAAGCACTGTATCATGGCCAATGATTGGCGATGATAAGGTAGAGATTCTTTTTATTAAAAGGGAATTAAATAATCATCTATCAATTATTAGCTATAGCACTAAGTAGAAACACGAGCTAATGGTAATAAAAACAGGGATGGTAGTAATTAGTATTGGGTTATGGGTTAAGAAATTAAAATATTATTAAATGATAAATAAATACCAATATTGTGAACTGTTTTTATCCAGAATCTAAAATATGCAAATATGCACCTCAAAAAATTAAATATGATATAAAATAATAGAAGAAGCAAGTTCATTTCACAAACTTTTTAATGATAAATTTAGAAACTCTTACATGAAAATATTATTTTAAAAAAATTCATGGAACGGAGAAAAAAATGTTGAATAAAAATAGTAAAACATAAAATTTATTCAAATTTAACTGTTAAGAAAAATTTACTGTCTTAGGTGAGAAGCAAAATTAAATTTTCTGTTTAGAACAAGTTAATTTAAAAAAAAAAAAATGTTTTCAGTTTGAGAAACCTCACAGGAATGTTAACTAAATAACTAACTAGATAAATAAAACCACTACAAAATTAATACTTGAATTATCCTTAAAATTATTTTGAAATATTTCAGCATTAAAATTAACAACTGAACATAATATGATATTGCAATTAGTTGCTAGAAAAGTTAAACGTTGATCAGAAATTAAAGAATAAAGATAAAAAAAATCACAGAAGTTAAGTAAATTATTGATCTAATCCAGGCCTGGCTCAGATTCACATTACATTGTATAGCCTTTATTTTAATTTTATACTTTAGTTTCTTTTTTTTTATACACAAATTGTATTAAACAAATGAAAATTTGCAAGTTTCATTCTTATAGGAAACAGAAAATTTATTAGTTTTAAAAGCTCCTTAAAATGCAGTCTTGCTGAAGAATAATGATATATATTAATCACAATTTAATAATTTACTTAATGATATTTCATAAATAATATTTGAAAAAAAAAATCATTGTTATAAGGCACGAGTACCTTGTCCATTTAATATCCATATACATCAAACAAATATTATGAAAAAACTCAGAAGAAATTCGTGAAAGAAAGAATTAGTGAATATCTCGAGAGTTAATTACATTGAATCAGAGTCTGACAATAAAGTTATCCCTATATTTACTTGTATTATATATATATATATATTTACTTCAGTATATATATATATATATATATTTATATATATATATACTTATACTTATATTTATATACATGTATATATATATTTATATACATATATATATATATATATATATATATATATATATATATATATATATATATATATATATATATATATATATATATATATATATATTATTACTTTGATATATATATATATATCAACAATCCATTTATCTAAAGTGCAGTCTATAGAATTTACAGATCATAAAAGTAGCCCATGAACTCATATGGGTTGGCCAGGTCTGGTTTAAATAAAAATAGTTAAATAAACAGAGATTGAGTGATAACTTCTTTAAGTATATCATACATCATGCAACGCCATGCAGATATTTTTTAATACTATACATATTAAACTTTTTAAGCGTAAGAAAAACAAACTGTAATTGATATGAACAAATCACCATAAAACTTACATGGAGTCCTACTTTCTATGAGAAACGAAGGGACAGAAGTGCTTCTTTACCATCCCTTCCACTGGTTTTGGACCTGAGACATATTCTTAGTACTAGATTCATGGAAAGAATTGGATTTTTTTGTTATTTTTACTAAACTGAAACGTCTCATATGACAGATACATTTATCCTGGATTGGAGAGAAACTAAGAACTGTATTCATACATTTTTCTAAGCTTTCGTCAAATATTAAATTCACGTTTGAAACCAAACCTTTTCCTATACAATGTATGCAACAAAAAAATATTTAAAGTTTTTTTTTAATGGCATGGTCTTATTGCGCACTATAATTCGGATCTAACAATTTATCTACTCCAAATAACCTTAGTTCAGCAAACCTGTCGTACCAAAAGGTCATATGATAGGCAGTTTCATCCCCACGGGGAAATAAACTACACATAGGTGACTTCGTTAACCTGAGTTTAAATATATGATAATTCCGTTTGCAGAGACCTATGTAGATACTGTCATTTTTCTAAAGGCGGTGTCACACGATGGCCTAAAAATTTGGGCGAATGTTCACAGCAACATTCATAGCAAAACCTTGAATGGTTCCGCAAGTGTGATATGAATGGTTCGCACAATATGAGACGAATATATAGACGTTACAGATATTACAGAAAATTAAATGTTTATTATAATGAAACTATAAATTATTCTTATAAGTAAATAGGTACTTGTTTTGTCAGTGCTGTAACATTTAATTAATAATTATTATATATAATTTATTATCAAGATTTGAAATCGATAATTACTTTTTCCACAAAATCATGTAATAATTATTATATTTGATATATAATTTTAAAATTATGCCTAATTTATAAATTAAATAGATCTTTGATGTTTATTGATTCGATTAAAAATAATGATACGTTTTTACATAAACAATAATGATTAAATTGTGATAAAAAACAATTTTGATCAGAATACAAAAATTACATTTTACAAACAAATTAATATTTATATGAATGTATTCGTTATTAAAGTACATATTTTTTAATACACTATTCATACTGGTTATTAGGTATGGTCAACTTTTTTTTTTTTGTTCTATGAATGAATTCTAATTTATTATTTTAACCAAGAAAAGATGTTTTAAATTCAAAATTTATGACAAAACATTTTGATTAATTATTTTATGTTAAATTTAATTTTAATATTTTGGAAGTTTAATTTAAGTAGTAGACCTGTAGTACAGCAGTTTTCTATAAATTATTGTTTAGTTTTCTCAACATATGAGTATGTTTCCCTGGTACATTTTTTGCCCTAGCTCAGGTGATATAATGATGAAGCTTAAGCCAAACTCTGGTTCAGGTGTAAGAGGATTATTATCAGAGTTTTTCCAAGCTAGTTAATCAGCCTTACTGTTGGCTACAATAATGGAATGTTCTGATATTCTTTTAATAGATCCCTTATTATGCAGAACAAGGTTATTTAGAATTTCATAACATTTTTTATACCTTACCATTTCATCTTATTACTGCATTACAATTTTCGACAACCTTTTATCTCATAGAGTAATTGCTGAGTGCTCTTGTAGCTGCCTGATTGTTAAGGTAAATGGTGGTCTTATTCCCTTTCAGCCCATCTTGTATGGAAGTAAATATTTTGTAGCATTATAGAAGTACAATGATAAATTGCTATAACTTCCAACTGAAATAATGTTTCTTAATTGTCTTTCCTCTAGGCGTTGTCTCCAGAGCCAAAGGTCATAAGCGAACTGCCTTCTTTTAAAGATATTATATAATTATTACATAATATATGTAATGTTTGGTCTTGAAAAAATTAGAAGGTAAAACATAAAAATAAAGTAATCGCTGCCACCCCTTCCTCTCATTGGACCTTTGGATTGGTAAGGAAGTCAAGTTTTAATTACTTCAAACTATGTTGTAAATATTGTGGATGACATTTTAGAGTTAATTTCATCTCATCTACATCTATTTCTTGACTGAATGATTGTTAATGTCATTTCTATGGTATAGATATGAAACATACAATTCTAACAGTCTATGCAGGGAGCTTTCTAACAGTTAAAATAGATTTTACCTAATACTAACGTGACAACAATGTTTCTATTGTTTTTTTATCTAGTTCCATTAACCCTGAAATATTTATATAGGTATTTACTTAGTACTGTTGAAATTTGAATATTCTATCTATGTTTTCTAATTCTTCTAATTTTATAAACTAGCAGCATTTACGTTATGTAATTTTCACTAATTTTTTTTTTTTTTGAGGACTAAAACAACTGAAATATGTATTTTTATTCGTGAAATCCGCTTTAAAAAATAAATGAAAATGTTTTACAACCCAGACTTTCAAAAGAGATTTGCATATTCTTAATGAATTTGCCAAATAAAGAAACCTAACAATTAGATGACTCATCTGATTATGAAACAGGCAATAAATATTGATTCTTCAGGACTCTAATTGATGACAGCAACAAAAAATAAAAAAAATAATTATTTAGAAATATTAACAAGAACACAATTATTAAAATTTAAAAAAAAATTACCATGTATAAGTAATGAATATGAAAAATCACATTTTTTTAATTAATTAATTTTATAAATTTATCAAAACTGTTTTGAGAAACGAAATGTGATAAACACAAATCTATGACTAAAATAAATACATTGTTTGCAATGGGTAAGTTAAAAGTGATACATAAGTTCGTTTTTTGTCACTTCAAATATAGGTACATTTGTATTTATTACTTAAACATGAAATAAATCAGGAATATTATCAGATCAAAATGCACTGCAACCAATCCTGGGTTAAAACTCATGGTTGTTACTAACTTAATTTTCTTAGTATGTTGTCATAAAATAATTTTTAACTTAATATTATATATAATATAATATTATCATAAAAATGGTTCTATAATATAGTGTTGAACAATAGTTTATGAGAATACTACATGAAACTGTTAAACTTCAACACCAGTAAGTAAATTAAATAATAGCAATAATTCATGAACAACAATACATTTGCTTTTTATTTATTTTTTCTTAATTTTTAATAAAAAGTTCAGTCAATTATATGTCACTTTATTAAAGAATTCTCACAATATAGGCAATTTTTATTGTAATTTCGACTGAATTAATTTTTTTTTTTAAATATTATATCTTATATTAACACTCAGCTAATAATCTTAACAAATGGCCAAAACCAAAGCTTGTTTGGAAAATATCAAATTAAAGTAATGCCAACCAGTTTGAATTAAGAACTTTTAACCCTTCATAGGCTAAGGTGTCTTTAAAGACACCTTCCACATTTTACTTGTCCAAGGGAGCAACTGATTCCATTCATATCTTTTTGAGCCACAGTTCATACCCCTGTAGCCTCCCAACATTAGTACATGTGACAAAAGTCGATTTATTGTTATCGGAAATGAACTATTAACAATATACTGAAGCATATCATCATAGTTTACCACACTGTTTCACATTAGTCACCCGAAAAGTTTCCAATGTACAAAAATATATGTTATTCGATTTAAATATGAGCTAAAATGAGTGAATTAGTTTTAAAACATTGTATTTAAGTTCTTATGTGTTTCATTTCCTATTCTGGAGAGGAATAAAATTTTACCATGAATTTTAATGATGGTGTACTTAATTTCATCCTCGCCTAATAGCAACAAATGTGCCTAAGGTACATGATTTTAAATTATTTATTTTTTTTTACCATTTGTATTCACAAATATGTATAAAAGTTGAGGTAAAAAGATTTTGTCTCAGCCAAAAAAATTTAACATCACTTCTGATGAAGAAGAGAGCGACAATGGAGAAGAAAATGTAGACAAATGCCCCAAAATGGCTAAAGCAAAGCTGAAAAATGAAAGTAATAAAATATTGGAAGATTTCAATATTGAAGATGAAAATTTAAATAATATCCACTGCAATGGATTGTTGATAATGTGTGAAGAAGAAGTAGCAGATCCCATTTCCACTGAAGTATGTGAAGAAACTTCAATCCCAAAATTTGAACCCCCTAATGGGAAAGAGTGTAATACTTCTAATGGTAAAAGACCCTAAAAAAAGAAAATTGCAAGACCATAATTTAGGTGAGCAAAATATTAATATTTATTTCATATTACTCTATCCTTTTTTCCCAACGTGTATCTGTTGTTAAAAGAAACACCTCTAAAATAAATTTGACTTTAAAACTATGTTTAATACAAATTGTGGAGGATATTCTCCTATACCGGCGAGCTAAAAGAGCTAGTGGAGCCAGAACACCACCAATTGCAGTATTGATAAAAATAACAGCTGCAGCAGTCACACCCGATGCAGCAAGACTTGATAAGATGCACCACTGGCAAGTATTAACTACAAAAGGAAAGTGCAGATTGTTGCCAGAATCAAATGGTTGCTCATGAGAAAAATATAACGTGAGAATGTGTAACACCAGTGAGAGGTCCTATTTTCTTGAATTTCATGGACAATGGAAGGCGTAACGTTTTTCATTGATTTATGTTTTGCATTCTATTATATTTTGTTCACAGTATACTTATTTTTTATTTACAACATGTTTCTTTTATAGCCTAATAAATTATTTAATTACATTTTTAAAAACTATGATGTCAGTTTATTAGCCAAAGTGAACTTAAAAACACCACCATTGATTTACTGTGATTGGCCCAAAGTGAACTTAAAGACACCACCATTGTTTGACGGCAATTGGCCAAAGTATGCTTAAAGACACCATGCAGTATTTTTATAAAGAAAAAAAAAAATGAAGTTAAACCATACATATTCTAATTATTTAGAACACAAAAAAGAAAGTTTAAGGAAAATTTTTATTTCAAGTCGTTTTTTGAGTGCCTGGCCAATTAACGGTTAAATCTTAGAGTATAGGTAAAGAATTAAGCAGTATACTGCGGTATTGCATACAACAGTATGTACAAGACTGTTGTATGCAAAGGAAATTAGAAATCCCCATCTAACCAAACACATTTTCATATAAAATTTTCATAAAAATAAAATAAAAATAATTATTCACTACTTCTATATCATACATATACTTCTACATACCCATATACAAAATATGTAGCAGGGGAAAGTATAGTGATCGTGAACAGGATAGTACAAAAAATGAAATTATGTATTAAAATTAGGAATACGCTTGGGATTTCACTTTTATTTTTAATGACTCTTTATATCATCAACTTACACATTTATAAAGTTTTTCATCAAAAAGGCTCTAACAATTTTGACTAAACTTTGTACATCAATATAAAATAAATGGTCTTTAGATCTTATCCTTATTGAAATAATATGTTAGGATTAGCCAAATTTTCAAAATTTCTTTCCATAATGTACATTTCATTTTGTTTATTAGAAAGAATTAATGGTCTATAATTGTTAGTAAAAGCAAGGATGACTGCCTGAGAATAGGTGTTGTTTTGCAATGCAAAAAATATTAAATTACAGATCTATTTCTTACAGAACAAAAATCACAGTGTATGAGAAAATGCACCCGTCGTCACCTATGGCTCTGAGACTAGGGTGATCTCTAAAGGCTACTCGCATGGGAGAGAAGGGTTCTCCGCAGAATCTATGGCCTGTTGTACGAATAGGGACAATGGAGAATTCACACTAATAAAGAACTGTATGAAATGTATGCGAGACCGGATTTTATCTCAATTGTGGGGGAAAACCAGATCATACGGTTGGACCATGTGGCGCGTTTGCCCCGAGACACGACTCTTAAACGCTTGCTAGAGGATCGGCCTCCTGGAAAACGTGGAAGGAGAAACTACACTTCAGATGGCTGGATCAGGTGGAGGACAGTCTGAAAACGATGGGAATTTAAAGATGGAGAATGGTCGCTCGGAGAGGCCAGGTTCTTACAGGACCGTTGCACCAAGAATAAATAAATAAAAAAAATTGTTAGTAGTAACAAAAGTGATAAATACTAATTATAAAAGAATCTAATAATTAACTAAAGGAGAAAATGGAAGAAATATTTTACCAGGTTGGAAAATAATTTTCCAAAATAAGAGTAGTACTGTAGTCTTATTCGTATAAGATACAGTTGTAAAGTTACAAACTTTAGAAAAATGGATATCTAACATATGTGGTTGTAAATATTGAACGTTTAAATTGGAGCATTTAATAATTCCTATTTTATTTTGATTGGGAAATAAATGTTTCCATGAAAATTTAATGATAGATCCAGAGAATTTTTTTACAACTTTTGATAATCCAAAAATATATAGTGCACAGGATTGTCATGGTTCATATTAATTGCTGTAAGTTTGTGTTTATAATTAAAGTAATATTATTCAGGCTTATTAAATAAAAAAATAAATAAATTCTATAGAAAATAAGATGGTGAGTAAAAGTTTTGTGATGCATTTCAACAAATTGTTTTTTAAACTAGAGTAGGATTTTTAACTATATAATAATAATGGTTATTATGGAGACATATTACTCACATATAGTATAACCAGCTTCGTATACCCCAGAGCCAGCAACCCCGACTAGTATCCTCAAAATAATAAATAATAAATAATCATTAACTAAGGCTCCAGCCGGTCCAGCTACCATATACAGAAAGCATGAAAAGCAAAATATCTTCTTTCTTCCGAATCTAAATGAATGAATCACATTTAAATATAAGGTTACCAAATTATTATTAAATAAAAATTAATAATAATTACAAAAATAAGTTATATTTAGATGATCTTGAAGATAGAAGACGATCTCTCTAGTCAAAATTAATTACTAAACTACTAAAGACTTAGTCAAATTAAAAAATATAATATTACTACCACATTATATAATTAAATATAAGCCTAAAGGAGTATTTTAACTGGGTAATAAATGTTACATTCTGTGGAATAAGTAATATAAATAACAAATGCAGACTGAAAACCAAAAGCAGTACATCACACATTTAGAAGTGAAAATCATTTATTATTTGCCTGAATCTTATATTTAATAGCAGTAATATGGTATTTCAGAAAATGTTTCAATTCAGAAAAATTAAGTAGGTTATTAATTCACTTTTAATTGAGTCTTTCATCTTTTTTGTTTTACAATTTTACAAATATGTCCTAATTTTAACATTGGTGATTCTTTGAGAAGTGATGAGTGCTTACAAATAGCAGATATTCCATTCAATAAATGCATTACATGTAATGCTTGCTTAACCCTGACTCTGATTTTTGTTATCTGTGATTATCCATAGAATTTTCATTTAACATTTTATAATATTAAGTTAATTCTTAAGTTTTTACTTTCCATATTTTTGAGTTTCATGTAAAAAAAAAAAAAAAATATTCATTTCTATTCCTATCATTTTAAAGGATTAACATAGCAATTTTTTCTTTATTTCTGAGTTTTAATTTTTCCATATTTCTGAGTTTTATGCAAAATAAAGTTTGGGTTGGCTCTAGTCAGATTTTTGCTATTGTCAATCGCCTGAAGACCAAAACGTCAGAACACAAGGAAATAAGTTTACTTGTTGTGTGTTTTTCTTTATTGATCATAACACTCAACAAAATTTTTCTGACAATGTGTCAATATGAAACACTACTATCTGCATCTTCTGATGTAGATGATTTGAGATCCACCCATGACAAAATAAATATGAAAAATTAAAATTGATCCAGGACATTGAATAAATGATAAAGAATAATTCATCTCATTTCATGGTGATAGATCCCAGTAACAGGTCTTGCCCTCTCCTAACCATTTCCTTCAATCATCATGGCCTTGTGCCATAGCCATACAGTACCTAAATCTCAGGATATTCCAAGTATCTCTTGTCTCACCATCAGACCACGTCAGCTTTGGTCTACCTCTTCTCCTTTTTCTGTGGGTTGGTTGTGTCAGCAATACTTTAGCCATTTCTTCATCTTCCTTCCTGGCAATAATCGCTGCATATCTTAAGCACCTCAACTTTACAGCAATAGCTTCCCAAAAGGATAGTACAGTTCCTAGTTTGTACGTCACTTCCATTCTTCTCCAACTTTCAATCCTCCAAAAACAGCAGAGAATTTTTTTTTCAAAAATATAGATTTTCTTTTCACTGGCCTTGGAAGTATGATTCCAAAATTTCTTGGATGCAGCCCGCCAATTTAGATATGAAGCTTGGTCTGCCTGGAAAATATCTAGCTGCTTAGCTGTTAGCTCAGCTCAAAGTAGTGTTTTTTGGCTGATGTTATCTGTCTCCATTTCTCAGTATTGCAGTTATTATCCTGAGTGAACAAAGATCCAAGATAAGTAAACTTTAAAGCCTTTTCAAATTTATGAAGCGCAACAGTAACTGTCTCATCTGGCTAGTAAATTTCATGTTATTTTTTTCTGCTCTTCCTCACCTTTTAGGTTATAGGGTTTTTTTCCAGAGCAGGAGAATTATGTCGAGTTAGAAGTCCCACCAGCACCGGAATTTGAACTTGTAATCTTTGGCTTATTATGAGATTGCCAAGGCAAGGTGTTTTTTACACAACATGTTAGTCTGCTCGGTCACCCTGCCTCATGTGAATTTCATCTATTACCATATACGTACTCCATAGTCCAAATCTGCTGGAAGGACCAGCCAATGCCAGAAAGCATTAGTCACAATCTGCAGCGAATGTCCCACAATGTCTATTCATCAGCATCGGCCAGCAATAGGGTAAGCTTAATAAATATGTTTCGTTGTCATTCACATAAACCAGCATCTCCTTAGGGCCTTCTGAAGTGCTAAGTTAAACAACAAACAGACTTATGCATCTCCTTGCCAGAGTACTTCACAGCATAAAATTTCTCACATCTGTCACCATTTATTCTAATCACACATTTTTCATGACCATTATCAAGCTTTACAGTAAAAATGATAGTTGTCAAAAGTAGAGGGTTAAATAACTAAATTTTGTTTTATTAATCAGATTAAGATAAAAACAATTTAATAAATAGAAAGATTACTGACTGTTATATTATTAAATACTATCTAAACTATTAAATAAAAAGAGATATTTTGACTAACTGGCATATTATTGTTCTATTAAATACTATTAAATATGTTTTATTCCCAATACTTTATAACTTAAACTCTAGCCTAGATTTACTTTGGAAGGAAGAAATAAAAAAAAATAGTATACATACACACACCCATATTAGTAAAAAATGTTTTGGAATTAATTTTTTGAAACACTAAAGCCTTCCAAAGAAGAAATGCATATTTTGTCAATCCAAACCTGTCAGCAAAAAGACCAAAGATAAATGCTCCAAAGAATTTTCCAATAGCAACACCAACTTGAGCAGTTGACCTCAAAGGCAAATTATCACAAACCAAGTCCCACTGTCAATGTGAAACACACACTATTACTAGAAAATACAGTTCTAAAAATAATATCATAAAATTAATACATACCTGACTGACTATTGTTTGACCTTTAGTTTCTTCATCAAAAATGTAGCCATAACATTTTATGACTTCCGGTTTTTCTGTATGGTTGCAATAATGGCGAGCTTGATCAAAGCCCATTTCACTTAATAAAGTGTAATTCCAGTCATATTTCACACAGCTTTGTTTGTTCATTCTATTAATCATATGTTATTCAGTTAATAATATTTAAATCAAGGAAAGAAATTTTAAGGTTTCTCATAATAATGCATTTATCTCACCCTGGGCTACTAATTTCAATGATTTGTTCCATTGTCCAGTTGGATTCAACTAGCTCTGGAATATCGCAAGAAAATGAAGGGTCCCCTCCAAGAAAAACATAAGACGTTATATGCATCGAATTGAAAATTCCTGGAGTACTTGTTAGAAAGAACAACCATACGAGCCAGAGATGGTTTTTGCATTTTTTCTCTAAAGCACTTTCTAATGTTACTGGATCCATTTTATGGCTTTAGAAAGAAGGTTAGGAAATAATATCAATTACTGTTGAATGATAAATACTGTTACTCCAGGTATTATCAGCACCTAATATTACTCACTCTTCATCATTTTGTTCAATGCTTAAAAGATTTTAACCGAAACTAACCTATATCGTTCAAATCAAAGTTTTGATTGACAGTCTCATGATATTTTACTCATATTAGAGAACACTTTACATTTTGTTTGGCGTTCATCTGTAAATAAAACCAAAGAAAAAATAATAATAATATTACATGAACTACAAAAAGTGTTTATTAAATTATGTATAAGTAAGTACAATTTCAAAAAACATGTAATTTTTTTTTAATTACACTGACAACAAGAAAAATAAATAAGTGAAGTAAATAAATCTACTTTAAAAATTAGCCCTCAGCTATCTCCATAAAAATAATTTTATCTTACATATTAGTAACTGTTTAGAAGAGCAATTATTTGGTTAGCAAAGATAAAGAAATTTGGATGGTAAAAACACTGACTCGATCATAAAAAGTATAAGTAAATTATAAGCAGGTGTGAAAAACAGAAATTTATTTTTAAAAAAAAGGTCAATAATAATTGAAATAATGCAATAAAACAGTTTCTTAACTCAGTGTTTACCCATTAAGAACCATTGTAATCTTATAGTGGAATTTGTAATGCAAAATTGAAATATTACACCCATTATATACTAACTCCTTTTCCTCCAATCTTTAGTTGAACAACAGTAATTCAGATAAAGAAAGATATTAACTTACCTGACTGATTTTAGATAACAAACTGTCCATAGTCACTGATAAAAGAACATTATGTTTATAGCTTCTACCAAGTAAAGAATGAAAGTGACATTGAAAAGTTAAACCCCTTAATTTATTCCTTATAGAATTGGTTTATTAGTGAAGATTGATTTTCAAACTGATGTAAACACAACTATTTTTAGCTTTGAAGAGAATATAAATATCTATCCTTGTAAATTAAACTAGGTAACTATATTTATTTAAATATTGAGAAAAATAATGAATGGTATTAGACTATGCAATTTATTTCCAGGTATTTTATATTTTTGATAATTATCATTATCACAAAGCATGATCCACAAAACTGATTTTAATAACTTATGTTTTTTATTAAAATTTGTATTAACATCATTACTACATTCATTTTATATAATTAAAATATTATCAATTAACAAATAGTATATATACTAAAATAATTATCACTGTTCAAAATAAGCAAGGCACTATCATGTTTCTGTTTGCTGTTAAGTTGTCTTACTGAAGGTACAAAGGGATCTATCAGAAAAAAATATAGAAAAAAAATAAAGAGAACCAGTAAATGTTTTTCTTAAATTGGTTCACTAAAATTCAAGACATCAATTCAAGGATACAAATATCACGTAATTAAGAACTAGTTTAATTGCTTTGTTATTAGATTAATCCTAGTTGTAAGCAAATTAATGATGCAATTTTCGACGTCAGTAATTACTTTACAGGTAGTAATTAACGGACAACAAAACTCGTGTAAGAAAATTAAAATATAGGTCGAATATGATATTTATTTTTTATCACTTAAATCAATATATTTTAAAAATACAGTTTTATTTGTTTAAACAATTAAAATATTTCATGTATAATTAAAATTAAATTTATAAATATGTAAAATCCTAAACATAGACTTTATAGAATTAAAATATGCATAGTTTATAAAGTATTTAATTTATGTTATTCTATTTTATTCTTCTTCTTTATCAACATTACAAACAAGAAATAACTAATGATAAATAAAAAGTATCGACTAAAAATAATGCTTAACTTTTTATAATATAAAAAAAATGGAAATAGAAATAAATAATTATTTTAGATATAATTATGCCAAATACAATTGCCATGTAAACATTCGCAAAAATATTTTCTCATTTCTACTTCTGTGATCTCAGATAACAATAGTAATTTAAATAAATAACCAATAAAAATGTAAATAAGTAATCATTCAATTACACTGTCATTTATCTTATGTGAACCAACATGAAGATGAGAAGATGAGAGCTGCCACTTTTGACAAAAGGCACTGCCGTCGCTAGAAAGTCGGCCGCAAGACTAGCTCAGTGGTCGTAGTGACTGCGTATATGACGCAAATCAAGGCCTTTCTTTTTTATCCTTTAATAGACACCAGACATGGAAGGTGAGTCTCTGCCCCAAACTTTTTTTTGTTCTTATACATCAAGTTAAGTATTCGTTGTGCCCAATTCATCCAAGGACTGAAATACGACAAACACTTTTTAATGCTTTAATCTCTAATTGACAGCTAATTGTGAATTAAAGGTAGAAAATTGTAGAAAAGCTCTGTGGGGAAATATTAAAACTAGTTTCAGTTTGATAAATTAAAATCACATTCAAAATAATACTTATGGTGACGATTGGTAATGAATCGCTTGCTTCACTGGACATGTTTTTTTCATCTAGATATTAACCTAGATATGGTTCATAAATGATTATTTTTATATTTATTTATGTATGATTTATTTTTGGGGAGGCTTTAGCCCCTAAGATTATTTTTTGTAAGTATATATTACTATAATTACTATAATTAGAAGAGATAAAGAAACTGAGTACCTATATAAGATGACGATTAAGTGATTCTTTAAGCCCTTTTAAATGTAATTAGACGAACAATAAATTAATCCTAGTAAAGACAATTTCGAATACTTTCGAACCGCTATTGGTCAAATATTTTCTTTACGGCAATTATTAGAGAAAAAAAATTGAGTACAACGGTTGTTCAACAAATTTCAAAAAAGCTTACGATTCTATTGCCGCCAGAAACAATATAATATTCTAATCGAGCAGATGATTCCCAAAAAATTAGTAAATCTAGTCAAGATGTGCTTGACGGAAGCACTCAATAAAATTAAAATCGATGATAATTTATCGGAAAAGTTTGAGGTTCGTTCAGGTGTAAAACAAGACGATGTCCTTTCTCCTGTACTGTTGAATTTGGCAACAGAGCATAGCAATGGAGAGGTAATGTGTACCAAAAAAGGGTGGGAAAACACCCGTGCTTGGCTATGCGGACGATCTGGTCCTGTTATGCAAAGATACAGAAACTATAAAATTAAATACGAGAACGGTCATGAAAGCCTGTAGAGAACTAGGGATCCAAATAAACACGGAAAATACATAACATATGATTAGCTGCAAAAATGGCGATAATGCCAGTGATATCGATATAGAAGATAATATGTTTGAACCCGTAGAGAAGTTTGGGTATCTAGAGTCTAAGATAACTAGAAAAAACGAAATTGAAGAGGAGATTAAGGTTGGGTTGAAGGCGGGAAATGCATGTTATTTTTTGTGACAAAATTACTTAGCTCCCGTCTCTGGTCACGGAATTTAAAAACTAGAATCTATAAAACCATCATCTTACCTAAAGTTTTCTATTAATGCAAAACGAGGCAGCTTACATTAGGGATGAGTAACGTCTTAAGGTTTTTGAAAATAAAGTATTGCGTAGAATATTCAGACCGAAGAAGCATGAGTTAACCGGAGAGTTCAGATGGTTACACAACGGCAAATTGCGTGAAATTTATCCGGTTAATATAACTGAGGTGATTACATCGAGGCGAATCAAATGGACTTGTAAAATTATTGGGCTTAGTGACGAAAGAATTCCTAAAAGGTTATTATTTGCTGTACTGAATGGTGAACATCCGAGGGGTAGACCGAAGAGAAGGCAGGAAGATTGCATATAAGAAGAGATCAAATCTGAAGAGACTGGGTTTGGACGGCGAAAGGTGGAGGGAGGTGTGCAATAAGCTATTGGTGGTGTTGGAATCGAACCTTCGGGTTTGGTAAGCCTTTTATTATTACGACTTTTATTGGGAACGACAGGAGTTGAATAAAGGATTGGCAAAATTTAAATTTCCTCTGCTTGAAAATCCTAGTTCTGTTCCTGAACTGTTCAACGAAATATTCTCTGGAAATTAGGAAACAATTATAAGAAAAATGTGAGAAAATACTTCTATTGTTCTAGAAAGTCCAAATTTATTCAATTAATTTACCTTTTAAAATTAAGGAAAAATCAATTCAGAGACTTTTGCATTTTTTTGCAGAAAAAAAATATTTTATTCCTATAGGATTAGCAACATTTGTAATAAAAATACTGGTTTTCTCAAAGCTTTTGAACCGATTTATATTGGACGATTATAAATGTTTGATTGGTTATAATTGACCAATTTATATCTAGTTGTTATAAATCATAATATATTATATAAATGATATTAAAAGTTATATAAGGTTAGTTCAAAGTCGCAAATAATGCAGTTTCGGGACTAAATCTTACTTGTGATGATCCATACCCGGATATTTTTGCAATTGCATATTTTGTTTGCATGATTTTTTTAACCGTTGATCAGATATCTGTAGGAATTACTCCATTGTGATGTAATTAGTCAAATTTTATTTGAGTTATTTGAGGATAATTGCAAATTTGAGAATAAATATATATAACTGCATTTTATGATTAATTTAAAAAAATAAATTAAACTTATATTTGTGTAAATGAATATTTATATAAACAACTTAAAATACAATATTGAAGATGAAATTCAAGATTACATCTACCGCATTTGTAGACTTATTACATATCTTCCACTATAATTCTTATTTCTCTCTAATAACTCCACTTATTCTCTTCAATAATTCTCTTTATAGATTTAATTAATTTCCGGATATCCATTTCCCCCTTTTTTCCCATGTAAACACCATACTAAGTTTCATTTTCAGTTGCCTACATTCTTTGGAAGAGATCATATTTCTGTTTATTTAAAATGCCAAAAGTATGTTCACCATGTTCATCAAAGTTGAAGTTTTGGATTAAATCTTGCAACAGACAGGAAACAATTTTTGCAACTGATGGAAAACCAGTGTTACTTGGCTAAGTGGGTGCAACTTTAAATGAAAAAATGGGAGATTTTTTTTATATAAAATACAGGTATTAATTAATCAATTCTGAAAGGTATTAATAAAATTATAAATGATGAAGAATCAATTGTTCCCAGCGAAATTGACCTCAACTTAGTTTTAATTTTAAGTAGTTTTAATTTCCTCCTACCACGTCTTTTTATGTAAAAAGATTATTTTTCTAATTATAAAAATATTTTAAATGATAAAAGCTTAGGTTACACAGAAGCAAATTTAGATATACATCTGGTTATTCATTTTTATGCATAACGTGTCTGCTAAGCAGACTAATTCAAATGTTTTATCTCTTTTCTTTATTTATTCCATAAGCTGTTAATTATATTACTGTTTCGATGAAGACTCATGTTAGATTTTTATCCATTAACATATGAAAAATTGACGAGTTTACATACTTATCGTTCCGTATTTGTTATATTTTATTGCTATGCCTATTTAATTGTGTATTAATACAATTATTGTTTTTTCGTTTGTATATACTTGGTATTATTTTGATATGTTATTTATTTTTTAATGTGTTTTATGCTACGTTTTCGGCTATTATCATGTTTATATGTATATTATAACCTTATTAGCCGTATCTGTTTAGTTATTTTCAATCTTTAGTTTAAATTAAAAAAAAAATGACATTATTCTAATTTTTAACTCCACCATAATTCTATTTTGTATTCCAAATTACTAATCAAGTAATTAGTAAGTTTAGCATATTTAGAGATCAGTAATTACACTTTTCATATATTATTTTTTTTAATACGTATTTCAAGAATTTTTACTACATATTATTTGGTATATTCTGTTTACTACATCAAAATCTGAGCCTTGTCGATGATATAAGCAGTAACAACTTCAATTCATTGTGTTTCTATTAACTACTATAACAATTTTTCAAAAACGATCTTAACCACTTTTTTGTAATAACTTTCACCTTTTATCTACTTCTTTTCTTGGTTGAATGTCAGTTTCTTTTACGAAATTCTTATTTAAATAAACCTGAGTTACTTAAAAAGAAAATAATATTGGTCCTCCGAAGGCGAGATAGAATCGAAGTGAGATTATAGGCGTAGACTTGAAGAGTGGGGGGCGATAACCCTCTCTCCCTTCTCTTGTTCACCAAAAAAGTTCCAGTTCATAGTCTTTTCGAAAATTTATGACATAAGTATTGTAAAACAAACAATGTAATACTATAGGGAGGAGGAAAAAACAAATCCTCTATATAGCACATTGACAACTCTGCCACCTTGTTTTTTCATCAATTTACTTAAAAAATTTCAACCTTCTAACTTCATTTAGAGAATCTTTATAAGATCATGAGACAGGGAAAACCGCGAAACACCATTTCGACATTCTGAAATTTTATCCCAACATCCCAACATAACGAATTCCAGTCGTTTGATGCAAAGAGCTGTTGTCGAAAAGTACCGGGAAAAAAATGCGTTCTCAAAGCGAACTGTCTTCCAGTGAAATCATCAGTCCGGTTCTTGCAAATGACCAATTAACATTAGAGAGAGGATATCGATATCTGTTTTTCAGTAAGTCAAGCTTTATTCTTACTATGGTGGTCAGATTAATGGCTGTTCCACCTGCGCCACAACTTTTCTAGAGGTCAAAATGACGAGTCTTCCGTCTGGGTCTTCTACTTCTAACCAAAATATCTCCAAGTCAGTTTCACCAGATCCTTCCCGAAACTTGAGAGACGAAGGAATATCGTTCTCCAGGAATCAATGTCGTCTTCTTAGAATATAATATGATGAAATTGAGAAAGAGCCTTAACATGCTAAAATTTACTTCCGTAAAAAAAAATTACTTTTCATTATCATCAAAACTCGCGGTAAGGTGTGGACAAGCAGCGGGCACATTGTAATAAACGTGAGATGAGAGAAATTAAGTAGTCCTGCAATTAATCAAGGTTTAAAACCTCTTTAAAACCTCTTGCTGATCATGTGTGCGTTTACTTTTTGCCCCAGAAATCCTATTATCACCCACAAATAGAAACTGGTATTTCATATATTTCGAAAAGTGTATTAATAATACCAATGATAAACAATAAATGATTTATTGATGTCATTTTTGGAAGCTTCCCTTCCTCATATATTGAGTTCTGATTTATTCCATTCAACAAATTATGTTAATTTCATTTATTATAAAATTAGGTAAAAGATGAAAAAAATCATGTTTTTTTGTATAATAGCGTTTATTATGACGTAAGTGGGTACTGAAGGATGTTCCAGGCAGAGGGATATATATATATACTTATGTGTGTGTGTATTATAGTTTATTTATTCTAGTGTGTGTATTTTAAAACGGATAGAACATACAACTCTACTATCCAAAATTCTTTTACACAGTGTGATAGTATAATATTTTCGTATTTATGGAAAGAAGAGGAATGATATAGTTTAATTTAGTTGAAAAGTAAAAATATTAATCATATAGACTAAATTTCATAATATGATACATATAAAATGACAAATTAAACATCATAGATGATAGGTGTAATATAATTCTTATGAAATAACCACATTATGGTATAAATAGCAAAAATAAAAATAAATGATCGTTATTAATGTAATATAATAGTTATAAAAATAACCAAATAAAAAAAAAAACTTCGCAATTTAATACACAATGGTTTATTATTTCCAAAAAAAAAAAAATCAAAAAATCAAAAGGTGCATTACTTTCTATGTCAAAAGGTTATTCATAATACTGGTTAAAAAAAAAAATTGAAAAAATTACATTGCGGTCGTTTTTAATTATTTCTAAGTCGCTGAGGTCGATAAAAATTATTTAAAAATGCAACATTAGGAGTTAATGCGTAGAAAGAAAATATTCTTCGGATGAAATGTTTATAAAACATAAAATTAATAAAAACAACTTAAAACTAGTTTTTTCAATAAAAAATATGCATTAGATTTTTATGAATTCGCGGTTTTATTAATCTAAAAATTCACTGAGCTTTGGTTTGGTTCTATCCCTAGACAAAAAGCTGATTTCCCGTAATAAGTTCTTAGGCATGCTTCCGTTTTATGAAAAAATACATCCTTGGAATTTTAACACTAGAGCTATATAATATGGACTTCCTCGGAGGTCTAATAAGTGAATATTTGAAACTACTTAACATTACCCTTCAAACCATAAACTGGTCACCTAGCCACTCTTCGTCACTTTTATTTTGAATTAAGCTATGCCATAGCAAGACAATAATTAGAAAAAAATAAGTATAATTTCATAATTTTTCGATCATTCATTCCTTGCTTATGAGCATCAATATTGTCAAAATCGCACTTCTTAAGTGTCGTAAAAAAAAGAAAGGCTAAGCATGAGATTAAATTAAACACATGTTCAATCACATAGTGCTTATAAAATACTTATGCCCCACCGTTTTTGGTTTACCTCTTTAACAGATTCAGAAGAGCGGAAGACTTTTAGACTGAAGCCTCTGAACCGTCCGATTTCAATTATTTTTTTTTTAGAAAATTTTGTAAACCAAATCTAAAAACAAATCGGACCAATTCGGAAAAAAACCGCGGATGGCGGACAAACAAATTTGTTGTCGGGGGTTGCGGTCAATATATAAAATACTATATTGTATAATAGTGTATATATTGCATTGTCTAACGTTTATATTGACCTTACCTCCGACTAACTTCTTCTGAAATTAGAATCTACTGTCAAACACTTCTATATCATTACAAATATGTTGTTATTGGTTTTTCGGGTTCTAAGTATCGTGAAAACTCAAATTTCGATGGGGTGTTATTTTTTTTTTTTTTTTTTTTTTTGTCGATTACATGTTACATTATTTAAAATAATAAACAAAAATATAGAAATATATATATATATATATATATATATATATATATATATATATTTTTTTTTTTTTTGTAAAATCAGAAATTAGTGGTTGCACAAAGAAAATACATGTATTAAGTATGTAGAAATTCCATATCAATTGTACACATTTTCTCTGTTTATTACTTTTTAGAACCACCTCTATCCTTCATCAATGAAACATCGGTTTGCATCGATTAAATCAAATTTTTTATGGTTCCATTACTGATATCGTGATTTCAAGACTGACTTTAGTTTTACTTAAGTTATTTCTTTATGATCATCCACAAGTTCTCTAGAGGATTTAAATTGGACCGGTTTCTTGGCCATGGTACCATCGAAATTCCATTAGCTGATAAGAACTGAATTACCTGTACCAGTACACATGCATGAAAAGAAAAAAAATATGCAATAATTTTAAATGGTAAGATAGTTTTTATTAATAGAGACGTGAGTACTTTACATTTCGCTCTGTGGCGTGGAACAGAATCATCTTCAAAAATAAAATCAAAACAGTGCAACAAGTGGTTTCCCTTTGAGGGAAGCAAACATTCTTCCAAAACTTTTTGGAATTAATTGAACCATCTATAAACATTATTTGGCCAATTCTAAAATAGGAAAATATCACATATCGTAAAGGTTGCCGGATCCTTCACTTTTTTTTAATGAATCGTTTTCCTGTGAACGACTTCTCAGGTAAGTACACCATCACAACTGACAATATTAAACTTCCATTCATCTGAAAACATTACTTTTCCTCAGTTTTCTGATGTCACTAGCGGATCCAGATGAGGGACACACTCCCCCCCTCCCGTGGAAAAAAATTTATCTTGAAAGAGTAGCTAAACAACATTTGAAAAGTGAATTGTATTAAACAAATGATTTTTACTCAAAATCATTCTTTCTTTATTGAGTCTGAATATTTATTCTAAAAATTCTTCATTTAATTGCGAAATATCTAAATATTGTCGCTGGATGCATTGCAAGTTCCAATGGAGAGATCCTCTGGAAACACTTTTTAATTTAGTAAGTGGAAAAAATTATGCAAATAAGTTTAGGTCCATAGACGATAATTATCCAGATAAGGAATTTTGACCACTATTTCATGAAAAAATATAAGTCAAAACAAAAAAAACTAAAATACACATTTCTTTTCATATGTATACATACCTTTAGTGAATGGAATTAAACTTTTTCGCAAGGGCGCCTCTCTCCAGAACGTTCCTGGATCCGCTACTGTCTGATGTCGATTTCCTGTTGTTTTGCGCACTTCAGTCGTTAATTTTATTTTATTGTAAAACGTTTTTTTTTTAGCTCATAAACCGCTTTCTTTTAATCACCGAGCGACTGTTTCACAATTTATATTTGCCAGATTGCTATATGGTAGATATCTAGATATTCTCTTGGCAGTTTTGAAACGGTATTCTCAAGATATATAGACAAGACATTATATGGTCCAATCGTTCGTCTGTTCTTTTTCTCTTTCCAGTACCTTTCTTACGCTCCGTGGGGCTCTGATAAAGATTAATTTTCAAATCTAGGACAGCAGGCAGCATCCTATCCTCTTCCTTATTTCCCTTGAAGATTCCCCCACTTAATGTGATGTCACAACTTTAATTTTTTTGAGGCCAATTGCTTGAAATTGAGCATAATTACAGTTTTGTCCAGGCAATAGTTACAACTACACTGGAAAACATTATTTGAGTTGGCTTTTAGACTAAATAAGTAAACAAATGATTACTTCTACACTAAATGCTTCTCATTAACAAAACAAGTTATCTTATGTTTGGTGGAGAAAATGTGATGCCTACCACCATTGTTGAAGTATGACATATAATAGTATGGAGATGACAGTGCTGCAAGATTCAAGAATCTTTATCAGGGAGTCCCTTTTTCCACCTCCAGCTAGACTTCCCACTCCTTCCTATTAGCTAAAGTCTTATTTCTCTATCATGAACCCCTATTCAAAAACATGCTTTATTATAAGAAGGTGATGACAACATAAAAACTATAGGAAATAATACTGTTATTTAAGAATCAATTGATGTTTTATATAACTATTCTAGCATATCCAACTTCTCTGTACAGCCATCTCAAGCGATCCTTTCCTACCTAGCTCAAGCCTTCGCTTACAGAATCAGATCATACCTAAATAACTATTTATATCTTAACAATTATTTATTAGTATTCTTATTTTCCTTGGGCACTTTAATAGAATATGGAGGACTAGTTAACAACTCTCAGAAAATCACAAGAACAGGCTGTGTATGAAATTTTGAACATTTCTGAGAATACCACAGTTCTTAAGAAAGTCTTTATATAAGACTTTGCATAGATATGTTAAAAAAAAAAGAAAAGCACATCTAGTCACACACTCAAATATTAATGTTGCAATAGAGTATATATATATATAAAAGAACCCACACAAAAAAAAATATACTCATTCTTTGTGCACTTGAGTAGGACATTTGACCCATGAATCTGATTATAAAAGAACATGTAAACAAATTACAGTGGTGAATGGCACTTAGTAGTAGATTAAAAGAAAATAAATACCTTTTCATCTTAAGAATTAAACTAAGAAACATTTACAAAAAAATAAATAAACACAACTATGAAAGAAATCCTAAATGAAAAGGAAACACAGGAGAAGAGATTCAAGTGAAACAGTAATAACAAATACAATTTTTTGTCAATAACAAAAAAAGTGTTTATCATTTATATATTTTTATAATAACTTCAGAGTATATTTTTCAAGTTTGGATAACTATATGAACATTAAATTATTAACTATGTATTGGACTTTTTCAACAGATAATTGGAAATAAAATATATATTTTATAAACATAACACTCAAGTCCAAAGACTGCTGACATTTACCTACTAAAAAATTGTTTCAGTTAAAAAATTAATAAAACAATGGCCCCTACAGGCTATCACATCTAGAGATCTTGATTTTGAACATCGTGTAACATTTAAAACTAAGACTTCATTTGTTTTCTGCCTATAAAATTATTACTTTATTAATAGGTGAAAACAAGCATTTAAAATGGTTAAAATATATAATCATCGAGTTAATTACTTTAAAATATCAACCACGTTCTACTCAAAAGGATTAGTATTACTAAAACTTAACAAAAATACTTGATGTAATAATAAAAAAAATAATGTTTTAAAAACAATAACAGTAGATCTCTCTCCAATCTAACATTCTCTTACTTCATGATAATAAAATCAGATACATATATATTAAAATATCAACTAATCATTGCAATTATATCATCTTCAATTCCAGATATTAATTCCTGATATGGCAATTTAACTAATCTTTCTGTTTCTTTAAGAAGCATATCATCAGCGGAGGTCGTCTTTTTAAATGATGCATTATAAATTCTTAACAATGAATTACGTAAATTAACATTTTCCATGAGTAGAAGTTGAATGTTGTTTTGTAAGTTTGATATACATTTGCTTGCCAACTTTTTATCTTGCACGGGAACAACGCTTTGGTTACCTGTAAGAGACTTCTCAGGGTATTTATGGCTACTGGGACTTAATAGTTTAAACAGTTTAGTTTTCAACTCTTCTATAAGACAGTTTTGTCTTCGAATGTCATGTTCAAATTGAAGTTCCTGTTTACTTAATTGACTCTGAAGTGTAATTATCTGTTTTTTTATTTCCCTGGTTTCCAAGATCAATTTATCGTTTTCAGATTTAATTTTTCCATATGATTCATTCAGAAATAAATTTTGTTTCTTTTCATTTTCCAGCAACAAGACAGTTTTGTTGTTACTATCTTCTAGTACATTAATTTTTGCTTTAAGGTTTAGAATAATTTCATTTTGTTCATTTATTCTTAAAGCTTGCCTTTTCCTGTTGCATACAAGGCTCCAAGCGACATTCAACAAATATACCATCATCTTAAGTTTATCTTCTTCATATTCAACAACTGGTATACTGATAAGCTCTAACTCATTTACTAAAATGTTGAAACATGACGGAATGCTCGAATTGGAGCAAAAGTTTGAATCATACATTCCTGATTCAAGGGTATTGATTTTATTTAACTTAAAAAGCGAATAACAAACATCCAGGTATTCTTAAATACCTCACCTCAAACCAATAAAATATTTACATTTTTCTCACCAACATAATAAACCTCAAAACATCTTCAAAACGTTTGAACTCAAAAGTAAACAAAATCGTTTAAAAGCAAGAAGGTCGTTCAGTTTAGGTTAGTTCAATTTCTTAAGATAGAACTGTGAAGAAGTTGAAAATTTCACACATAAAATAAATAATTGTGTCTCATCTATTTGTATTTATACTAATGTATTATAAACCTCAAATATACAAAATTGTATAGTCTAAAATATGATTTGTTTTAGTTTCATCCTGAATCGTATCGAACAATCATATTTAAGTTTTCACCCAACTACGGCGTAATAACTAACAGGGTAATAGTTGAGGGGCGAGATCGTCTATAAATTGAAATCTGGCCGTCTGTTTAATCATTGATGAAATACCTGATTACGCGTCGGTTTTATACAGGCAGATATAAGTTGAATCGAGAGAGCATACCGCCCTTTTTCCTATGTCTTGAATGAGACCAACCTCTTCAACGAATAACGGATAGACTACTCCAACAACCGTTTTATATAGATTGAAAAATACTTTATGAACAAATCTTTAATTTCCTTTTTGATTAACCAGTGGTCAATACACAGAGATTTTTTTTATGATGTTTAAAAACAAAAATGTGTAAATATACATGTTACTATAAGACGTTATAAAAAAAAAAAACACCTGTACTACAACCCATGAAGGGTCTGGGGTTCAGTACTATTTAGGGAAAGCACTGTTTCTAGGTCAACGGTTGTGCAAGGAGGTGATTTGACCGAGATCCCGCTCAATTAATTACTTAATTAAGGGTACCCACACTTTATAGAGGCTGGGTGTGTCCCAGGAGGGACTCCTGACCCAAAGTCGCCCCACGGCCAATGAAACAGATAAATAAATTTTCTGCCATGAGTCGGGGTTCGAACTCGGGACCTTTGTATTGGAAGCTTAGTGCCCTACCACTGAGCTACCCCGCTCCCTATAATCATATGACGTTATACAAAAAAAAATAAATATTTTAACTGGCATTTTTTGAAAATTACCAACATGGGTAAAACTCTTTTTTAATCTTGTTTAAAAATATAAAGAAGAAATATATTTTTTGGCTGTGTATTTAGCCTATCCATTAGCTGTATGTGTTGGACGAATCTCCCTTGTTTCTTCGGTTACAGCCAAGGTATCTTATCTAGTTTAGCAACCACACTTTGGCTATCAGAAAAAATAATCACACGAGAAGGTTCTGCAGATAGGGCATACTTTATAGCCTCGATTATTGCTATAGCCTCGGCGGTAAATATGGAAGTTATCCCCGGTAGCTTTAGTGACTCTGACGTATCTTCTGATGGATTATACAAAGCTTGTTCACAGTACCCACTGAAGGCCACTTCTTTTATATAGGAAAGGAAAACTGACCAATTTGGTACTTTGTTAGGATCTGGAATAGCAGAATTAATTTGACTGAGGAGAGGAAAAACATTATTAAGAAATCTGGAATTGGAAGGTGATAAAGGAATAGAAAGGTTTAAAAGAGCAATACCAGAATACCCATCCTCTTACCGCCCTATCTCTCTTTTACAGATCACGAGGAAAATCCTAGAAAAGCTCATCTTAAAACGCCTGTATCCCATCTTAGATTCTAACCACACAATCCCTGATCACCAATTTGGATTCCGCACACCCCATTCCACTATCCAGCAATGCCAACGTGTGGTAGACGTTGTCTCCTCAGCATTGGAGAGCGGAATGTATTGCATCGGAGATCTCGATGTTGAAAAGTCATTTGATCGAGTCTGGCATCCGGGATTGCTTTACAAACTCCGTAAATTCCTCCCTCCTACATATCTTCTCATCATCAGTTCCTACCTTACTGATAGACACTTCAAAGTAAATCACAATAATGCCTCTTTTCTCAATCTGCTGATGTTCCTCAAGGTAGTATCCTTGGTCCTATCCTTTACACAGTTTATACAGCTGATATCCCAACCCATCCTAACACTGTCATCACACCACGTATGCCGATGACACATGTTTTCTTTCAGTTAACAACGATCCATCAATAGCATCCCAAACTCTTCAATCACACATCACAAACCTAGAAGAATGGTATCAAAACTGGAGGATTAAAACAAATTCCAATAGATCCCATCAAATCACCTTTACCCTTCGTCGTAAACCTATGTCTTCTTGTCCTACAGTATCCTTTAATAACACCCCACCTATCCCTGTTGAACAAATCCGATACCTAGGGCTCCACCTGGACACGTCTCGCTCACACGAGACTGAAACGACAAGAAACAGTTTACTAGACAAACGATCTAAGCTTCCAATTAATTACAAAAGACTCATATACATCACTATAATAAGACCTATTATGGAGTTGAGTTATGGGGCTCCACTAAACCATCCAATTCCTCTCGTATCCAATCCATACAATCCAAAATCCTTCGTAAAATCCTTAATGCTCCTTACTTTGTCACAAATAAAATAATTCATAAAGACCTTAATGTTCCATATGTTTCCGATTTGGTCCAATAAAGATACCTATCCTTCCATAATAAACTTCGTAACGAATCCGAATCCTCTTGTTTCTAACCTTGCTTTCTCTTCAATTCCTGATAATCCTCCCAGGTGTCTGAAAAGAAGATAGCCGCGTGATCTCCTCTTGTAGACATATTATTAGAGTGCTTCCAGTGGGTAATTTCTCAACAAGCGTTTTCATGTGATGATATTCCTGTGTACACATTTACTTGATGTATTTATATTAATACAGTTGTAAATATCTTAAATAAAAAAAAAGAGGTCGTCTTGTAAATTGCTGACTAATATAAGTGGTTTCTTTTTTTGCCATAAAGAGATGGGATATAATCGGATGGGACCCATAGCAAACTTTTGAGACACATCTTATTATATTCAACACTTTTTCACATGAGAGATTAATATCGTCACGCCACAGCAGTTTCCGGTCCAGCAGAACACCCAGTAATTTGAATTTTTCTGTGATATTAAAAGAAAATATACCTAATTGTATATTAATGGTTATTGAACTATGCTTGAGGGAGAAAATTGTTATAGCAATTTTTTTTTTTCGGATATGGTAAAACCATGATTAATACACCAATAGTTAAATCTTTCCATATTTTCTGTTATATACATTATAGCATGATCCAGCCATTTGTGGGAACTATAGATAGTAATGTCATCCACAAATTTTAACCTTTTTGATATCAGGCGAGAACAAACAACTTTAAATGCTCATTCAGCTTTTGTATCCATTATAGGGTAAATCGTCACTTCCTACTTTCAAACTCCAAGATCAAGGCAACACCGTTCAATGCACTGTATCAAATCGTCAAATTAAAAAAAAAAAAAACTGAACATTAAAATTATTTAACCACAATACATAAAATTAAATTATTAAATAAAATAAATTCTTCCCCTATCGAATCCTTACAATTCAAAATCCTCAGTAAAATCCTTAATGCACCTTATTATGTCACAAATAAAATTATTCAAAAAGACCTCAACATTCCCTTTGTTGAATACTTGGCTCGACTAAGATACTCCTCTTTTAATTCCAAACTTCTTGGTCACCCTAACCCTCTAGTTCATAATCTATCATCCAAAACAATTCCTGACAACCCACCCAGGCGTCTGAAAAGAAGATGGCCAAGGGACCTTCTAAATTAATTTAATTTTTGAAAGTGCTACCAATGGGTACTTTCTTTACAAGTTTTTATCATGTTTTATTTATCATTTTAGCAGATTTACTTATTGTATATGTATAAAGTTGTAAATATATAAAAAAAAATAATATATATAGTAATTTGGTGTTAAAATAGCCCATACTCTAAGAGAAAAAAATAATGGTATTAATTTTTTGCAAAATGACGTATCTATGGTTGTGTTGATGATTATGTTTGCTAACATTACCAGAACTTCTAAAACATCTATAAATATTGTTAAGAAGTCAAAAAACTCACTATTTGAAAAAAAAAATGTATGCCCCAAGGTGACCGAAATTTTTAAATGACATATATTTTTTTTGGCCAAACTGTGAAGTGAATGAAGCATGACCACTACTTATACAATTGTGTATAGTGAGAATAAATCAATACATGTTGAGATACTGATTCTATATTGAGATCTGATTGACCTTTAGGCCTCCTTTTTGTGGAATAATCACATCTGCATCACCAGCTGATTGCATTGGTTGTCTCAGTATCATGGATAACTTGGTGTCTTATTTATCATAAAGTGAAGCATGGTTTCACTTGTAAGGATTTTAGAAAGGCTTCTTTTGTATCTAAATCCACATTTTTACGTGCTGTGTGTTTGGGGTTGTTATATCATTTATTATTTATTTTATCTGATCTATGATATTATATTTAAATTCAAGCATTCTCACTCCAGCAGTATTCCTACCATCGCAGACCATGGGTGACTTTCTTCATGTTTAACAGGGGAGACTATTAGGGATATATGTATTCCTCATTTCCATTGCAGCATTTCTTTTCCATCCCATTTTTGACTTCCTGGATTATAAGAAAGAAATAGCCCTCGCCAAATAACAAATAATCCAATAAGTTAATGAAATAATGTAATTTATTAAGATGAAAAAATATTTTAAATCGATTGTGTGGAGGAAAGTTGAAACAGAGTTTTAACTAATACATTTTTGAGCTACCATGAAAGATAGAGCAGGGAGTGTTTTTGTGAGGGTACATATGTTTGCTTTGGAGTCTGGAATTTGGTTTTTATTGATATGATGGAGGAGTATAAGTTTAAATTAACTAAAATGAAATTTAAGGGCTGGGTATATAACTAACATTCAAATTCCTTTTCAACTTTCCTCCTCAATATCAATATTAAATTTGTTTTTATCTGAATAAATTACATTATTCCATTAACTTATTGCGCTTTTTTCATATCGTATTTAGCGAGGGATAATCTTTTTTCTTATTTATTAAATTTATGAGTGGTCATATCTATTCATTTGGACTTTCAATCTATATTGTTTTAATATTCTTTGAATCATATCTGGTCCAGCTTGTTTTCCTAATTGTTCTCATTTATTTCTTAATTAATTGTTAATTGCATAGAATGTTAGGGCTTGTGCAGAAAAAATGGTTTTGAAACAAACATTTAAATTTTACCAGATTAATTTCCCCTGGAATATATGGAATATATGGAAGAACTTCTATATATTTATCCAAATGAACATGAAATTCCTCTCTAGAATCCAGATTTAAATCTTATCTGTCTTAATTTAAGTCTCGATTCACAGCTCAAAAATCAAAATATAGTGCCAGCAAAAAATATCTTGTTATCAATTTATAGCTAAATTGTTAGAAGTATGAAGAAAAATACCCTCCAAATAAACTTCGAAGTTGACCTCCACAATACTCTAATGACTTAAAATGGTACTAAAAAACAAAAGACCTCATTTAAAATATTGATATAAATTTTTTTAATAAAATTAATAAATACTTTATTATATAATGTGAGTTTGTATAAAAACTTTTGCTGCATTAATCTCTTATTTTACTCTTAAATTTTTTTCAAAGTATATATATTTATAGTCATGTAAATATTTAAAAAAAAATTGATTTTGAAATTATACTTAGAGGTTAAAATAAAAATAAATATGTTGGAATGAATTATTTTATTGATGTTTTTATATCCTATTAGTATGAAAACTTTTTCTGGTCACTGTCACACATTTATGCAAGGTTTTCATAACATTTTTATAATATTTCAACATGTTTAAATTGTTTTCTATATTCTTCTTCAGGAATTTTAATGAAAAAAAGAACTGAAAAACTCTTTTAATAACTTGGAACTTACAAAACAACTTACTGACTAGACCTAAATCCCTACTGTGCTTCAAGAAACTAAAGAGGAGGATTGAATATATATTTAGTTTTTATTTACTGTAGTAAGCAATGATTGGGAGTCAGTCTGTGCAAGATAGAATTGACATCATAAATGATAAATAAAAAATGGCAGGGTAAGTTTGGTGTTGGTGAGAAAGAGTGTGAGTTCATGACTTAGAGGGAAGAGTAAATCATTAAGTAAGAGGGGTTGGGCACTCTCTCAGAAAGTGTGTAGGAGCCTTAAGGCATCTGAAGATCAAAAAGGTGCAGAATGATTACTCAGAAGAAATCTTTTTTGTTAGATTAGGTTTTATGTCACTGATCCAATAAGTCTTTACCAATATTTAAAGTTTACTTAATAATCATTCCATTACAAAGCTGGTTATGAGTTTGTAATTAATTTATCATAGATTTTGATGCTCATTAGTAATTAATGTAAATTAGTTAATCTTTTCAAAAATCATTTGACATCCAGTTTTCACCTCACCATATATATTATTATTAATAATTATTGTTTGAGATTTCAGGGCAACAGACTCCATCTTCGCAACATTCTTTAATAAAATTCATGAACAATAAAACGATTTTAGCATAATTCTTATTTAAACTACTTTTATAGCAAAAATTGAGAGATTATTCATATAATGACAAGTTACATACCTAAATTATTATTAGAAAATTAGTTAAAATAAGAATTATGTAAGTTATGTTAAAATGTTTTTATTTTCATAAATTTTAAAAGATGTTCTGAAGATGGGGAGTGCCGCCCTGAGCTTTCAACCAGCAATTATTAATAATAAAATACATGATGAGAAAATGTCTACAATTTCGAATGCCAAATGATGTTGGAGGTAATGAATATGACTTCGTGAGAAATATGAATATAAATTAATAAATTATGTTTCTGACAATTAAGTGATACAAAGAAAGAACAATTCATTTTGCTTAAATTTAGGTTTCTATTTAGGAAAAATGTATTATATTCAAATTATATTTTGAAAAGGCCATGAAAAGTACTCATTATACAATTTACACACTTATTATAGAATATATACACTCGTTATAAAATAAAAATAAAATTTCACAGAAGGAAACAAGGAAACACTTATAAACTGAATTAAAACGTATTATGTATATTTAAACATCTATTTTATTATGAAAAATATATAACAGTTGCTTCTATACATCTTGACATCATTTCTAAAGGTGTATACAGGATTGGTTCTTACATCATAGTAAGTCTAAAACATCCTAATTCAGCGAGTATCAAGAAGCAGTGAACTACTTTTTTTAAAAATACAACATTAAATTTACTGTACATTGAATGGTGAAAGATAAAACTTTACACTTTGAGTCTGATTAACTTGTCAAAGATTTAGTTTTTACTTTAATGCTAAATGCTTTGACCACAAAATAATAGTTGTATTTATGTACACTACTTGTACAATTATTTTAATATTAGACATATATTTCACACATGAAAATGTTAACAGTTTCTTACATTCATCTAGAACACATTCAGAACATTTCTCGCTATCATCATGAAACTTCAAATGTTGGGGTACATAACATTAAAACATGACAATAAATACAAGAGAAAAAAAACAATAAAAAGAATATCCTCTAATAAGAGATACTGTACCTAATTACTTATAGCAATTTTATTGGGCAAATAATGGAAAAAAGTATATAAATATTCTATTGAGGTATTCAACCTTTTTTTTTTTACATTTTCTCACAAAACCCAATTAAAAATCTTAAAAATGAACATGAGTTTTCAGCATATTACAACAAAGAAATTTTCATAAGTGGGCTCATGGTTATCTGAATAAATATATATATGTACCACTTAAAATAAATCCAATTTAAGCAGTTCCACTATTTATTGATAGCATGGCATAAGAAGCTGGTGAATGGATATTATAAAAACCATTAACAGAAAATATATTAGTCTGATTTATAACAAACAGAATAGTTGAAAATTATGCGTAGTTTAAAAAAATAGATTTGAGGTATTCATGACTGAATGAGCGATTTAAATGGTCAATAATGTGTCACAACACTCTAGCATACAAAGCTCATATCATTAAACAACAATTTACCACAGCTATGACGAAAAGACTCGACTCTTACGATTCTGAGTCCAGAAAAATGGTTAAAATCAAAGTTTTAACAAACTAAGAATATATCCTTATGTTCCTATGCTACTTTACTAATGCATGAAGATGACAATTTAGAAAAGTAGCATACCATTTTCATTATATATCCTACAAACTAACATGTAGCAAAAAATATTTTACAAATATCACATATTTTCAAAAAAGTGAACCTACTGACAAGAGTATGAAGTATAATCGGTCACTGAAATGAAGCCAATTATAAAATCTCCATTGGGCATAACCATAGACTTTTATTTACACTGACAACATTTAATTTTATTATAATATTAGATGGAAATGATATTTTGTTATTGATAGACAGGTGATATATATTTCTCAACTGCTATGATCAATTCCTACAGTTTTTGATCCATTTATTTTGGTTTAGTGAATCATAAGTTCTTGAAAGACTTAATTTGTTTTCCCGTTCTACTGGCACAATAATAAAATAAATAACTATCTGAAATGACGTTATTCTAGTGGCAATTTTTGATTGTTTAAATTTAAACTGCAACTATTTCTTGAAAACTATTTTAAATGTTACTTAAAAAAAAAAAAAAATATGAAGCTCAAGTGACAGTAGTTAAAATTAAAAGTATAATTTTAATGAGTACAGAAATACTTAAAAAATAACACTGTATCATCATTAAGAACCCTTATGTATATATATATATATGTATATATATATATAAATAAAGGCTTTTAATGATATATATATATATATATATATATATATATATATATATATATATATATATATATATATATATATATATATAACTATATATATATATATATATATATATATATATATATATATAACTATATATATATATATATATAACTATATATAATATATATATATATATATATACATTTACAACTAAAGAATAATATATCTTAATCGATTTTGTGAACTCTGGTGATTAGTAATTAATTTTTACAGTCAGATGCAGTAAATATTGAGGACGTTTGTTGGGTAGTACCCAAGAGGTAATCAGTCCTAAAGCCAACTTTGGAATATAAGAAAGAAAAAAAAATAAAGGTTATAATATTGTTTAGTTGTTCACAAATTCAACATTCCATGATATATGATACTAATATAAAAGAAACAAGGTTATGAAATAAAATTTTCATTTTACTGTAACTAATGTAAGTAAAATGTACACTTTACTGTAAGTATAGTATAGAAAATCTGATTGAAGATGTATTATTTATTTTCCTTTTAAACAGTAAAACATTTAATGTGATTTAAGCTACAAGATCTTTAATTGTGCAAACTGCAAAGAATCGTAACTATCATATGTGAGTATTGAAGATACTTTATGTACAAAATGTACACATTAATAATATATTCTTATAGTTATCAATTTTATTTATAGAAACTATACAATAATATAAAATCTTAACTTTTTTATTTAAAATTATGTGATTTTACTTTTAACCATCCCTCATTATAGAAAATACTTAAACCATATTGACATATACTGTTCGTCTACAAAACTTTAAAGAAATGCTTATCAGTTTTTGGACATTTCTTTGATAAATATTATGAGCAATTACTAGGTGTTCTCTTCAATTGGTTTCCTCGGCAAAAGTTTAATTACAGTAAAATAGTTTTATATGTTAGAGTAGATAGCATTGATTCTTATAATAATTAAATAGCATTAAGTAATTTAAATTCAAAATTTAATCTGAACATTTGTCATGATATAGAGGATCATTTTTTTTACGAAATCTACTTATTATTTTTTTGTATGTATATTTTTATAATTTTAATATACATTGTGCTGACTTAAATAGTTTAATATATTTAACTAAAGAATATTAAAAATCACAAAAATTAAATAAATAAAAATGAAATAATTGCTGATGTATGATTTTGTGAAAATGAAATTTATTTAGTTGATGCCCAATATACAATAAAATACCTCATTACTAATTATTTTTCTTGTTAATATAGGTTAATAAATTATTGCTGTTAAAACAAGGAACATAAATATTTATCTATTTTACAAAAATATTTTTACTTATTCAATTTTTTTTTTAAAGGCTCCAGCAGAACTTCTAAAGATCTCTTTATTTACATGTTGTTTTCTACTTAACTATTATAAAGAAATTTTATAATTTTTAGTTCAAATTTGATTTTAAGCAGAATTCTATGCAATATAATTTAGTTCAGTGTGTTATGGCATTTTTCATTGTTTTGTTTTTTTTAAACAAAATGTTTAAGAACAGTTGTATTTTCCCTCAAAATTAGAAAATATATATATTTTTTTTCACAATCTAGAAAACATTAATAAATTGGATATAATGGGTTTATTATTTTTTAATTTAATCTGTTAATAAAATTAACACATTTTCATGATTTTTGTGGAGATGATGAGAATTATATCAAATAAAATGTTATACTTAATCAGTCAAAATATGCTATATTAAATATATTTTAATAAAATTGCTACAGCCAGTGAAATTTGTGCTGAGCTTTTTCAGTCATTTGAAGAAATTGGTTCTTATAACTTTTTAATTAAACTGCCAATTAAATATTTGTTTTTTAATAAATAAATTAATAATTACATTCCCCCTGGCAGTGATCACAAGTTTATTTTTATTGGGGAATAAAAGATCAAATTAAAGTGAGAAAACATGATAATGAGGAAACCAATAAATAAAAAGACTGTCCAATAAAACATTTTTGAATACTTATTAACAATAAAAAAATATGGACATCTCAATGCTCATGTACAAATGTAGTGTTATAAGAGGTTTACATGGTTTAGCTTAATATCATCTTTTTAAAGATACATTCAGGTTCTGACTTGCTGAGCATGCCAACTAGTCAACTAATCATTGTCAAGGAAGCCCCCAGATCCCTAGTCTGTACATTATTTACAGTTGAGGGGAGGTGTGGGGTATCAGTAGTCGGTATCATCAGGAGACTTGGAGCAACAAGGACAACAGATTCTACAGGCCAGAATGAGACAAGCAAGGGCCAATAGGGCACCACCACAAGCCCCAAGACCCAATATTGTCCAGTTAGTTGGTGGCGGCTCTGCTCTTGCAGCGCATGTCTCAGGACCTTCGTCTCCACTCTCATTGTGCCAGCCAGGGCAGTTAACGATTCCGTTGCACACCAAATGGCCAGGTATACAGAGTCCAGAATCCCCCGGGCATAAAAAGTCACATTCTCCTTTAGGCGAAGCACTTGCTCCTAGTTCCTAAAGCAGACATACATAAAAAGTTATTTTTAAAAATACTTTATGTAAAAATTAAATAATTGTTGCTATTCATAACTTAAAATTTTAGTTGTCCGGAGATTGAATCAAAGTCAGGTTCTGTGTGCGGGATTTGAAGGACTAGCCAACCCTCTTAGTATGGGATTTATTGACAGAATTGCTTTTTTTTTTTTTTATAACTTACTTATACATTTTTCTTTAATATGATGTTTGCTCATATTTCAATAAACAGTTAAATATTTTTTTTAAATTTTAAACAACCTTATAGTGCTCTCGACCAATCTCCGCTGGCTTTAGTACCAGTGGCGAAGTTGGGAGAGTAGCGCAGGGTTCTCCTGGAGTTCCCTCGCCTGATTGTATATAGGTATGCATGTGTTTTTTTTTCTTAGTTTTAATTTTCTTATTTTTTAGGTTATTTTATTTTATTGTCTATTGTATATACTTTTGATTATTATTTTGTTCTATTTATTTTATTTTTTTGTACATATAGTGTGAATGTCATCCTACCTCACTATAACCAATGTCCAACAGACAGATTGTTATAAAAAAAAAAAAAAAAAAAAAAAAAATATTTATTTATTATATTACATTTATTACATTACTTTTACATCATACTGTAACATTTACATTATTTTTTGATAAATTGTACTTTTTTTTTTGGTACATATTGTGTCATTATTTTTTATTCTTCATTTGAATTTTTTTATTTGTTTATTCTTAACTAGTTTCTGATTATATTAGATATGAAAAAATAAAAACGTCTTATTGTGTGACAAATTTGATTACATATACATCAATTTAAAAAAAAAAATTAAAACTTTTTTTAAGAATTTAAAACTAATGTTCTACTTTCACGTTTCAAAACATTACGAACCGCTGTTAGTTTTAGAGCTAAACTGTTTTCAAAAGACTAGAGAAAGGTCAGACCCCTCACCCTAAAGGATACCCGCGACTAAATAATACATCTCATGCTATCTAATGGTTTCAGCAACAAGCTATGGCTCATGGGGTACCTGGTAGAGACCTCTGTAATGAGCTGGAATGTTGGTTTTGCGCAACTAAACGATAAAAAGCTGAATCCAATATATTGGCTCTGCGGACATGGTCTTTCAAGAGCCACTATATTGGTATTGTGCATCTAATGGGTTAATAAATTTTTTTAAATTTCTGTTGGAATTACGGACCTTGTAGATCTTTTGCCGCATTAACAAGTCTACTTCATCTCTGCCTGTCTTAGGCTATTTCTTTCCAGTTATTTGCATGTAGCTCTATTGCATCGTTGTTGATTCAATCTATCCGTCTGCTTTTTGGCCTTCCACTTGGTCTTTTGTCATCTATTGAGACATTCATTGTTACGCAGGGTGTTCCATAAGTAGAGAGAAATATTTATAGGGGTGATAGCAGACCTCAAGAGGTACAAATAAGTTCATATAACCAATGGACCAATTTCGAGCAGAAAAGTAGGAAATTATAGTTTTGTGTTTTTTGAGTAAGTTACATTTTTTGTTGAATAAAAAGTGATAACTAAAAAAAAAATATTTAGTTTCAAACAATTAAAAAAATATTTCAATGTAAACTCGAAAAAATTTATTTAAAATAAAAGTAGAGTTTGGTCTTTTTAAAACCATTGCTGAAAACATGGGCACTTTTAGGTGATAGGATATGAAATGAGATAATTTTGTTACACTAATTGAGGTGATCTCAACTTGTTTAAATGAGGAAGTTTTTTCAAAAGTGGGGTATCAATTGTTGGAGGATGACAAAAAAATTCAAATAATTTTTTTTTTTATAAACTGAACTTAGCTTAGTTTAGCCCCTCAAAAGTACTTTTTAAATGTTTTTAAAATTTTCTTAAAATGTCTCATTTAAAAAAGAAAAGCAACATCTGAGGATTTCTCATTTACCTCAGTGAGTTTACTGGTCATGAGAGTCCCATCAGGATTGCGAGGCAGGTGGAAAAGCTCTGTCCATGCTATCTTGAATGCTGCTCGAGCTGGAGTCATGGTCCCGATGAATTGGATCCTCACAGAAGGAGACTCCCCAGGGGTTTGTCCAGTGAGATCGACTGAGGTAAGAGGTGGCATTTCTTTTGAGCTAACATTATGGCCACAGATTGACATGAAAGGATGGTCAGGTCGTCCAGGTAGGTACACCTCCAGCCTTCCATCCTGACAATCTCGTGTCGTGAATCGAACCTAAAATATACCAAATACATTAACAATTTGTTGAATTTACTTAATGCTTGTTGGCTTATTCAAATGAAGTTTCTAAATTGCTATCTAATAAATCAATAAGTGCAAACATAGGCGCTATTACTATGAAAACCGATCATAAAATATAATGTGTTATGAAGAATTTTAATTAGGATAAACTAAAGGAAAGCACCGAAACTCACAATGAACCTTATTAAAATCAATATAATGGTTCTATACTGATTATGTTGATATTTATATAAGTCCACCCAGGATTTATTTTTTGAAATCCACTTTTTCTTCAGCATTACTCATCCGTTCATTTTTTAAAATTTATTTGTTATTTTTTTAAAATATAAAACCCTAATAATAATACAAAACCATATTTTGTTCAATGCACCACTATTTTCATATTCAATAAGGATTAAGTTAAAATAATAACACGGTCATGTAAGTGAAACTTCAGCAGACTTCAAATTTTAGATTAAGACATTTATTTAATTAAAACTGTACTTTATCTCCACAGATAGTATTTTGAAAATTTTTGTTGTGGAAATTGGCTGAATAATAAAAATATATTGTGTCAAAATAAAAATGTATAATGACTATTGATATAAATATAATTAGGAAAATAAAAGAATATTTGAAATGGTAATTTCAATTCGTAAAACTTAAAATGAATGTAATCTAGGGAAAAAATATAATTACATATTATGTAAAGCAAAAACCAATATCTTTTAATTTAAAAAATATTCCTTTTATTAAACTGATGTATAACCTTTAATTGATTCAAATTTTAGTTTTTGTTTAATTTAATGGTACAGATTTAATAATAAATAATGTTTATAATAATAGATATATTGATTTAAGAACAAATCATTTTTTTTTTAATAATTGTGAAACAGACTTTTTAAATATTTAATTATTTTTCTTATAACATATATTCTGATAATAATTATACATTTTCATATAAACACAATGTATTAATGTAAGTAGGGGCAAAAATGAATATTATTTATTTTAGGCATGAGTCTTTAGAAAAACAATAGTTCAAATATTAATAACTTCTGGATGAAATGTTTATAAAGCCATATTGTCGATACATTTTTTTTATCGTCAAAATTTTAACATTTGTCCTCATATAAGCTAATTACATTTGTTATGCAGTTTTCTTTTCTATTTGTTTTAAGACTTTCTGAAAAAAATGTAGTTAATGTACAATATTTAAAAGATAAGCTCAGTAGCATTATAATTGAGTAGCAAAAGATTTAATTTTAAGAAACCTCTAATTTTACACTATTTAAATTAAAGTACCAAACTTTTGAACAGAGTTATTAAAATTTTACCTTTAAAGGCCTTTGGAATTTTTTGAAAACGGACAATGATATATTTCAAAGGCCCATAGAGCATGTTTGTACATATTTTAAAGTTAGAAATTTTTAATTCTTAACAAATTATTAATGTCCTGAGATTTCCCTTTCTCGCCCCACTGTGCTCAGGTTAAGGTGAGGTTAGTAAGGTGACATTTATTGCTTAGTCAGGTAACAATAATTGTATTATAACTAACCTTATCAAAATGAAGCCAGACATCACGATCCTTGTTGACCCTGATCTCCCAGATGCACCTGATGCTCCTGGGTGGCTCTGTATACCCTAAGGCCTCATAGTGTGGAAAATGCAGTTCCCCTTCAGTACTGGCTGGTATGACTGCTGGGCCGCAGAGTGGGCTGTGCACAAACTCATATCTTCCTTCGAAGAGGGCTCCAGAGTGCTTGAAATAGTTGGAGGCAGCCCTAGAGGAATCAACTCTCAGCTCTAGACTGAGGGATTCAGAAGAGGAGACGACCCTGGCGACTGGAGCTCCGATCTGGATGGCGGTGTTTCTACAATGGCAGTGTGCCCCAGGACCTGGACCAGAGGGTATCCTAGAGCTGTTCCCTGGTTCCCAAATCAGCAGTTTGTCGTGGCGGCCACCCCAGCAGTCTTCACAGGATCCCAAATTGTATGGCAGCTCCTGCAAAAGTGTCATCTTTTAAAGATTCCACAAATTTTGAGTACATCAAAACTTCAAATATGTGATATGATAAAAGTTATTTTTATTTATTTATTTTTAACAATGGGCAGCTCCTCAACCTCTTACAGTTCATTTTAGCTCTAACAAAGTAAAAGTGATTTTAATAATAAAATTAATAACCAGATCTTTAGAAAATATTTCCAGTCAAGATAAGATGGAAAGTATAAGTTGTATGATAGGCACACTATACAAGCTTTTTTTTTAATAAGACGCTACTTGAAAAACAGTTACTTTGAAATGACTAATCATAGACCTTGAAACATGATGTAATTATGTAAATGTAATTGTAATTTGTGAGGAAGTTGAAATGACTCTATTTGGTCGATGTTTTTTATTTAATTACTCTATCTTTCTATCTAGATTAATTGTATCCTAATAAAGTTGTCAACATTTTCAGAAAAAGATAATCTTTTAACTACTGATAGAGCTGAATGCCAGGTTATACAAATGGTTCCTGCTACCTAGATACATAGTTACATAACATTAAAAAAACCTGTACCACTACAATCTGTGAAGTGTTTTGGGCTCATTATTCTTTAAGGAAATACTGTTTCTTGGTCAACTGTTTTACAAGGAGGTGATTTGAACTAGATTACATTCAATCGCCAGGCTTTCCTCTAAATAAATTAAGAGCACCCAGTTTATAGAGGCTGGGTGTGTCTCAGGAGGGTATCCTTGTTGATTTACCTGATACACAAGGGTTGATCCACTGTTGATGTAACAGAATAAATAATTACCTGCTACCAGACGAAATAGAACCCGGGACCTTGAGCTTTGGAAGTTAGTGCCCTAACCACTGAGGTTTTATTTTACATAAAATTTTATTAAAATGAAAATACATAAATTATTTGGCCACATGATCCTCACAAAAAATTGAAGGAAATATTATTTTTTTTCTGATCAGTTAGACTATTAATACCTATAACATCCATTAACTTGGTTTTTTGCTATTAGTCCAGAGTGAATTTAACTGAACATCGATTTAATAAATTGTTCTAAGACAGTTTCTGATACAATGTATCGACAGACCGCAAAAGTCTGTAAGCAAAAAAACTAAAAATTCTCAGGAGAAAATAAAAACTGCTTCACTTTTGTTCTATGAGCATTATATTTTCAGTTCAATTTTTTTTCGTAGGCCTAAGACGAAGATGTAATGCTCTATGCAACATTTTTGATCGTACTTGTGTCAAATAACCTTTTAGAGCCATAACTTCTAAATTATAGCTTTTTAGTTACTTTGAAACCAGGTATTAGTTAGGTAAAAACAATCAAATTTATTGTAGTAACACCCATAACTTTGTTATTTATGATCAAGCAATGACAGGATCAAAGGCAGTTTACAAAATGTAGAGAAACTATATTTCAAATTAAAATTTATAAAACATTTGACTGGAAAGCAAGTATTTGATCACACGGGTTATTTACTTTCTTGTCTCCCACTTTACGGGCGGCTCGTACGGAATGCATGCACCTCATTTTGGAATAGTCTATGAAAGTTTCGTTTTTAACTTACTCAACTTCATATGGACATGGTTTGATTCACGAATGCTTGGTAAGTCCTTAGTAACCAGCTAATGTATGATCGCTTCGTTTCTGAGCTTTTTATGATTCGAAGATTCATTGGTTTGAAAAGATGAAACCAGAGTTTTTTTTTCGTCTCGTGTTAAATTTTCCAATTATTGAAATTAATTCCCTGTCTTTCACTCCCTGGAATTCGGCAGCATCGTAGCTTTTTTCCAGTCAAGTTCATTCTGCAGTTATCAGGAGGTTTTGAAGGTCGTTCAATATTGTATTCTCACTTACCACTCTCTTCTTTGCTTCGTCTGGTTCCACGGTAAGCAGTGTTGGTCCTAGAACCGGGGAATCTGAACATTTGCCCAGAGGTACCGTGCTGGAAGTGCCAGCAACTTATTAGGAATTTAAAATAAGAATACAAAGCCTATGAGAAAAATTAAGTTTAGCTTGTTAATAAAGCTAATTGATACTTCATTATGTGCGCAAAACGTTTTTGTATTCTATATTTACACGATCACTTTGAGAATTTAATTATGTTATTTCGTTAACGACACAATCTCTATGACTACTATAACTTACAGTTTTTTTACATCTCAATTTGCTGGTTTTTAAGTTTCATTGTTTTATGAAAGGCCATAGGGAAGGAATGAAACATCGTAGATTTCATTTTGTGGGATTATAATAAGCGCCAGGACAAGATTGACCAGAAAAGCTCAAAATCTCGTTTCCCAAGGAAATTGTGTTTACAGCCTTCTGCAGTGTGGGTGTCGATATACTGATGCAAAAATAATGGTAGAAGGTTATGCGAGGTCTATAGTCTAATTGCTTATAGCTTTTGATTACGTATTTTCTAATTATTTATAGTGTTTTTGTGTTAATTGTTCTATTTCATAATAAGTTTCTGTTAGTTTGTTCATTAATTATGTTATTTTGTAGTTACTGTTCCTGTTAATTTCGTTTTATTGGTGTATATAGTTTTGGACTGTTAGGTTAAGTGTTTCTTTTATAGTGTTATTTCTGTAGTGCGTTTTGTAAAGTTCTTCAGTAGTGAAATATTGGGTTAGACATTGTCGTACCTTAAGGTAAGTGTCAGTGTAAGACTCATCAAGTTTATTTCACTATAACCTTTTTATCTACTACTTAACATTTTTCCAGAAAATAGTTTTAAAGTGTGTTAAGGAAAACTATTCTACCCCTTGTTAGCTATAACTACCTTAAGCTTCCCTAGGAAGCCCAAAGACTCTTTAGGAAAGATAAGTGAGTTTTCTTTTATTTAAAGGTTACATCACTTTTAATTTACTATGTTGCATGATAATATAGTTGAAGGAGTGGAACCTCGTAAAGAACGAAAACGTACGATAAAGAGGGCCAGGAAGGATTCCCCTGTTGCTAAAAAGAAATTGGAAGAGGGCTCTAATCTATTTCTTGAAGCCAAGCGAATACAGGAGAATCTCCGTTTATACATGGTCAAACATGAAAACAAGCCCGTAAGTAGTGTTAGGGACCATATTAGCACCAAGATTCAATGTCTTGTTAAGATGATTGAGACCTCAGAAGGCGAAGATAGTCAAGATAGTTATGACAGTGTACTTACCCTTGTCCAAAGAGCAATAAATGAAACATTGTCATCGGAGAAAGTGCATGACATGTTAACCAAAATTATCGTTGAGACTTCTATGCCAAAGGTTTTGGAGGCTCTTTCAAGTTCAGCACCTCAACATGTACAGCCTAAGGCAGGCCCCTCTGGAGAACAGCACCAACTTGCTAGTCAAGATATGGATCATTCTCCGGAGGTAACAGAGAGATTTGAAACGGTCAAGAGTAAGAGAAGGGGGAAAAAAACTAAAGCTACCAATAAAGCAATTACTTCGTCAAACAGAGTGATCTCAATAGAACCGAAAGCTCTAGAACAACGGCAAGAGAAACCAATAACCATTGCGGATATTGTGAAATCTTTGCCTACAAAGCCAACTCAAACTGAGAGATCGACGTATATCACTATAAACGGAACGGGCAAGAGACCAGCAGATATAATCAATGGGTTGCCTTCACCAAGCGAAATTGGAGTAAAGGCCTCCATTGTCCGTACGACCAAGACTGGCTCCGTGTTGGTCCGTATGGATAATAGTAGTGATGCCACGAAGGTGATTGGATGGCAAGGGCTAAGAGACAGTGGCCTTCAAGCCAAACTTGCCTTGAGGAAGAAACCTAGATTTGAGGTTCAGGGCGTCCCCCTCTCATGGGATTCAGCGGAGTTGGTGAGATTTTTATGGGAAAGAATACCCGAGAAGTCGGTCCCCACTCCGTTGGTCGTAGATGATATCCGGCCACTTTTTTCCTCAATGGCAAGAAATGGCTTTACAAAGAATTGGGTGATAGAAGTGCACCCTACAGTTCGTTTCCTGCTGTTGGAAATAGGAAGCTTAGATGGAGGATGGTGGAGTATTACAATCAAAGACTACCTCGACGCTCCTCGATGCAGTAAATGCCAGAGATATGGGCACACTAAGGCCACTTGCATATCAAATGCCGTAGTCTGCATTTGGTGCGCGTCCACTGGCCATGTTATTAAAGATTGCCCTAAGAAAAAAGAACTGGCTAGCCCATCATGCATCAACTGCGAGCGGGTAAATGCGCCTGCTAGTCAAAGGAAGCACAAGGCGGGAAGTCGGGAGTGCCCTGTGCATCTGAAGTGGGCTAAAGAGGTAGCGAAGAGGACCTTTTATGAGTGAGCTTACCATCCTCCAGCTCAACATGGGGCGCCGGCATATAGTGGCAGACGAACTCCGGGCTCTTTATCCGCGCTACGATGTTATAGCGGTTCAAGAACCAACCTGCCGTGGGAACTTAGTAACGGGGTTTGGCCTCACATCGAGAGTCATAGCTTTGGGCAGTAGAGAGAGGAGGCCCAGGGCTGCTATTGTGATTAATAATCCTAACATCGATGTGATGGATCTGAGGCAGTATACCACGGCGGATTGTGTCGCATGTCATATTAAGTGGCGTAATATTTCCTATACGCTAGTTTCATCATACATGCCTGATGGAAATGACATAGAAAGGGACATAACCGCCGTGGAGATGATCACGGCTTGCACTCGGAACGTGATCATCTGCTCAGATACCAACTCTTGGAACACGATCTGGGGGTCCAATCGAACCAATAGAAGAGGCGTCCACCTCGGTGAATTTATAGCAAGGAGCCAGCTACTAGTCATAAAAAATTCCTCCGCTATCCCAACGTTCTCCAGTGCAAGAGGCCACAGCTGGATCGATGTGACTTTGGTATCACCGGTGCTGGCAAACCGCATCATCGATTGGACCCTTCGATCTGAGACGAGTTCCGACCATCAGGCGATATCTTTTAGGCTGGTGGAAAGTTCATTTAGTTCCCATGGCACAGACAAGGGCTCCAATCTTACCCGAAGAAAAGATTGGAGCGCCTTCCGGTCGACTCTGGAGGGAAAATCGGTTGATGAGGAATGGGATGAAGCTGACATGGATCAGACTCATGATCTGGATTACAGGGTATCCAGGATCACAACTGTCATCCGTGATGCTGCTGAAGAATCCCTCCAGCATCGGAAGGCGAGAGCTCGACCTGTCCCATGGTGGACGCCGGCCTTAACTATGATGAAGAGAGAGCTCTACAAGGCCCGGCGATCGTACCAGAGGTGTATTTGTGACGAGAGGCGCATTACACTTCGTGACGAGTACAAGTCTAAAGCCAGGGCATATCGAAATGAGGTGCGCTTACAAAAGCGGAAGTCTTGGGACGAGTTCATTGTTGAGGAGTCATCAAAGAATCCTTGGGGTATTCCTTACAGAGTGGCTCTGGGTAAGCTGACACCACAACAAGTGATTGCTGCGCTCAAGTGCGGAGCTACCCATGCAACCACTCTGGAAGAGACATCGAAGATGTTTATAGCAGAAATCTACCCCAGAGATGATCCGTCCCAAGATAATGAAGAAGAGGAATTCATAAGGCGCACTACGGTATGTCCACCTGGTACGGACTTGTGCCCACCATGGGACATATGGGATCTCCGTGCTGCTGTGGACAGGCAAAGGACTGGTCGTGCTCCCGGTTTAGACGCAATCGATGCGGCTATGCTAAAGAATAGTATCCCCTATATCGAAGATACATTGTTGGAGTTATTCAATGATTGCCTCGATAGGGGATACTTTCCACGAAATTGGAAAATTGCCGACATAAGGCTCCTTTACAAGGGAGGAGACAAGGACAAGCAATTAGCCAAGTCTTATAGGCCTATATGTCTCCTCCCTGTTATGAGCAAAGTGTTAGAGAACCTACTCCTGGTGAGCCTACGACCAGTCTTCTCAAGAGCGAGCCATCCACGGCAGTACGGATCCACTAAGGGTAGGGGAACCGTGGATGCCCTGCTGAGAGTGCGCAATGACATCGAAGAGAAGGCGGAGAAGTATGTTATGCTCCTCCTGTTTGATATCACCTCCGTCTTCGATAGTGTTTGGTGGCCTTGCGTACTCCAGCAGTTGCAGAAGTATGAAGCTCCCAGCAACTTGTACGAGCTATTACGGAGCTATCTTCAGAACCGAACTTTAAGAATACGGGGTAACTTCTTTGAAGTTGAAGACTCCATGGAAAGAGGTTATCCCCAGGGCTCTGTTCTAGGTCCTGCCCTATGGAATTTAGTATTCAATGAGTTGTTGGGAGTACTGGAAGAGGAGCGGTTCCCCGCTACGGCTTATGTAGATGATCTGGCCGTTGTGGTAGCCTCGAACAGCAGAGCCCGACTGAAAGAAGAAGCTGAAAGGTGCGCCAACCTAGTAGAAGAGTGGTGCGAGAAGAAGAAATTCAGAATGGCCGCCGCCAAGACTCAGGCCATTCTCTTGAAAGGCACGATTGATAGGGCTCACGCTATAACAATGGTTATACAAGCATCAAGAATACGTCCAAGTGAGGTTGTCACCTATCTTGGGATTAGGATTGGAAGAAAGTTCAACGTGACACCTCACTTGGACTACTTGAGAAGTAGGGTAGCCCTAACCCTTAACGGACTCAGTCGTATTGGGGGCGCATTTTGGGGCCTCAGGTACCCAGCAACTATGACCATTTATAAAGGTGTTATTGTGAGTATCCTGAGGTATGCGTCCTCTGCCTGGAGCCAAAATCTCTCGCACAGACAGAAATGTAGGTTGGCCACGATTCAGCGGATGGCTCTGCTTCGAGTCTCCAGATCATTCAGGACGGTGTCTCATGAGGCTGTGCAGGTCTTGGCAGGAGGAATACCTCTCGACCTCCTGCTGAGAGAAGACTACTACCGGTATAAGATTAGGAGAGAATGCTTAACGGCTCTATCGGATTACCTCCGAGTGAGAATAGGAGATGATCCAATAAACTGGAAGAAGATCCTCCGGGAGGATACAGTAGAGAACTGGAACCGACGGTGGTTGACGACTTCCAAAGGAGCTACCCTAAGGAAGTACTTCCCCACCGTCAGTTCGCGACTAGAAGCGACTTGGGTCCTCCCGGACTACTGGATTTCACAGATTCTCACCGGGCATGGGGGTTTCCGAGCAAAGCTCGTTCAGTATGGTATAAATATCGATCCCCTATGCCCAAGTTGTGGGGTACCAGAGACCGCTGAGCATGTAGTACTTACCTGTACGGTCTATGAGTCACTGAGGGCGAAACTGTTGAGAGAAACAGGTCTCTTTGTCGTAACAGAGAGAGATCTTTCTCAACTTATGGCCAAAGACAAATACGATCACTTCAAACGATTTATATATGGATGGAAAGAAGTTGTACTACCAACTCACTTCTCTTTGGGAAGAAGAAGAGAAGCTGCACCGGGGAGACCACCGGAATAGATAGAAGAAAAGAAAAACAGATAAAAGTGAAGAGAAGAGCAAGCTGTGTGCACAGCTCAGAAAAATAATGTAATAGCCAAAAAATGCAGCAGTAGGTTGTTATGTAACAGTAACATCCCACTGATGCAAATACCCGTATTGCCTTCAGGCAGAGGAGGGTTGAAAATAAAATAAAAATAATAAAATGATGCAAAAATAATGTAATATTATTCATGCGTTTATAAAATATCATTTAATAATACATCATTATTGTAATTTATAATTGAAGCTACAATTAACTTTAAAATTGAGTCTGGTAACAACGGAGGTGTACCATTATATATATACCCGATTGTGAGTGAGATAAAATTGTATAATTACATCTCGTGTATTTTAAATTACGTTTTTAATTTTAATGATTCTTTTTGTTTATATTACCATTATTATGAAATAATGTCCTTTAATATTTTAAATACGTGGTGTGGGTGTTATTTTTTAATTTCATATAGTAACGCTAACACGCAAAGGAGAAGAAAAATAGCGTGTAGCATGAATATCCTGCCAATAATATTAATTTAATGTTTTTTATGAAACAAATATAAAATATTTTAGACATTCTTTGCGAAGCCAGTACAGTATATATTTTCTCAATGTCGCATTCTTTACTTTAACGTGGTGCCGACGTTATTAGGTCTTATTTGGCCACTCAAATATTAAAGGAACAATATTTGTTAATACATAAATAATAAGTGTTTCATTTTTACGAAGAAATAATGATGTATTATTTCTAATAAAGAAAACCCGAAAAATTAAATTATCACACAAATTATTTGTACTCATAAATGTATTATTTATTTAATTATTATATAATCGTGGAATGGTTATAAATTGTTTTGTGTGATTGCTTCAAATTACTAGGGTTGAATGTGACTATTGGTGCTTGAATTAAAACCACTTAAACCAATACTAGAGATATTTAATCAGAGAACAAGCAATAGCCTTTCCAAATAAAGGATGAAATAATGAAATAAAATAAGTACACTTTCCTTACAGTTCGAAACCAACGGCCAGATTTTATTATTTTGCGAAACTAACAATATTTAAAAATTACATATTTCCTCCAAATTAGTGATAAATGATAAATAATTTACTCTTTATTTTAAGTACACTCGGATGCAAGGACTAGGCTTAAAATGGCTTTCGGAAGGTGACATCGGGATAATTGGACCTTTTTTTGTCCCTTTTCGGGAAATTTGAGGACCTTTGGCATTTTTCGAAGCACTTTATTTTTTTTTCTAAATAACGATCGAACAATTCAAACAGATTAAAGCTTAAATACAATAAATTAAAATTATTTGTCCACATATTTCTGAAAAAAAAGTTTGATAACCGAAATATTTTGTCAAACAACATTTAAATGACTTTGGCAACTAAACTTTCCTGTAGACTTATTTAAATTATCAAAAATAATTTACATAATTTAGTTAATGTTCTGACAAAAGTTCTCCACCCCCATAACATCTAAAAGTCGTTTTATACTATGATTAATCTTTATTTACATTCTATATTAAAAGGAACGCCCCTTATCTACAATAGTCTACATCACATTCTCCTTCACTGCCCAGCATACAATGACTATAGACAATAATTCCTTCAAAACTTCATCTCAGAATCTTCTGATAACCGCAACGTCGATTCCATACTGAATATCGATTGTATAGATAAATTAAATAAAGTTTACTATTTTATGATGGGAGTTCACAAAGTGCATACACAAAATTGTTGATCATAGCCATGTTCTATTAAGCGTTTGTTTTAGTTTATCTTAAGAGTAATATTTTGTTTATATTTATAAATATTTTTATTTTGTATTGTTTCTATCATAGTAACTGGTTCATATAACCAATATTATGCATTAATCGTTTTATGTTTTTAATTTTTATTGCTATTCTTGTTTTGTGAAAACCACTCTAAACGTTAAATATTGTAAATTTTATTTATATTTATGTAAATTTGTAAAACTATCTTATTGTACAATAGCCATGCTAGGCTCTATTTGTATGGGGAACCCCCTTAAAACAAATAAAATATCTATCTATCTATCCATTAAAAGGAACGTCCCTCAAAAGTTAACAAAATGACGCTAGTGTTAGTGCTAAAGGTCGTATAATAAGGTCGACTTTTCGTTTTCTATATTCATTAAGAGGGAGCCAGAACCACGAACTCCCGCGGGCGAACATTGCTGTCTGTACTTATTTCCAACAATAGCATCCTTTCTCCTGATACTCCTACATACTGGCCAACCGATCCTAACCGTAACCCTGATCTCCTTGACTTCTTCATTCACAAAGGTCTAGGGCCGTTAAATTATTCAGTTTTACGGCTTGATGACCTTTCCTCAGACCACAGTCCGCTAAACCTAACTCTTTCCGCATTTTCTATCCCCAAATTATCTCCTCCCTCATTCATCAGAGGCCCAGTCAACTGGAACCTTTTCCGCCAAACAGCAGATGCAATAGACCTCAGAGTATCCCTAAAAACCCCTCAAGACCTAGATAATGTAGTGAGTTCCTACACCACCTTGATCCAACAAGCAGTTTGGACTGCATCCTTACCACTTCCCTCCAAAACATACCGTAAAAAGAATCCTTTGCCCCAAGACCTTACTGACCTAATTAAATCCAAACGCCAATCTAGGACCCTCTGGCAAAGAACCAAGCATCCTGATGATCGAAAAATATACAATTATTATTCCAAACAGGTAAATAAAGAACTAGCTTCCTTTAGATCCCAATCATACAACTCCTACGTCTCTTCCCTATCTACCGATGACAATTCCCTCTGGAAATTGGCCAGAAAAATCCTTAAATACCATTCTGTTTCCCATCCCCTTCGATGCGATGATGGAACCTGGGCTTCGTCAGATGAGACTAGAGCTGAAGAATTTGCCAAACACCTATCCAAAACGTTCACTCCCCACCCCGAACTCCATTCCACCCTCACTGCTGAAATTAAAGAATTCCTCTCTTCTCCTATTCCTCTCTCCTTGCCTCCTATAGCTGTCAATCCCTCTGAGGTCAAATTCCTTATAAGCAACCTAAAACCTCGAAAATCCCCTGGACACGATCTCCTTACTTCCCAGATCCTAAGACAACTTCCCAAAAAAACAATTATATTCCTCACATACCTATATAACTGTATCCTCCGCACAACTCACTTTCCTCTGACATGAAAACATTCCATAATCATCCTCTTCCCAAAACCAGGTAAACCTGTAAATAATACTTCATCCTATAGACCAATAAGCTTGCTCCCAATCCTCTCCAAAATCTTTGAAAAAATCCTTCTCAAACGCATCCTACCCATACTTGAAACCCACAATATCCCATCCCATCAGTTTGGATTCCGCTCAAGACATTCCACTGTTCAGCAAGGCCTTCGCGTTGTTGACCATATATCCTATGCGCTTGAAAACAAGCAGTATTGCACCGGTGCCTTCCCGGACGTAGCGCAAGCTTTCGACCGGGTGTGGCATGATGGCTTGCTTTTCAAGCTCAAAACTCACCTACCCCAATCCTTGTACCTAGTCCTCAAATCCTACCTCTCAAATCGTTCCTTTCAAGTCCGCTGCGGCACTGAATTCTCCAACTATTATCCAATTGAGGCTGGTGTTCCACAAGGCAGTGTCTTGGGCCCAGTCCTCTTCATCCTCTTCACCGCTGACATTCCAACCAATCCCGATACCCTTCTAGCAACTTTCGCGGACGATACCGCCATCCTGTCATCCCACCTAGATCCTGAAACTGCATCCTTAAATCTACAAAGACACATCTCCCTAATTGAGCAATGGTGCAACAATTGGCGCGTTAAGATCAATGAATCCAAATGCAAGCATGTCACCTTTACCCTCCGACGCAGATCCTGTCCACATATCCTTTTCAACTCTGTACCTCTCCCCGTCTCAGACACAGTTCGGTATCTTGGATTCCTTTTAGACAAAAGACTAACTTGGAACCCACATACTAGACTTAAAAGACTTAACCGACTAAGAACTTAACCGACGATTTGGCCAGCTATACAGACTACTTAACAGAAAATCCAATCTATCAATAGAAAACAAACTATTAATATAACAGACCATACTCAAACCCATCTGGACCTACGGACTTGAACTGTGGGGGACAACTAAATTTTCGAACATCAAACGCATCCAATCCTTTCAGTCCAAAGTCCACCGTATGATAGTCAATGCTCCTTATTACGTTACAAACAAAACCCTACATCATGACCTTTACATCCCTTATATCCTTGACGTTATTCCATCCCGATTCTCAAATTTTCACATGAACCTAATCCACCATCCTAACCCTTTAGCACAATCCTTATCTAGCTCCAGTCATCCCTACAACCCTCCTCGAAGGTTGAAACGGCAGTGGCCTCGAGATCTCTTGTAAAGACGTCACTGGAGTTCTGGCAATGGCCAGCTTCTCCACTCAAGTCATGAGTGTTTGTGGTTTTAGTGCCCTCTCTCAGTCTCCACCGGACTGGTAATGCCGGCGATGCGGTTGAGAGAGAAGCGCTGGGATCTCTTAGAGTCTCGCTTTGTCCTTCACACGTGGGGGAAAGGGCTGGACTCGTAGATCTCTTACCTAATTGTAAATATTGTATTTAAGTATGAATGTTTTTCTATTTATTTCTATTACTTATAATTTATTTAATTTTGCTACGAATTTCTGTATTTCATTTAATTTTAACTCTTAGTTACATTTCCTGGTTTATTATAGTTTTTGCCTTTGTTATATAGATTTTTATATTTTTTATTTATTTACTTATTTATTATTATTATTATTTTTTTTATGTATTGTATATATGGTATGAATGTGCCTCTCTCAGCCTTAATACTCAGTGCCCTTAAGTGTGGCAAAATGTATTATTACTCAAAAATAAAATATTCATTAAGAATATTCGTTAAAGAAAATAATATGTTAAAAACAATAAATGGTACGATTGAATTTAAGAAAGAGAGTGTTCTCATTAATATCTTGCATAAATATTAATTTCAGTCCATAGGATGATATTGAAGTTACTAAGTTAAAAGATATAACGACTTTAACTGTTGGAAGCTGCGAATAAAACTAGGCATACAAAATATTGGTAATGGATACCTATAGAGTAACACGCGATATAGTTGACTTATCTTGATAGTTGATTTTTTACAAACCAGGAGACATCTATTGCAATACTTCATATCTATCTTTGAAAAAAATATAATTTCTTCCGTTTCGTAGAAGAAGTTTCTATCTCAACCCTGGCCGGAACAGCTAGGGCAGTTCATGTCCTGCAAAGGTTACAGTAGAATGGAAAAGGATGAATATTGAGCTTTATTTTTGGGTTGGGGAGTCCAGCAATAGAAATTCTTATCTTTATATTTATAACAGTAAACTGTTTTTCTATTGATTCATAAATATTCATTTTTTTTTATCAGTTCCATCATTAAGCTAGAGATATAAAAATGTCTTTCGGCTCTGCACTCTTCATTTCTAAATATATAATCTATAACCTATAATATAAGACACCACAAACTATAATCTAGTACATATCCAACACATTTCTTAGTACACATATTCCTCACATATACTTCTCCTCCTACACTTCTCATAATATACACATTACTGATTAAACATGATTTGTTGAAAATAACACATACATTTAAGTATTTAAATTTTTAAATTTGTATAAATTTTTTTTTTTAAACCACAATTTTAAAAAGAATTATTAAAATCAGTAAAATATCACAGCTTTCTTGTATATGCATTGCAGCAAAATGTTTCAGTCCAAATTAATTAAATGGGCAATGTGCTGGTAGTTTAATTCAAGTATTAAAACATGAATTTTAAAAATTTAAAATTAATAAGAATAAATTAGCTTTAGACCGCGCTCCTCTGTTGGACGAAAAAGAAATGTCGAATCCAAAGCAGAGGCAGGGGCGACAGAAAGAAAGGGACAGAAAAGCCTTTCAAAAAACAGAATCCAGGAGTGTTTCCTTCCAGTTACATTGAATATTTATGTGGAATAAATCCTTTTTCCCTTTTCTGTGAAAGCTCTTAAGGACTGTGCAACGAGAGTCTTTATTTATGCAAGGATGGCGTGAACTGTGATTTTATCGCGGCAATACGCTCCATAATTAAAACTCGACTTTAACTTAGGCGTAGCCGTAGAAGAACTAATTTAATTTGAACTCCAACGAAGAATACGCAGCAGGTCCGAATTTTATTTTCACTATCAATGCATAGTATGACTGATTCTAAGTCTAACTAATTCAATGAACAATTCTTCACAAACAAATAAAAATATAACTTTGATTATCTTATTAAAAGTATTTATTGTAGTGTAGGGGCTTCCTGATGGGTTCTTCTGAGGAACATATACCACTCATCTTAACCTCTTTGCCTGAATATTATGGAATGGTGATCGACCATTTTCTATAAGCAGTTCTTTAATCTTCGTTCTCCACAAGCACTACTAATTTGATCGCATATTGCTGTTCATATCTTGTGGAGGATTTTCTGGAATTTTTTACTAAAACAATTCAAGAAGCTGCTAGGACTTTATCAATTTCCAAACTCAAACTTACAAAAACACAGTGTATAGGAGACTTAATCAAAGCAAAGGGAAGAGCGTGTAAGAAATGGCAGAAGAAAAATATCAAATAGATAGATAATTAACCGAATAAAAAATAACTTACAATAGAAAAGAAAAATCAACTTTATTCTGGGACAAAGTCTCTTAAGAATATCAGTATTGTTCAAACAAATTAGCATTAAATGTGGCCAAAAGATCCACAATAAAATAAATAAAACAACAAAATTGCAATAAAAGAATAACTAAAACATAATTGATAGTACAAGTATTTAAATAGCGATAAAGATATATTAAAGAAAACAAATGAGAAATAGAGCTACAATACTGCACGGTGCTAAAAACGATAAAAATAACAAAATGAAAATTTTTTTTTTTTAACTTTCAATATCAATCTGCACCTGTCGACGACTGTTGACAATCAGCAGATGGTCTGATTAAAGTAACGAAACTGACATGCAGGCATGGGAAAGGATAGCACCCAGCAGTACCTCTTCCCTGGCTTGAATCAATTACCATTCTTTGGTTTGTCAAAGAAGGAGGTCTCTCATATAGTCTTCTCCTCGTATTTATGGACATATCAGCTGAATCTCATATCTCTGATTAGTATGTACGGGTAAATTATTATGAAATCGTTTGTAAAGAGGTTTTACGTGCTGGTGAACTGTAGGCAGGAGGAAGTCGGTATGTAAGGTTTTGTTTGTCACGCACCAAGGTGCTTTAGTCACAAGTCGTAATATTTTTGATTGGAAAGTTTGAAGTTTGTATAAGTGGGTATTTTTAGCTCTACCATATATCTTGGAGGAGTAATTCCACAGTGGCTTAAGTAAGTATAGGTATGTGTTTAGTTTCTGTCTCAGTTGTAGTTTGAAGATGGATTGAAAAGTGAGTGAAGTAGTTTTAATCGACTATTGAGGGTCATCCGTTTCATTTAGACATGATGGCCCCATGGAAAAGGAATATTAAATTACTTTTAGAGGAAAACCGTTGGGGAAATAATTAAAAAGAAAATACATTATTAACATCTGTTACTTAAGATATTTAAATGAATAAATACAATTGTAAAAATTAGAAAATTATTGTAATCTGCATACTAAACCGTTGGAGAAAAAAATATATAAAAAGAAAAATCCAAAAATTTAACAGGAAAAATTATTACGGATGTATGACCTTTCAACTGGTGATGGAAGCTTGTTGAGTCATATAAAAAAATAAATAAAGCATCGAAAGGTGTCAGCACCTCTTCGAAGGAAATATGAAGGGCGCTGTCGGATGAAGAAACATCTGATATATTTGCTAATCATCTTTCTTCCGTATTTAACCAACACGTAAGGACTTTATACAAATGACTTCATAATAATTTATTCGGACATACCAATAAATAGATGTGGTTTTAGCTGAAATGCCCATGATACGAGGAGGAGTCCAAAAAGGCGCTGAATGAGAGACCTACTTCCTTGATAAACCATGGTAATTGAATTAAGCCAGAGAATAAGTTCTGCTGGTTTGCTATCCGTCCTCTTGCCTGAGATGTAATTTTCAGTATTTTTATCAGACTATTGTCAACTGACTGCTGATTGTCAACGGTTTTTCGACAGGTCCAGATGAATATTTGAAGTTGAAAAGTAAAAAAATAAATATTTTTCCAGCGCTCTTCAATTTTGTAGATTAATTAGACTATATTAGCTATTACATGCGTATCCTATGGCTAATTTTACAATGGAGTATTGCCCAAATTTTCCTGTTTTGTAGGAAGTCGTTAGAAACTAATGGAGAATTATTAACTAGCAGGTAATATGCAGAAAAGAATAATTTTAGTGTGTTAGTATGTAGATTCCACAACCATTTTTTTTTTTTTTCCCTACCACTCAGGAATTTCTTGAATAAATACAATATATATATAAATGTATATATACATAAATTTTCAAATTTCCTTTTATTGCCCAAGGGAATTTTAAGGTAAGAGGGCTCTGCCCGCTGTATGCGTTCTTTGCATCTGTGGCCAGAGGCCTTTTATTATACCACTGGGCGTGGAGGGACCGCCCTGCATTAATTTATTATTTATATTATAGTTATTGGGTGTGAACTACAGAGTCCAAACCCCTTCCCTCGGCGGGAACATCAACCAAGGGGACTTTACCTTGGCACCTCCCAGGCCTGGGCGGCGGTACTATTTCCTGGAAAAGCGGGTTAGCACAGACCTTCAGCCCATCGAAAAATTTGACGTGCCTTCGGCCTATGAACTCTGGCACCGATGGGAGCTGAAGCTCCTCTCGGATCTTTACATTCTTTGCCCTTTGCAAGGTAGTACCTCTGACTATTCGCCGAAGGATGGAGTTTTGATAACTCTGGAGTTTCTTGAACGTGGACTTATACAGGTGGCGGAGCAACGGTGCACCATAGAGCAGCGTAGGCCTGATGACCGCCTTGTAGATTTGCAGTTTTAGTCTCAACGAGAGCTGCGCCGACTTTAGCAGATGGTAGAGCCTATACTCCTTTTTCCGAGCCAGCTTGAGTCTCTGGTTGACTTGACTAGTAAAGGTGAGGTGCCTATCCAGAGTCACGCCTAGGTAAAGGACTGAGTTGGAGATCCGCTGGTCCACTCCACCAATGGTGAAGTGAGTGGGCAGGGACTTCTTTCCTTGCTGAAATGACATCACTATGGCATCGGTCTTATTAGGATTTACTTGTATGCCGTTCTTAACAAGCTCCTTGACGATGGTATCTGTGGCATTCTGTGCTTTCCTGAGAGCGCTCTCTGCGTTAAGGCTGGATGCATAGACTGCGATATCGTCAGCATAGGCTGCTACCACCGCTTCTGGATGTTTAAGTACCACTACTGGCGCCGTGAAAACGACGAACAGTAATGGCCCCAACACAGACCCTTGAGGTACTCCATACGTTGTATCGACTGGGTTCGAATAGTCATTACCAACTTTTACGACGAAAGTTCTTCCACTGAGGTAGCTTCTGACCAGACGGCATAGCTGGGCTGGGAATTTGTACTATTCCAGTCTTCGAAGTAACAGCGCGTGAGACACGCAGTCAAAGACCTGGCTGCAGTCCAATGAGATGAGTGCCGTAGCTCTGTCCACAACCATTTTTAGCCAGGTATAGCTTTAATGAACTTTTTTTGACAAAATAGTTCAATGAGCAGTAGCTGACCTAGGAAATATTCTAATAGTTCATGTTAAATGAAAACTGGATACTTCATTCTGATATTGGGTTGTCCGGAAAATAATGAAGGATTTGTTGTTTTCAATACATTAACTTTCTATATAACAAACTTTTACGTTGGAATTATTCTTTTGTACGGGTGACAACACTTATTAATCCTTTAGGAAACAAAAGCGAGAAATCCTCTTCAATAGGATTTCACTATTTCAAAATAATTCAGTTCGCATTCCAGATTTTCGCATAATTACACGAATTTCAACACGTTCAAAACAGTGCCCAAAAGGCGAGAGACATTAACGAATCTTGGTGCAATGGCAGTTTGAGTAATTTCACGCCAGTTGAAAAAAATTCGAGAGGGAGACTTCAACATTGAAGACCAAGATAGTGGAAGAACGCTTTCCCTTGTTGACGATTTTCTGCGAACTTAAGTCGAAGAAAATCCCATAACAACTGTTCAAAAACTTTCTGCGAAACTCACAGTTAACTGATCAACTATCGCTGACCCCTATAACATACTTGGTATGATAAATAAGCCTAAAAAAAGTTTCTTATGCATCAAACAAAATTTTGGGAAGCACTTGATTGCCAAAATAAAAATAAACAAACATCAACCACCCAACACTCCAGACCTCTTATCTACCGACTTCCTTTTTTCCTGAGCCACTTCTTAACAGATAAACATTTTAGTGGTCAAACATCGTTAGAAAATGGATTTTAAGAACTTTTTAATAATATCGTTTCAACACTGTATTCAAAGGGAATGGAAAATGTACCAACGCGTTGACAGAAATGTTTCGAGAGTAATTTTGAATTATAAAAATAGTTTTTACTATTTGTTTTATTTTAAAACTATAAACCTGAATTAATTCCAGACAAGCTAATAAAATTATTATTATTTTATTTTCCATTAAATTTGCCACTACGTTGTTATGCATCAAGCAAATGTGTTGGTGTTTATTCTATCTTCTTGTATTCTTGATACTTGCTTAACTTGTCAGCAGATCAGGCCACTGCCTTTTTAGTCGTCGTCAAGGCTCACTAGATAACAGGGAGGAAGATAGTGATAGAACAAGTCATGGGCGGATCTACGGGGGGGGGGGCTTTCGGGCTGAAGCCCCCCCTCCCCTAAATGCTAAAATATAACCATGTTTTTTCGAAAAAAATATTTAAAAAGTATCTCTTAAAGTATTATTGTTCGTGAAATTACATTTAAAAGGGCTTTAGGAATCACTTATACACCATTTCATATAGGTAGTTAGCTTCTTTCTTTTTTTTCCAAAGTAATTATCGTTATTTTTATGAAAAAAAAACTTTCGGGCTGAAGCCCCCCCCCAAAATTAAATCCTGGATCCGCTAGTGGAACAAGTGGATTTGGATGATTGAGTGTAGAGAAGTGAAATGTTGTGTACTTGTGTATGTAAGATTGTACTTTTGGTATGTTCATGTCTGTGTGAATGGTGTGATTTGAAATAAGCCAAGGAACATTGACCATTTTACGAAGTATTTTGGATTGTGTGTTTTGAATTTTGTTTATGTATGTATATGTTATGCGGAACCCCAAAGTTCTGCTTCGTATGTCCAAATACGTCTTATTATGGTAGTGTAGATTAGTCGCTTGTTTAGTAAGTTGAGTGGAGATCTGTAGTGCAAAATATGTGACAGTTGTTTGTATCGTTTGGTAAGTTCTTGTTTTTCTAATTTATTGTGCATGTTCCAGGTGAGTTTTTTGTCAAAGTATAGTCCGAGATACCGTAAATGAGTTTTGAGGGAACTGGCTTATTGTCTATTGTCACAGCAGGACACGAGATCTTTCTCAGGCAGAAGCTAACGTGCGCCGACTTGCTGGTATTGATTTTAATTCTCCATTTGTGAAACTCCATTTTTCAAGGTCGTGGAGGTGGTTTTGAAGAGCTATTGAAGCGATAGTGGGATTTTTGTGAAAAGAGAGAATTGCTGAATCGTCAGCAAAACTATAGAGAATGGTGCTAGGGTGCTCAGGGATATCAGATGTGTAGGGAGAAAAGAGAAGAGGGCTTAAAAACACTCCTTGTGGTTTGCCCGAAAGTTGAGGAAAGAAGGTAGAAGTAGAGGAATTAATACAGAAGTACCTGTCAAGAAAGAACTATTGAAGTATTAGAAAGTAAGTCAAAGGAAGGGGTGGTTTTATTTTCCACAGTAAACCTCTGTGCCAGACGATATCAAACGCTTTCTCGGTATCCAGGAATATCGCTGAGCAGAATTGTTTTTCCTCGAAGGCGACTGAGGCAGGGCCTCATATACGATGACAGTGTTGTACAGTGGAGTGGTAATATCAAAAGCCAAATTGATGATTAGCTCAGTTAATTAAATTAATTTTAAAAAATGCAAGTAGAGTTTTCAGAGATTTTTTTGCCAAATGTAATTGATGAACACGGACCAATGTGTGTTGATATGTCTTATCCCCCAAAAAGGGATGACATTAAAGTTTTGGGGTGTTTAAATTTATTTGGGATGCCAGTGGATGATAATTATCCAAAATTTTTTAACAAAATTTAATTAATAAAAATTAGTAAAATAATTCTGGACCTAATAATAAATTGATTGATCCAGAATTAATTAATTGGATTTCTGTTCTCAAAGTCTAGTTTGTATTTATCATATTTTCTAATTACTTACATTACCTGTGATCATCAATACATGAATGGGTGGCAGCATTAAAATAACTTTACTGAAAAGCTTAATTATTTCTATGTTGAATAAAAAATATATACAAATTATATTTAAAAGAAACTAAATGATTCAATGAATTTAATAATTAACTATGAAGGTATGATTTCAGATGGACTCGTTTGATAATTATATTGTCATGAAATATTCTAACATTGGTAAATTTATTGTTGGGGATAACACTTTCATATCTATTGTATATGAAGTGGTGTGGTTGGTATATTCCATCTGTGCATCTGCTGATCCGTGGTCATCTCGTCATGGTTCAAAGCTCTGCCAGCATCATCATGGTCTATCCCCAAGCCGGAAGAAAACAAGAGACCCATCCTCAAGGCGGGAACTCAACATAAGACCTATTTTCTTCCATCTCGGTAGATTTTATGCCAAATATTCAGAGTGGGGCAAGGATGGTTTCCATTGGTTCTTAACTTCACCCTATTATTTCAATGTAACACCCTAAAAGGAACCAGTTACTTAGCCCGTTACTAGTTTTTACACTAAGCCTTCCTGCGGTCCAGGTACAAGGTCGGTCCTTGGTGGTACCTGATGTGCCCCTTAACGCTGGTGTTGATGTCAGAAGTCGGTTTCGTTCACCTTGCCATAATAATTTTAAAAACCCACTATAGGATATCTTTTAGAAAAACTTCAATACGTATCATTGTTTTATTACAAATTCCGTATATAAATATCTAGACAAATGTTATACGCATCTAAGATAGCGGCAGATATATTTCTATAGAATATAGTGAACACACTATACTCGTTGGCTGGATGCGAGAGCATTGAGGCCCAATGTAAGCGCCTCAGGTGGAGCCGATATCAGCACTTCACGGCCCACTGCTCTGTTTATCCCGAGTAGGCCTTCCTAACTACTTAGTGTATTCCCTTTCTGGCTGTCTACTTAATAAGTCACTCTCTCTAACAACTGATAAGTTTTCAAATAATATTAACATACAAAGTGAATTAAATTAGCACATATAATAATTAAATTTCTTTTTTTTCTTTATTACTATTACTATTACTTTATTACTTTATTACTATTACTATTATTTTCTTTTTACTAAGAAGGACGGAAACAAACTTTAATTTTATATAATTTAAATTTATATGGTTTTTTCTAGGTCCCATTGCAGCTAAGGTGGTCACTATTTATCAGATAAGACACTGCATATTGATATGTAAACACTGCAGAAATGTAAACATCGAAGAAAAATATCGGTATATAAAATATCGATATATTTCAAACATTTCGATATATCAATAAAAATCCTCTATAATTCGGCCCGCAATGTGATAGAATTGAATTCCAGATGCGTAATATTAATAAATATCACCTTACCCCAAATCAATAGCAACAATTAAATATTCATATATTTCTTATTTATAAAAAATGGAAGAGATCAATTAAATTGTTTATGTATGTATGTAGTGGAAGAAAAAACAAAATTTAAATAATTACTAATTTATTTTATTTTTTGGTGAAATATCTATTCTCGATTAACTAGTAAATCTAGTCAGGATGTGCTTGACGGAGACACTAAATAAAGTTAGAATCGGTAATAATTTGTCCGAAAAATTTGAGGTTCGTTCGGGCTTAAAACAGGGGGATTCTCTTTCGCCTGTCCTGTTCAATTTGGCATTAGGACATGCCATTAGGGAGGTAATGCGAACCGAGAAAGGGTTGGATCTGGGCGGGACAACATCCGTGCTGGGCTATGCTGATGATCTGGTACTGTTAAGCGAAGACGTTGAAACTATAAAACTAAATACGACAAAGTTAATGAAAGCCGGTAAAGAACTAGGACTCGAAATAAACGTGGATAAAACAAAATATATGATTAGCTGCAAAAATGGCGATACTACTGGTGATATCGATATAGATGGTAATATGTTTGAACAGGTAGATAAATTTAGGTATCTAGGTTCTACGATAACTAGAAAAAACGAAATTGAAGAAGAGATTAAGGTTAGACTGAAGGCGGGAAATGCTTGTTATTTTTCAGTGACAAAACTACTTAGTTCGCGCCTCTTGTCCCGAAACTTAAAAATTAGAATCTATAAAACAATTATCTTGCCTACAGTTCTTTATGGATGCGAAACTTGGCCGCTTACATTAAGGGATGAGCAGCGTCTTAAGGTTTTTGAAAATAAAGTATTGCGTAGAATATTCGGACCGAAGAAGAATGAGTTAACCGGAGAGTTCAGACGGTTACACAACGCCGAATTGCGTGAGCTGTATCCGGGTAATATAATTGAGGTAATTTCATTGCGGCGAATCAAATGGGCTTGTAAAGTTGTTGGGCTTAGTAACGAGAGAATTCCTAAAAGGGTAATATTTGCTGTGCCGAATGGTAAGCGTCCGAGGGGTAGACCGAAGCGAAGGTGGAAGATTGCATTAAAGCCGATCTGAAGGGACTGGGTTTGGACGGCGAACGGTGGAGGGAGATGTGTAACAAGCGATTGGTGGTGTCGGCATCGAACCTTCGGGTTCGCTAAGCCTTATTATTATTATTATCTATTCTCGATAATTAAATTAAAATATCCATATTGTGGTTCATCGCGATATGAAATTATAATACATTTTTTATTTATTTAGTTATATTGAGATACCATGTGCGACTGCATAGGTTAGAGGCACCTTTTTCAATTTCATATTAACTTCAATTACATATTCAATAGAAAAATGTATGCAAAAGATTGGATGTTTTCAGGTGAGGTTGTGTTGTATATATAATTCCATATAATTTTCTTGTCATATCATTTAGGTTCATTGCCATTTTTTTAAAACTTTTTTTTTTTTTATGAAGTATGAGCCCATAGGCCACCAAATAACTGAATTAAAATTAGTTTACAGGATCTTGAAAATGGCTCTTAAAACCGAAACGTCGAATAAATAATACGTGATGTGAAAACTTTGTACATCTGATGACCTTTGGCCTAATATTTTATTGAAAACTATAATTATAAAACTTTAATAAACATAAAAATATCGATATTTTTCCAACTTCGCTAATAATAGATGCATTTAGTCTTTTAAACCACAATTTCATCATATATAACTATATTTTTTAATTTCAAATCTTTATTCCAATTTACTTTTACAAAGAAAAAATCGTATAAATGTGTATACTAGCCAGCTCAAAATTTTACTCTATCTAAAGTGGTCATATTGTCTCCAGATATCTGGTTAATATTTCAGTGGAAGTATTCCGATTTAGATTTTTTATAAGCGAATATCTTTCAAATGAGTATCTGAAACGTTAAAAGAAATTTAAAGTTTCCAAGTTATCCAAACTAAACCAAGGTTTTCAATTTTCCATCGGAACAGGTGCAGAACGTACAAATCTACTAAATGTACAAAATCTAATAAGCTGTATATTTGCTAATACGGGTCCTATTTCGATCACTTTTTTATTTATAGGAATATAATTATCTTTTAAGTCGTTGTATAGACAACTTATCATTAAAAAAAGAAAAAAAAAAAAAAAAAGAAACGCACCTATCGCATTATGTCCAAATAAAATTTACAATAAAGTTTGTTTCGATTATTTAAAAAAAAAATATATATATATAATACTATGTGTTTTAATATTTCAAACTTTTGTTACAATCCTTATTCCCTTAACACAAATGTGACTAGCTGGAACATTAAATAAACGCCTATAAAGTATTCCAAGAGGGTAAAATACTGACTTTGATCGATGATATCTTATCCGGGGAAGTTGGAAGACCGGTAAGTCGGAATCCAATCAAAGAGGGACACCGCTCAGTCAGTTTATCCAAATTCTATTCCACCAAACTTTCTCCACTCCAATTGGACCCTGGGAAGGGCGCCTTGCCAGCGTTCCCTCGCATTTACTTCTAGTCCGCTGGTTTTGTTCAAATATATTTTAAATAATTGTGGTTCCTTATGGTGGGAAGTGAATCATTGATTTGTGTTACAAATTGGATGGTTCATTTATCTATGCTAAGAATAGGTTTGGTTGTATCTCTAAAATAACCTTTCCGTGCGCCAGAAATGGCGAGAAAGGAGATTATAAAAAAAAAAAAAAAAAAAAAATATAGCTGACATACCTTGAAGTTGATGGAGTTGATCGTGAGGATGACCCTTGCGTACAGACGACGATCCGTAACGAAGGTGTACTTGCAGGTTAGGTACTGGCCCGAGCTGGACCTCTTGTAGACGAGAGTATTCAGCGGCGACCGGAGGTACCCGGAGACCGTGTTCCAAGAGGAGAACTCTTCGTCGCAGGCGGTCCCTTCCACGGCTGTCCCGAAGTGGGTGTTGTTGAAGAAGTCGTAATGGGCCCAATAGTAGAGGGAGGACCTGTATATATATAACATGGGGTCAATCCGTACCAAGTAATCATGAAATTCGTAGTATAAGATATTTATTTTTTCTATTTACCATTCACTAAAACTTTGAAAAATTTTATTTTGTTATCTTATTTTTACTTTTTTTTGGCCATCCTAGGTTGAGTCAACTCAACGTTCAAAGGCGATAAGAGATAGTTAGAGATGAAGCAGAAGATATGGATCTTAAATACGTGTCTAGAAATTGTAATTTTCTGAAATATATGAGAATAATGTTTTTGCATCATCGTAAACTGTAGCGTCAGTGACATAGTTTAAGTAAATAATTCTTAAATAATCTTTATTACTTTTTATCGTATCACAATGAGTTTTGCTCAGAAATTTTCATAAAGACCTATACAATTAGGTGTTGAAGCTAATTGTAGCCTTTTTGAAATTATTAGGATGTAAATTTCCTTAAATCAACGAGTTATTACTGCAACAGAAGACCCATTTCTACCCAAAGACAACGTCATATGGTCCTTTTCCAAGGAATTTCATTGCTCTCCTCTTCTTTAAAATGGTACAAGTAAAAGTGGAATTATAAAAATTGTAGTTTATTTGAAATTAAACTAACTCTGATATTCTTTATGCTTTTTCTGTTTTAAAAGCTAATCAACATTGAAACACCACAAAAATATGGTTTCAATAATCCATAATCCCATAAAAATGCCTTTCCCTCATAAATTTTGTTGGTGCAACTTGCGCCAGGCTACCATGCTATGATTTTTTTGTTAAAATGATCACTACACGAAAAGGGTTGGAACTAGGCATCGTTTGGACTCTGTTTAATTTTCTTGGTAACTGATCACTGTTAAAGAATCCTATCCTAATCCTATAACTTATAACAGAAACGTAAAAAACTATTACTGTTTTTACCCTGAATAGCTGCCAGTCTTGCTCTCAAATCTGACGAAGAGAGCACTATCAGTGCTGACGAAGTCGTGCTTCTCCATCGGCCTTGAGAAAGTGTCGCAGAAGGTCTTGATGATCTTGGAGTCATCCGGCCATGAAGCGTCGTAAAGGGTGAGGCTCTCCCCGCAGTCTCCATCGAACATAGCGATTGGAGACTCGATTCTGTTTATTCGAAAACTAGAAAAAAAAAAGGTTTTTACGAACATTAGCAGGGATAATCTTAATTGTATAAAATTAATTAGAAACTCCAGACCATAAGTATAATTCCTAATTTTCCCAAAGAATTTTTCCAGTAGTAAACCTTTGAACATATGAATATACCAAAAGAAAAAAAAAAATCATTTGGTTGATTTATTATTATTTTTTTAACTTGTCTATAATATATTGTAAAGATATTTTTAATTTTAACATAATTATTTATTAAAATACGTTGGACCCAAAGGGAAGGGAAGGAGTAGAAAATAACTATGATTGTCCTAATTATCACGAAAGGAATCGATACAAACTGTAGCAGTCAGCGAAGTATATCCCCATCAAGAAGAAGTTGGTTAATTTAAGATAATAGAAAATACGAGAATATTATAAGGTTTGATCAAAAAGGAACAGTACGGCTTTAAAAAAAATGAAGATCTTACGTTTACAATGTGACAGGTATTTCAAAAAGAAATAAAGAAACAGAAGGTATCATCGGTATATTTTATCGACCTACCTAATAGGCTCAAACTTTTCATTTTGGTTGGGGGAGGAGAGCGATAAACCTCTCCCCCAGAAGAAGTCTCGAGATTATATTATATATAAAAATTATGATTATAATTAACATATTAACATAATAAGCAGAATTATTGTAAAACGGACAATATATTACAATATATGAAAGTAAATTTATATACATGTTTATATATTAGTGTTATATAGCTAATCCAAACATATGCTTGCATCTTAATTTTTTTTTATTATTATTTTTTCTCACTACTCATCATTTTAAATGTTTGTCTATTTTTTTGTTATAGTCACAGAATAATTTTCTCTGAAATATAAAATATTTAAATATTAGGTATTTTGCGATGTTTATCACATTTGTATGCGCTATAGCCCGGCAGTAACACTCAGTCTTAATGATCAAGACGACCAAAATATTGCGATAAGGCTGCCGGTCTGGAGCGAGCTTTCGTAGATATTGGGTCCACGTAATGGAAATCTTCCCCCACCTTTCCACGTACTGGAAATCTTCCCCACCTTTTAAGAGCGAATATTGTTAGACATCGGATCTATGTATACTGGGCATCCGATCTTTCCCCAACATCTCATCAACTGCTCCAGGCTGAACCTCACCTAGCGCCATTTTCTCAACACAACTGTTCGGCACATTGGCTGTCATCGATATCGTACCGATAACCCTCGCCATCGACGGCTGAGCACCCAGAGAGGTAACCTCGTTGGAAGTAAGATTGTTTAATTCCCTCTGGGATCGTGTTTTTCTTCTCTCCACCGTCAGAAGAGACATTAAAATTGATTTAATTATTTCCACGCTAAATTAGTTTTCTTTGTTGTTTTCTGGCATTGAATTTTAATTTATTTTTTTCTTATTATTAATCTAAATTATTAGAAGTAGATTTTATTTATGTTTTATTCATAGTAGTTAATTTGTTTTTATTTTCACTGGATATTATATTCAATTTTTATTTTTATTTCAATGAACTTTTGCACCATTGTTTATTTTAACTATATACCTATATATATTGAAAGGTAATTATATATATATATATATATATATATATATATATATATATATATATATATATATATATATATATATAAATCTATATATATATATATATATATATATATATATATATATATATATATATATATATATATATATATATATAATTACCTTTCAATAACGGGAACATAGGGAATGGTAAAATACTTGCTTACCTACTTTTAGGCCTTAGCTAATTCTAGTCGACTTTTCCTATTCCCTTAAATGATTTTAGTATACACATTTTATTCATTCAGATAGACTAATTGTAATTAATTTTGATTTTAGTTTTATTCTACGAAATATTGAAAGGAGGATGAACGATATTCTCATCACCTCTCTGTTTTTATTGGTGGGGCAGGGAAGGGAATTTCTCCCAGAATTCTACGCCTATGACTAAGGCTCTTGACCGATACAGGAATAACATAAACCTGATGAGAAAATGAAATGAAATGAACAACGATATATTTTGTCAGTTGGGAGTAAAAGCAAACCAAAATTTAAGAAATACTTGGTCATAACGTTTAACGCGTTAATTTGAAAACACCAAAGGATTTATGCAGGAATACAATATCTGACTGTTATTATAAATTCTGAATTCCGAGGAAAAGTTTAATATTACAAAGGTTTTCTGACTTAACTAGATCCGATCGTTGGGAAACAATAAGCAAGTTATAACTTTATTTTTACAAATTCTGTAAGAAAACTTGTGATCCAATGGTGAAATAAGAACAATTTTTAAGCAAATTCAAAAGGTTAGGTTGCAAGACTGTCTTCTTCTTTTATTACTCAATCCATTCGATTGCCATCATTCCTTCTTTATATCTATTTTCTTTTTTTGTTTCGACGTTGTACCTAATCAGTAGCACAAAGGCCTCATCAAGAGTGGAAGGCGGATAGAAAGGAAGGCTGATGAAACAAAGCCAACATATTTCCATACATAAAGGAAAAAAATTCCTTTTTTATGTCATTTATAACATTTTCACAAAGGAATCTGAATAATGTATGGCAGGATATTATTTTAAATATATTTAACTTACATTTAGATCATCGAGGGATTCAGAAATATGAAATAAATAAATATTTCATTAAGCGAACAGACTCGAGATCATCTTCTGTATAGATTACATGGAGATAACAACGCTGTTTATCATGGTTGTTATGTTCACTAATTAGAGGATGAAGAGTGGATTTGATTTAGAGAAGCAACCTATTTTGGCTATTGTGGTAATATCGAGAAATACTCCTAATCCACTTCAATTTTAGCTTCAGCTTAGAGCAAACTAGAATCCCCTCCGGTTAGCTTCGTTTACCAACAACTTGAACATAAAGCTGATATATCCTCTTGTTCTAGATAGATGATTTCAAAAATAAAAATTCAGTCGGCTTTCTAACTATTAAAATATATATTTTTTCCTTTATATTTAAACATCATAATTAATTTTTCACTAGATGCAGTAAAACGTAGGTCTTATCGGTGCTTAGCATCTTGGTATATATAAATGTCATTTTTATAACAAAGTTTGATATAAAGGATAAAATAAAAATTATTTTTAAAAAGATTTTTTTATTCATGAAATAAAATTTGTGAGATTAAAGGAAGCATAAATTTAAAAATATTAATCACATATTGATTAAATATAATAATTATGTTAAATTTAATCAATTAACCATTTGCCTCCATTATGTATAAATAAAACCGAAAGAATTTGTATAATTAATAATGCAATCTACTGCCATGTTAAGTATTTACGAAACTTGACTATATTCATAGTTAGAATTTTATCGATATTTATTGATGTATATATTAAGGGAAAAAATGAATTGGATGTTGAGCAGCCCTTTATTCCGTAATTACTTGAAAAAAATGTATACATTTTAAATAGGTAATAACATTTGAAAGAAAAAGATAGTTGTAATAATTGAAAAAAGTAGAGTATGTGCTTTAGACTACACGAATGTGTGGCGATAAGTGAAAACATCAACAAAGCGAGACTAATAATATGGAATATAAATTATAAATAATAGCTCATTATAAAGAGGATGAAATGTTGAACATTTTTCTCGCTTGCAGTATGCAGGTCTGATTTTTAGTTTCTGAGATATTTTAACCCATATCTTCAATAAAACTCGTTATCATTTGGATTTCGTCACTATTTATTCCATTTTTCGCTTCTCTTACACGACGAAGCGTTATGGTACAATTTTGAATAATAGCTCATTACAAAGAGGATGAAATGGTGAACATTTCTTTTAGTTTTTGAGATATTTTAATCAATATGCAAATAAAAAATTAGCCGACTCTTGTCAACTTCACTCGAACGTTACACATCGGAAATCTGATGGATCAATCTAATTCAGTCTCTATAAAAAGTGCAAACGCGTCTAAAGAAGTTTTCACTAAAAAAAAAAAGAAGACATTGGAGTGATAATTTTTAAAGCAGAAGTCTCTTACCTTCATTTCGGCCAGCGAACGTTTCTTTGATTAGAGGGTAAGATTATAAAACTACTTAAAAATATAAATTTAGCAAATTACTCACTCACGATGTTGCTACAAGATTTTATTGCGTGTTTTTTTGTCTCTTAGATTCTTAACTTATCTCTTAGAAAGCTCATTTCACAACTGAAGTGTAATTTATAAAACAACTTGGATGGACTTGGATAGAAGTCTCAATGCGGTCCGCAGTCCAAAACTTCCTTTGGAGTTCCCTGGTTTAAAACGAAACAAAGAAAATATTTAAACCCTAATGGATGGGTTTCAAGAAGAACGGCTCAAATTAAATTGAATCATATGAGATGTACACAATCAATTGTTTTCGACCAAAGATAAATAAGGATCATCAGGATAAAACTGTTTAAACGCCTTTTAAAACATTTTATTTTCCTTGAATAGGATTGCTGTGAAGAAAAAAGAGAATCAGAATATTTTTATGGAGTTTGCAGGCAAATAAAGTATAATATTGGCACTCATAGTTCGACCGAAGGCTTCACCAGAGACGAAGGAACGGCTCAAATATCAAACATAAAACCGAAACACGAAGTTTACGAGGTATAGAACAATAAGAGAGAACTGGAGAAGTTGTAAAGGGGCAGAGCTATTCAGCGGGCAAAGATGCCTCCTCTCCCCGCCTTCTACATTTACTTCTAAGAAAGTCGTTACACAACTCGCTTCGGTAATAACTCCAGCTAGGAAATAAAGCGATTGTTTGAAAATGGAAACAGGTCTCTTCAAGTTCCAATGCTCAGGTCCCAACGGCTCTTAGACAAGTGACATCATCATTATTATTTACAAAGTGGCAGACACCAAAAGTCCCAGAACAGATTGGTATATCTAAAGTTTCAAAATTTTACACCTTTTATTGAACTTTCAACAAAGAGGATGAGATATTAAATCATCTGTTAAATAAATAAACAAATGGTTCAGTCGTTTGTGGCTCTAATGACCTCTTTCAGTCTCTATGACGCGATTGGTAGAAAGGTACTGGGATATCCTGGAGTCCTGCTTTCCCTTCCACATTTGGAGGACAAAGCTTGGCTCGGAGTTTTCTGGACGAATGCAAATATTGTACTTCGGTATGAATTTGTTTAAGAAGATTTACTTTATTTTTACTTGCGGGTCATCCCATGCCAAATCGTCTAGGAGCCGACACTCAATGCCTTCAGATATTAGTAAAATTTGTAAATATTAAGTAAATATAAAAATAAGTAAAAACACCAAATTTTAACCAATTCTAGTATCTTATTCAAACTAATAACTTTAAACCAATTCTAGTATCAGAAATATAGGCTTTAAGCCTTGGAGATATTTGAAGTTGAGAAGTCATTTTGAGGTCCAAAACAACGTGTATCTGTTCGGTTTTTCTATGCAAACCCAATATTTAATGAACAAGAGCTTACAAAATTCATTTATTTGTCATAAATTTATTTTCAAGTCTTAGAGCATTATAATTTTTGTCACGTACAAAAAAATTTTTAAACATAAATTTTCAAAGTTTTGATAAAAATAGCTACTACCAGCAACTAACATCTTTCTCCAAATACTTCAATACAAAAACATATGAATGAAAACAACATACAATTGTTTTATTATTAACTGGTAAATTTAATTTTACTATATTATTGTTCAATTGTAATACAACTGAATTTTAGTGACCATATGAAACATAATTAGATTTTTGTTATTGTCCTGAATGTTTTTTGTTGAAAGATTTGAAGGTTTTTTATGTAAGTGTTTTTAGCTGTACCTAATATCTGTGATGCCTAAGTCCAAAGAGGTTTTTGTAAATAATTGGTTGCATTCAATTTATGTTTAAGTTTTAGTATTGAGTGTTATCCGAGAAGTGAATTTCGAAGTCTTAGTCTATGATTTAGTGTTTTTCTTTTTTTCGTGATGTGTGGACCTCCACCTTATTATTGACATTTGTCCTTTTTCGGTCAAATGTCAATCCAAAATGGTGAACTCAGTTCACTGTTAAAATTAATTCCTGAACCCGCCCGAGTTCTAGACGAAATATAATTTTTGTTCTTTCATTATATTTTTAAGAGACTTTGTTTATTAATAAGGTTTTTTCTATTAGCTATATTAATATAAATATATACATATTTAAATATTCCTCATAGTCCGTGGTGTACATGGAATATAAATTAATAAATAACTGACCTGGGGAAGTAGAGCCTCACGATCTGGTCCTTGAGGCCCTGGATGAGGTAGGTGCAAGAGGTGTGAGGCGGGTACCAGTGGGCCACCGAGAGGAAGATGCCCTCGCTGTCCCCGCTGGCCGCTAGGTCCTCGTAAGTCAGCAGCCAATCGCAGGTCGAGTTCCTGCTCCCGGCGGTCTCCACGTGCCCCGGCCAGTTCCCCACGTTGAAGTGGAACCCGGTGTTGAGCAGAGGGCCTGCAACAGTCAAGACTTTGAGTAAAAAGTGAAACAATAAAGAGTATTTCAGAGTTAAATATCCGAACTGAAAATATGGATTAAGGATCTGAAAACAAGAAAAAAGTTTCCTATGAAAGTGTGTCCGTTAATACTTAGTTTAATTACATGACCTAGTTTTCCTAACTGAAGGATAAAAGTACCAATTGCTGACATCCTCCTTGAATAATAAAATTTCAGGATCTCCTAGACTTCTTATATATTTTTAGTTTATATATGTTTTCCTGGTATATTTCTCTGCTTTGATTTAGTAACCGGAAACTGCAACCGAAATAATGAGTGGTAAATTAGGAATGTCCCTCACTGTCCACTTGCTGTCCAAGGAACAACCATCTGTTAGTAAGAATACCATACCTTAGATTTGCCTTTTTATTCTTAGCTACTCTGAGTCATTCTGAAAATGTTGTTTGATTGCTTTTTGGATTTTTTAAATTACATTTAATCTAATTTAAACTTATCTTGACGAAGGAATTGGATATTTAATGGGTGTCAGCTACTAGAGCCTTATAATGAGGATTTGTGCCAGTAGTTGACAGGCCAGTACTGTCATAACTTCAAAGAGATACACTGAATATAATGGGCATTAAAAATAAAACTCTTCACTACTGTCTTGTTAAAAAAAATGTGAATGGTTCGGATTAAATTTAAAGCAAAAATAGGTTTTTCTATAGCCAAAAACCTATTTTTTCTCTTGAGAGTGACCAGCATTTATTGATAAATTTAATTCAGGAAACCCAAAAAGTTAGTTTTATAATACACTATAGGTAATTTTGGTTATTCTTAAAATGGAGAACATGAAATTTCACTTAGTTATGTCATTGTTCTCATCCCTGTCAGCTATAGAAACATTCCAAATCTAACAGTGTCAGCTACTGGTACAACAAAACTATTCTCTTATTTTTTTAAATTTATATGAGTATTTCATGAATTTGAAATATGTCTTGATAAGGTGAGAAATAGTTCTATAAGTTGAATCCATGAAAAATATAATATCATCAATATTTAAGTTTTTACAAGTAAAAGTTCACTAAAAATTCCTTAAGCATGTCAGTTACTGGTGCGTTTACTCTACACAAAATACCAACAATGTAAGGATTAATAGTGCTTGGATTTATCAATGTTGACTTTCAATAACATTTATTAGTTTATTAAACCTTTTCGCAGAGTCTATATCATTAGGCCTAGTATTTATGCAAATGTTGAATAAGCAGATATGACAGCATTGGATTTTTTTTTTTTTTTAATGACATTAAACAAAACGTCAATGCAAGCACGGTGAATGACCTTATTCCTTTAAGAAGAAGGATATTTGACACTTGCGAAACATATTCTGTGGTTGGCTGATGTTGAAGAAAAATATATATTATATATTTTCATGTTTATGTTCTGTTACCAGGTTACATTGTTTGTGTTTATTTAAACAAGGAATGCTCCTCAGATCGATCTCTTTAAAATAGCCTAAAATGCTGATTATAATTAATATTAAATAGATAACTTTCGAATGATTTACGCATTCCTTTTCTTCAGGAATCTAATCAGTGTAGTATTTGAAGTTGCCGACAATGAACATTAGGTTAAATTTGATTTTAATGTATTGTACAGTTCAGTGTGAAATGATAAATATGTGATTCAACATTAAAGAGTTCTTAAAAAATAAGATGAAAATTAAAAGGATTTCAAAAACTAAACTTAACTTTTTAGATCAACAGAGCATTAATCAACATAAAACGTTCAGAATTCGTACAACAGTATTGTACGAGAAACCTTCTTTTTTTCGAGATAATATACTAATACTTACAGTAAATTAAAGTTTATAGTAGTAGGAAAAGAAAATCAAAACACGAAAATATGGCATCTAGGCAGTGACACTTGTACATAAAATTAACTAAAGATAGATTACCATTTAAAAACTGTCCAACATAATAGTATTATTAGGTTAGTTTTTTAATAATTAATTTTTTTTTATTATGATATTTAGAACTGTATTAGTATAAATACATCAAGTACATGTGTAAAGAGGATCTAATTAATTTACAACATAAATGAACAAAACTAAAAGTGAAGAGAATTGCTATTAATGAATCAATGCCAGTAAGTGTCAAATGAATATATTTCTTTTTGCAGCAGCAGCTGTTATTGTTCATTAAGCAATAAATTGTTTGCTTCAACATAATCCTTATTATCACTGCAGAGCCTAGGGATACCAAGCCTATGTTCTATCTCGTCGATGGCTTACCTTGTTAAATAAAACAGAAAGAGGTCTACTTTTTAGAAATACAAAAAAATAAAAAATGAAATAAAGAATAGCTATCATTATGTGATGAATGTCTTTCAAGCTAATTATAGAAAATAAAACGAACTATACAGCACTTCATGAGTGAATACCTCAAATCTTAAAAAAATCACTTAGTCATAAGTCGATTAATAGAGCGACAATTCTGGTTTATTTCATTAATACCGAAATAATTTATAGCTATATAAAAATCGGAGCCATTATAAGTTGCATTTATATTAAGAGATATTAAGAAATTCGCCCATACTGCCATAACATGCTATCTGAAAATAATTTAAATAAAGATATGCAATGCACTTAAATAATCTATAAACTAGTTGGAGAACCTTTTTATCATTAGTGGCCGCAGTAAGGGTACGTAATGCTATTAGAAGGCGCAACATTTTTTTATATCTTACTGTTGCTATTTTTATTTATTATTAAATTCATTGTATATAGGTGTGAATGTGTTTTATATAACTCAATTTCATTTAGCTTCTCTTTATTATTTTTTTTTTTTACCTGTGTATTTTATTATTTTACATTCCACAACTCTTTTTCTTTTATCTCTATTTTAGTTATCATTTGCATGTATATATTGTGTAAATGTTTAATGTAGCACTAATATTAATGCCCTCCAATGCGACAGAATGTATTAATTTTCAAATAATAAAAAAAAAATTAAGTTTATAAAACCATATACGTATATTCAAGTCAATACTATTAATTTTAAAATTCTAGCACACTAAATAATTAAATATTAATTAATGCTCGTGCTAATATATATTAGCAAATCTTGCGCGAAAACGGTTGGAGGTCGCAGGTAGACCATGGAGGCTTCAGATTTCCAATATATGGCCATTAAAAATTATTCAAACTAATATCAAATATAAACACATTGTTTCTATAACCATTTTTTAAAATTTTTATTAACAGTCGTTGACGGTCGGTTCTGTGCCTGTATAAAGTCTAATATAAAAATTAAACAACTAACCTCGTCACAAAATATCAAATTACATTCTGAAGATTGTGAGAGTGTTTTTATAGATATTATTATCCTTTTTAAAGCCTCTTTGGAATTGACGATGACCCATTGAGCAGCCAGAGATGATATCAGCATTTTCCTCCAATGTTCTTTAAATTTACGCTTTGAATTTTCCTAGATAAGCCTTTCTAAGAGTGCAACTCACGTATGTCATTAAAAAAAATACTTTAATCTTGAGCGAAATCACTAACCACCCCCATTCTGTTTAGTTATCTGAATAGGCAACACAAAATACATGTTTTGAAATTAGTGATAAGGGAAATGAGAATATCTCGTATCTCGAATTTTATCAGTGATATATATTTCAATTTCTTTTACAGTTATTAGTATTATTTTTGGCTCTGTCCTCAAGTATAGTACACGACCAACATACTTACATTTTTTATTGTATTTAATTGAGAGAGCGGGGTAGCTCAGTGGGTAAAATACTGACTTCCTAAGCTCACGGATCCAAGTTCGAATCCGGCTGATGACAGGTAATTATTTATTCTGTTATATCAGCTGTGAATCAACCCTAGGCTCCGGAGACCCCAGTTTCTATAAAGTTAACTCTTAATTAAATAGTTAATTATGGAGGAAATCCTGGCGGTCGAACCTGATGCTAGGTCGTTAAAACAGTACTGCCTTACAAAGTATTGAACCCAAAACACTTCCTGGGTTGTTGTCGTAAGATTTTTAATTTTGATGTTAATGATTTCAATTTGTATTAATTTAGGAATCTGATAAGACATAGTTTGCAAGAGGAATGGACCCTGGACAGAAATGTGTGAAAGGATGTTTTACAAAAGTAATGGGATAGATAAATCTAATGTTTCATGGAAAAGAACGTAACCAAAAAATATATTAATTTATTTTAATGGTCCAGGTCTGTGGATAATTCCTGAACATTAGAGCTTTACAGAAAATTGTCTGTCCTCTTTGTTATAAACCAACTTGACAAGTGATGTATTAGGTCAAAGTAGTTACTCATATGCTTTGAAAGTATTATATTTTTCTTGGTTCAAGTTTTAACACAGTTTTATTATTATAAGCAATTTGCTATACAATTTATTTATTTATTGTCCGTTCTTTGCCCTAGGGCAAAACGGGTGTTGACAACTTCGCGGGGCGGGCAAATGTTGTCAATTAACTTCCTGTGGTCATGTTAAATCGGCGTCAAGAAGAAGAAAGAACAAAAGAAATGCACATCATATTAACAAGTAGTGGTGTGTTATTAAGCATTCATGCCTAATAACACACTATCGCAAACACCCGTATTGCCATAGTGGAATGGGAGGGTGGAATATATAAATAAATAAATAATGACCATAATGAATATTTGAGCTTTTGGGTTTCCTGTAAATCATCCTATACAGTCTACAATCCTTTATAAGACTCTCAATATTCCTTATTATACCCCAGATCAGATTATTTTATAAAGACCTGAATATAACACATTCTACACAAAAGAGATACCTACTCTACCATTATAAGCTCAATACTCAAACCCATTAGTTGCTAGCCTTGCTCGCCAATCGGATTCCGATAACCGAATAGGGGTCTGAATATAAGACCCTCTCAGGACCTTCGGTTGTAGGCACTATCATTGGATTGCATCCAATGGATAGTTTCTCTACAAGTCACATCGCTGTTGCAGTTGTAAATCTCAGTTAATAAAAATAAGTTGTATCGTATTCATGTAATAAATAACTAAAAAAATAATTAAATCACGAGGCTAATAATTAAGTCAAAAATAACTTTTTGACTAATTCAAAAGTAATTAAACATTTTGGCTAGATTGTAAATACCGTAGATTATCAGTAATCCATAAAAATATTGTGTGGACATTAGCATAATCCGGTCGGACCCAAAACACACACACACACATATATATATATATATATATATCATAAGTGCTTCAATAATTTTTCGTCGAATTTTCGGTTATGCTGTTTGTATTATGTTTGTTTTGCTGAATCCTAAAGTTCTGCTGCATATGTCTGAATTGATCTCAATGTAGTTTTGTAAGTTGAGTGAGGTAGTCCAAAATGTTGGATTTGGTTATATCGTTTAGTCATTTTTTATTTTCGTATGTATATTCGAAGTTCGAAGTAAATCTTTTGTCTAAGTTTCAGGAGGCACTGGATTATTGTCTAAGGATATGAAACTTTCGTTTGAGGTAAATTTACTTGGCTTTATTTAGTATGGATAATTTTAATGTTTTATTTATAGAACCACTTTTGGATGTCAAATAAATGCATCTGAAGGGTAATAGATGCTATTGTTAGTATTGCTGCATCGTCAGCGAAGGTGAAGATAGTGGTAACAAGTTGCTTGGGGAAATCAGAGGTTTACAGAGATTAGAGGATTGGACTTAACGTTGTGGTACGCCGGTGTGTTGAGGGAAGAAGGAAGAAACAGAACAACATACATAAAAATCTGTTGGGAAAGAGGGTCTATTAATGTTACAGGTATTATAGGAAGTTATTTTAGACTTACTTAGAAACTTTCATTAGGAATGTTCATAAATGGGAATCATAGATCTAAGAACACCTTTATTATATAATTATATATTATAATATCAATATATTATATATTTTAAGTGTAATTAATTAAAGGAAAAACTTTATATTTAGGAGGAAAGGTATTGCTAAAATATTTTTCAGGGGAAATTTATAGCAAATCTTTAATCTGGACTTACAGAGATCCGAACGGGTTATGCTCCCATCTGCTCTCACTAAGCAGGGTTTTATTGTACCTTCTTTTGTACATACCTTTTTGATGGTGCCTCGTTATCTTTCTTACTATCGTTTAATCTTTTTATTATTTTGGAGTTACATATCTATTTTTATGCTTCAGGTGTCTATCTGGTTCTGGAAATAAATCAAGATAGCTTTGATATTATTTAAGAAAGGAAGGGTTGGCTTAAAGTTGGAAGGAGGGGAGGGGGTGGATGGTACCTGTTGCTGAATATTAGCCGAGGTCTGTCTCATGCATTTCTCACCGCTTCATCTCCAGCCAGCCTTCAACCCATCTCTACCTCAATGTATTCACTGCAGCCGAGGCATTTGGGCGTTTCGTCTCTCAGCCGGGCTATTTCTGTAGCAAGGAAGGGCGGCAGACATCCAGAATAAGAGCATCCTTTAGTATTCATTAATAATTTATGCCAAAAAATTCGGTGGATAAAAGATTTTTTTTTCTTTTTTATTGAAAATATTTAGAGTCGATGTTATTTTTTAAAAAAGGCTCCATCCTTAATTTAGCTATGAAATATAATCAGAAACTGAACACATACAATTACTTACTAAAACCTATTTGGACTTACGCATCACAAATATTTGGAACTGCTAAAAAGACTCACTTAAACAAACTTCAAACCTTTCAAGCAAAAACATTCAGGAAAATCACAAAAGCACCTTGGTACGTTAGCAATATAACCTTACATACTGACCTGCATATGCCGACTGTTAACGAATACATACGAACTCATTACAAACGATTCCATGACAACTTACAAGGACATCCCAATACATTTATAAATGACATGGCCACTACGAATATGCCAGGTAACGTCTGCAGGAGACTGAAGAGGAGCTGGATAAGGGACCTCCTCGCCTAACGTAGATATCACGACGAGTGAGGTGCCGCTGGGCACTGATCCTCGTAATGAATTTCATGACATTATTTTTTTTCCAATCAACCTCAAATTCACTGGTTGTCATTACCATTTTGACAGGTGTGAATAAAAAAAAATAAACACAAAAAAAAAAAGCTATACGGGGTTTTCCCGGGCCAGAAGGTGTGGGCGGGGATTTAAAAGACTCCTCGGGCACCATCATTTGCAGTGTTTGTGAAGATAATGTCTTCTTAAACAAACGCACATGTCAAAATTAGTTTGCCAAATTTCATTAAGAAAATGTTGAAAAGATGCTCAACGGCCTGGTCGCCCACATGAAATTGAAACAAGCAATGTTAAGGCCATTGATGATTAAAATCCCATCCAATCAGTGCTAGAGATTGCTAAGGCCATAAATGTGTCGCACACTAGTGTAGAAAACCATTTGCATAAGCTCGGCTATGTTTCCAGGCTTAATGTTTTGGGTCCCTCGCATGGTTTTTTTTTTTCGAAAATCACAAAAAATGTTATAACTTGAATATGACATTAGCTATGTACAAGAAATTCAGCGGGCATTTTGGGCAACATAAACTACAAAAAATGATATTAACAAGATCTTCGTAAGCAAGCTACAATAGTAGATAAAAAATAAAACCTAAAAGGTTTTGTTTATTTATTCCTTATGTAGTCATTAAATAAAAAAAAAACATTTATACGGCATTGAAGAACAATATTCCAGCTTTCTAACGGGTATGGTAACATCGAATTTGAAGAACATCCTGAAGAGTTATGAAAGATCGGAAGAGTGTTGTGGTCCATCAAGACAACGCTTGGCCTCACACCTCATTGGTCACTAGCAATAAATTATTGAGCCTTAGATGGGACATTTTGCCAGATGCTCCCTATTCATCAGACCTAACTCCAAGTGATTACCACTTATTCCAGTCTCTGAAGAACTCTATGAATGGAAAGAAATTCCAAAAGGAAGAGGACATCAAACACCACTTGAATCAGATTTTTAACAATAAACTCCAGTCATTCTATGAATATGGCACTATGCAGTTAGTGGAAAGATGGCGAAAAGTCATATTAAATTATGTTCAATACATTGTAGATTAAAATAAATTTTATGTCTATAATACACCGAGATTTATTTCACCCTGAAAAACCGAAAGGAGTTATTTGCCAACCCAGTACATTTTTGGTTTCTTAGCCTTTTGTTCGACAGTAAGTTTTACGTTTCTTCCAATAATAAAGCATTCTTGGTTTTACTTATTTTGAATATATTTACAAATTATCATCCATATTTAGTCAATAAAGTGAATTCGTAATAAAAAAATCTCGCAGATAAGCTTTATAAAAAAAAAACCTTATACTTTTTTACTAAAACTCATGTCGCTACAGTTATTGTAAAAGGTCTTATGTAAAAATGGATTATTTTTACGGGAGAGCATAATAATCGATTATTCCTTTATGTATTATTAGCATAATTTCATATTTTAATTTTCCTTTGCTATTTGCCTATGTAGCAGACTACTTACAGCATTTCAAGACTAAAAAATGTCACCTTCAGCGCAAAGAGAATAAACAAGTGACATTTTTATATAAGACCTTTTAGACTTCCAGTAAAAATATGGAGCACGCTTGCAAAACTTATGGGCCAGCATAAAAGAGAATACGGAGAATACAAACTTTCCAATTTCAGTTTCAAGACTCGTAACGAACTGACCAGCTTATGTTTCCAACGAGAACCTTCACAAGATACTTATACGTTCCAACTGCATCACATTTGTATGAATTACAAACGACTTAACGACACAATATTTGTACAAATCATCCAAGTTAAACAAAATATGGCTATGACTCAAATACCTGATGAACATCGTGAGAAGATGAAAAGGAGTTAAATCAGGGATCTTGTTATGTGACAATACAATTTACTTGAATGCCCCGGTGAATGCATTATTGGATCTGTCTTCCTCATGCCTACATATGCCATGTAAAACGAACATTAGATCATTTGCTGATTGTAGAAGTTTACAGGGTCAATTAAAACAGTATAAAAAGAAATTTCGGTTTGTGGAATGATATTTAACTCTAAGGTTTTGACAATTTTATTTTTACTATTCAAAGTTTACATAATTTAGAAATGAATTTTTAAAAAACTATTGACTAAGCAGTGTCATAATTCCCAATGAATCACCAAAGTCGATTCAAAAGTTAAGATAAATGAAATTTAATAACCTTCTTGAACCGTGATAATTGTTATAACTTTTTATTCAGGGAGTAGCTATATTTGAAAACTAATACCAAAACCTTTTGTATTAAATTGGAATTTTATCGATAAAACCTATTTTAAATGTTGAGAATGTTAAGCCTGTTTCAAGCTTATTACTATTATTTTCGCCAGTAATACTTTTTGTTATCTTCAGCGACCTAATCTCAAAATAAATCTCATTTTCTAAAAAAAATATAAAAATTGTAGCAAACATTTGACATACACATAATTGTAATTCGCCAGCGGGAAAGCCAGCAGAGTACAAGCAGAATATAATTGTCCCGGGAAAGTAAACCTTCTCAATTTCTTAATTTCTCAGAATAAGAAAACATTTATTTTGAAGTAATTTAAAATTTATTGCTTAAATAAATTGCTTAAATTTATTGCTAGCTACACCATAGCTGTAATATTTATCACTCGGAGGAGTTCTAGAATAGATAAAAATACTTTTTTTTGCAGTCTCCTGCAATTTTCTCGAATCTCACTTATTGAACAGAAAACAGTTTCTCCTAAAAGTGATGACGAAATTGGAGGAAAATGCCTTTGGCTAATGTTGCTTTCAACGGATTGAAAGTCGGTACTGAGAGGAAGATATAAACATTTGCATTGCCATTCCCGAGCGGCAAAGCCACTCACTAGAGTCACTCAAATCAAGCCAGTGCTAGTCCACATTACGGATCCACTGCTTCCGCTCTAGCCAATTTCCATTTGAGCGCTGATATAAACAGCGTGGTGGGGGTAGGAGTAATGGAAGGGGAAGGGGCCCCAATGGATTGAATTGGAAAAGCAAAAAAAAAAAAAAAAAAACGAGCAAAGAATGTTATTAAGACGGTGGCACCATTGTTAACGGATTTAAAAAGTCACCGAATGATAAGTAACTATTGACAAAATAAGAGCAGATTAAATTAATTTTAACGATTACTACTGACTGCAATCACCATACATTATAATTATATTTTGTAATTTATTGTGTTTTTAAAATTAAAAAAAATATTATATGTAGTAATATAGTTAGAAGTTATAAATAGGTATTTAAAATTATGAGGTCTCTATCATTTTCGAAGTTAATTTATAGTCAAATTTAAAAATTTCTAGGTTTAAACAAAGAAACCGCTATTTTTATGTTTTTCGTGGAAATTTTGACGTCATATTTGAGTTCCTTGGCCTCGAAAACATACGTGCACTAAATACGAAGTTAATCCGACATCATTTACGTCTGCGACTGAAGGAAGGAAGAAAGGATAAAGGATAAGCTCTTCATAAGAACGGGAGACAATGGCGTCCTTTGAAATCCCGAAGATAAATCGTACAAAACAATTTATCAAACATTTGTTTACATCTAGATTCAACTAAATACGTTTTGATCTTAGTTTTTAATTTTTTTTTTTTTTATTGTTTTTCTCAATATTTTAGTAAATCTAGGATGTATGTTTTAATACAGAGTAAACAATTAATTGTTCGAATCCCTCGAGATCGTCATCATAACACAAAATGAATGTCGTCCTAATGATAACCCAAAAAAGTCATATAATCGTGTTCGAAGTACTTGTTTTTTATTACTACACCCATCGATAACCATTACCAATTACTTCTACTTTAGTAGAAGAAGAAGAAAGGCTCCACCTACGACCAATTACGAATTTAGAAATCACAAATTGTGGGACAACCAATAACATCTGGGACAGGAGGCAATTAAGAGGATCAATGAATGTGGGTCGGAATGGGATTGTGGCGGAATTAATCTAAAGAAGCAGGTAGAGCGATTATTATTCCCAGTTTTGGGGCCTGTGTAAGAAATAAAGCCCATAATTTAGGTCCTAACTTGTTGTCACAACTCTGAGCCCTGGCTTACACAGGTAAACCCTTATCCAGTAGCTCAAGTCTATCTGCCTCCTTAGTGTCCTAATCCCTTCCTCTCTTCCCGATCCTTCCCTGTCTTATCCTATTCTAGGTTGTAAGTTCACCCGAGGATTCTAATAAAGCAATAGGCCCTTCTTAGTTCTGAAGAAGGGCTTACAGCTTGTTTAAGATGCACAGCTGCTACCTGGTTCTATCTTTGATCACTTTACAAAGCCCCGGCCTTATTTCTCTCTGAGGAAGAACATTCATAGTGTAATAACAAGATTCATATCAAGTGTCCTGAATTTTAATCAGTTCCTTCAACTAAATTTTGGTAGTTTTAACAAGAAATTTTACATTCTTCATATTATAACGTTTCGGCTCTACAAGCAATTTTCAAGCATTCCAAGAAACAACAATAGTCATAAACCATCCATTACAATTTTTTTTGAATAGTTTACGTTTACCACTCTATGGTGGTAATTGTTCAATTAAATTTTTTGTTGTTTTCTTATTCTTTCTATATCTACAATTGCTTTATTTTTTTATTTTCTCTTCCTCATTTTCTAAAAACTGTTTTGCTTATTTTCATTAACAGTTTCACTTTTCTTCAGAAAATACCTCTTATCCCTCACAGGCTTTAGCTCCAACTATAATTTGTAATTTGGAGAAACTGAATTTTTTTTCGCTAACGAAATAAAGACTTTAGGATTCATGAGACGTTTTGTAAAAATGTTAATTAAACATAGTAATTACATTGAGATTCTACAAAAAAAAAAAAAAAAAAAAAAAAAAAAATGGTTGTTTAATTTTAAAAAAAAGGATATCTATTTATATTTAGGTCTGCTTTGTCCATATCACCACCAGAAGTCACGTTAAGCCAGTTGACCTATCATATTGTTTTTCATAAAGTACTATTCACCTTCTAGCAGTAATCTGCTATTATTTTCTGTAGCGATGTTAAATTATAATGTGTTGAGTTTTTCCATGTATTGGTGTGCAAGCTAGAAAATATATTCTTTGAATATTGTCAAGTACTATTAGAAACAAATTCACTATTACAATTACTTTTTCCTCAAACCCCACCAATAGCGGAAACTCGATTTTCACGAATCATAGGACAAAATTAATTCTGGTAGTCCCTACCCTGCGGCCGGTAGATTTCCTACGGACCTCGTTGGTTTGCTGTTTAATAGGAATGCTTCAACCATTCAAAGTCGCAGCCGCAGCAACTAAACAGAACTCGTTAGGCAGAAACCGCCAGGCAGCCAAGGTCTCAATGGCAGTTAGGTAACAATGCTAGGCTCCCTTATTGTGTACCCTTATATATGCAAGTTCACAAAACCACTCGGAATTTGTACCACAAATCTCACAAAACAAGACATATTCGTCAGGTTTGTAATTGTAAGGTTTTCAATTTATTTTTACCATATCGTTATTTTTTGGAAAATTTTGTATTCCTTCCCCTAAATGAAAACATTTAAATACTGAAACATCTTCGCTCTATTTTTTTGACAATTATAATTCTCATGTGTATTTTCGTTCGCTTTCTTTTGAATCCTTAATATTATTCCTTTGGAAAATAATCAAGTTTTCGCATTGTTATGGTACCCATGTGAAAAAATACAGGTAGATTGGATTGGTTGAGGAAGTTTAAAGTCAGTACCGGCTTGAATTTTAATCCAGAGACATTAATCCGTCATTGATAACATCATATATTAAACAAAAAAAAAAAGAGAGAAATCAAATAAATTATGAAGAGAAACAAAGAAGATATGTTTAAATGTTTTTGAAAATAAAATCGTAGTATTTGGATATAAATGAATGAAATGAAATTTTAATGTCTGTTTTAAATTAATTTAAGTAAGGGCTTAAGGAATCTTAATTTTAATTTTATTTGTGTTTTTTCTGATAATATTAATTTTCGCTCACAACAGTCTTGCAGCACCTATTAGACTATTACTATAGAGATATTAACGTAATTTTTCAGATAGGAGAAACCTAACAAAGCACGAATTCAAAATTGTAAAAGTTAATTGCAAAAGTATATTGGTTATACTAATTCTTTACGTAAAATAACTAAAATTGTCAAGTAATAGTAACTACTTTGTATTGCAAAATGCGAGACCTACGCCAATTTTGGACAACACTACTTGCAACTTTTGAAATAAAGATTTTACAGAACTTTTATTTTTAAAAAATCTTTTCATTTAAAAGATGGTTTTGATTTTGCCAAAAAGATCAATCTAAGAAAAGAGTTTTATTCTTATTTACTCAAACTAATGACACATTATAATTGAATTATTCACTGAAGTTAAATTTAATCTAAGTAGCTTTAATATAAGCACTATTGCATTTTATTTAAATAACTTATATAATTAAAACCTAATTTTTTAACAATAACTCTAATAATAAAACTTTAATTTTAAAACCTTTTTTTCGCAAGGTTTCGCACTAACTGTTAAAATGAAACTTAATAAAAAATTATAAAGGTTTAAACCCGTGGTTGTTGAAACTCCGATTTTGAAACTTAACATTTTTTTCTGTAGCTTACTTGAGCACATTATGCTCATGAAAATAAAGCGGGATGTTAAGTTTGATAGGCAACGCTTTGGTAATAAATAATCCTTTTTATTGTTCTTATTATTATATTGTAATATCTACAACGATACATTAGAAATAAGACAGTGCTTCTGATCTCAGAGGGATCTACGAGGTCCGGGAGGGAAAATTTCGGGATGAAGACCGACAAAATGGAAAAATAATTGTTTTTTTTTTCCATTAGCCCATATTTGTTTACTTGATCGATACAAGCTAAATAATTAAACAATCATAATGTATTCTCTTCTTAAATTATAATGCATATGCAACTATTAAATGTAACCACGTGTCACGAAAAATTATAGGAAATGTATCTCAAAAAGCATTAAGGAAAGTATTGCGATAGGGTCAAATTTCCGATATGCGGTTTTCGACGGATCTATACGTTTCAGAGCCCCCTGAGTTTCAGAGCCACACAAGCTTCACTATTTCCGCTACTTTTAACAGAAATTATTTTTTGACAATGGCAAAAAGTTTTTGATCAGCAATATTATAGGGTATTGAAAATTTTATACGGATCTACCTTAAGCCGCTTTACATTACTTTAGTTTATCAAATAAATCGTACTCAATTTTCTATATTTATTCGATCAATTTTCAGGAATATAAATCTAATTCTTGATGGACATATGTAAAGATATAAATACTTTTCTTTAAATAGGTAGGAAAGTCGGGTGAGTGAAAAGTCGTGACACCAGATTTTTTTTTTTTTGGAATCAAAGACCACATAAACGTGATTTCATAGAGGCAGTTTTTTAAATATAAATATGTATATATATATATATATATATATATATATATATATATATATATATATATATATATAAATAATAGGCCCAAAAATTAAATCATGGATCCACAACTGCTTCTGTAGTTTGGTTGTTTAATGAAACACTTAAACATCTTTCAAGCTTATCTATTCTTCTTACGATTTGAAAATGAAATCAAACAACACTTGGAAGGGGTTCGAGCATGAAACATATTTTTAATAGTGGATGAGAGACAAAATTATATTTCAGATAATAAATGTAGTCACCTATTATAGATTTTATTTCCAATTGTTACAAGAGTTTTTATATAGTGTTATTGAAATTATTTGCGCAATGAACGATTATCTTCCGACCGATGGAGTGCGAAACAATTACACGGGAATGCCATAACGGTATAAATTATTTATTGAGCCGAATAGAATTATTGAAGCGTTACATGGCGCCATCAATTTCAATTCAATTACGTAAGCGGGGAATATATATCCGGTTTGTTATTGTCTGTTTGTTTAAACGGATATTTACCTTTGTCTCTCTCTCTCTTTGTCATTGGTGTTTACACTGTATTATTTTTTTTCCTTATTAAACATTATGGGGAGCTCTGAAAGAAAGTTGGGAGACGGGGAAAAGAAGACGGGGAGAAAGTTGGGAGATCTGTAGTCCAAAATACATGCTAGTTGTTTGTATCGCCTGGTCAGTTCTTGTTTTTTTTTTAAATTGGTGGGTATGTTCCAATTGAGTTTTTTGTCCAAGTATAGTTCGAGATGTCGAACATGAGTTTTTGAGGTAACTTGTTGTGTATTCTCACAGTAGGACACGAAATCTTCCACAGAGAGAAAATAAATGGCTTGACTTGCTGCCATTACTTTTTCCATTTGTTGCATCATTTTTCTAGGTCGTGGAGGTAATTTTGAAGGGAAACTGAAGCAATGTTAGGATTTTTGTGGGAAAAAATAATTGCAGTGTCGTCAGCGAAGCTATAAAGGGTGGTGCTTGGATGCACGGGGATATCAGATGTGTAGATAGTAACCATTTATAAAATTAACTAGAAATATAATCAGAATTAGATAAATTATTTCATTAAAACTCAAACAGGTACTGGTCCCATCCTATTAGCAGACAAAACAGCTTTGAGTGCTCCACTAAATACTTGTGGCGAGGCCAGAGACCTGAGCTCTCAGAAGTGTCTAATGAAATATTAACCGAGTGGAAAGCGGACGGATTAATAAAATATTTAACTTCGCTTTCGGCATCCCAGTCCTACTGGCCTTCTCTTGAGGGTTAACTCATTCGACCCATATCGATCGCTAGGAAAAGTAAAAAAATCTTATGTGGTTACAATGAAGGTTTTTTTTAAAGAAAATTCTGAAGTTTTTGTTTCTTAAATTATATAACGCAAAACGCAGTAAGTATGTCTTAATAAATCGTCTAAAAATAATTATAAAAAATTTATAAAAACTACTTAAATATTTTCTTTTTCGATAAAGAAATGAATGAAACAAATTTTTGGTTTACACAAAATATAGACTAAAACATTCAGTTCCAGGTTGGATATTTAATCAATTAATGTTGTCAAAAAGAATCAAGGCTCGATGTGAGAGTAGAGAAAAGTTTCGAAAAGAGGGAACAATAATTAATTATCCAGAAATGAATTATGAAATATTGTCAAATAATGTGATCCGTGTATGCCTCCCGAAAGCCCCCTCCCCCGTAGATCTGCCTGTGATTCAGTTATACATCTGCTTTTGGCCTTCCACGTGGTCATTCGCCTTCTATTAAGCCATTTTAAATTTTCAACAGGACGTTTCAAATAATTAGATATCCCCGGACGAACATGAAACAATTGGCATACTACAGCAGAGGAAACATTCCTTGCATTAGCATGCGATGTGGAGAAAATATGAATTATCATAAATGCATTCAAAACAATATTATGGGATATGACGATATTATGGAATCGCTGTTTCTGTGGGTTGTAGCTCCAACTGAGAGGTAACATCCTGTCCAGAAAAAGTAATATTTTTCTTTACTCTCATCAGACCATCATCTACTATGACGTAGAAACGTGGACATTGAGTAAGAAGTACGAAATAAGTCTATTAATATTTTAAAGGAAACTTTCGCGGTACGTTTGGAGGAATTCGTCTTGAGTGTACCAGGAAAAGAATAATCGACTTGCAAATTTATAGTTTGTACATTTGTTCAGGAAGTGTGTGGCATATACCAAATATGTCCGACCTAGATATCCCAAAAAAAGATCCTATTATGGAAGATCCATGGTATGGAAGGACCAGGAGGCTTGGAAGACCGAAATTGCGAAGAAAGAACGAGTGGCTCATGATGTCAGGACAATGCAGACTTATTTATATTTCTTTGAAATACCCACTTTGTATAAAACAAGTCAGGTTTAATGGGTCCCGGACTAGCAATTGTAAACCCGGCTCAATCTTTGTCCATGAGAAAAAAATGTGATAACTTTACCCATAACTTTATTATATTTATACTCAAGATAAATCTGCGTTTATAGTATCCATGATACACTAAGATAATTGATAAGATTTGACTAGTTTTCGTCCATGCCACCTCTGGAATAGTTTTATGTATTCCCGGTATCCAATGATTAAATCAGCAACACTGAACACGCAAAGCTGTCGGTGTGATTTACTGCCCATTACCACTTAGCTATATTAAATCTACAAACTTCAATAACTCGCTTTTATACATTTCTATTATTTATTATGCATTCAAATTATCTACTCTTCATCTGATTTACATATTTAAAGTATGCAATTAGCATTCACATAAATAATACACGATTGGTAAGTATGAATGGATGTAAGTAAATCAACAACCAACAATAAATATTATACTATCATCAACAATTGACTGTTTAGAATTATCATTAATTGTTAATGTGTTTTCATCTCCTTTTCCTATACCTTTACACATTTTTATACAACTCAGGTTCAGTTCAAACTCAATTTTTATTTTTCATAGTGGTGATATTCATTATTATTCCAAAAGCCCAAAATAAATTCATATTTTTCTTCAATATTGAAATTTTGGACCATACTAATGATGTTTTTAAACCTAAAAAAACTTCTAAATTTTTTTTTAAATTATTAATTAAAAGTTTTAAAATAAAACAAATTTTTACTGAAAACAAACCGAAGATTTGTCACATAAATTTATTTACATTGTCTTAATGTAATTATATAAATACAATAAGATGCTTTTTTAAATTTTGTTATTACAACCATTGCTGATTTTCTTTTATTAATAATCTAAAGTTTCTATTATTTTCATATTTTAGTTTTTGAAATGTATCTCATACTATGTTTTTATATTGCATGTTTGGCATTGCTATTTTTTATACATATTTTTGTATTTTATATACATTTACATATTTACTGTTTCTAATATATAAATTTGTCTATTCGCATATTCATTTACATTTCTTATTTTTTTTAATATTCTCAGGTAGTTATCCTACATAAATATAAAAAGCTATTATTTTTTTTCTTTTGTTAATATTTGTTTTATTGTATATAGATGTGTTCTTTTTATTAATTTATTTTTAGGTTATTTTATTCTTATTTATTGTATATATATTATTTTTCTGTATAATTTATTTTATTTATTGTACATAGAGTGTGAATGTGATCTGTGAACACTATTATAAATGTCCTTAAGACAGATTGTAATATTTTTCAATAAATAAGCTAAAAAAAAAAATAGTATTTGAAACTTTGTATTAATTTGAAATTTTACATTCTAAATGAGCCTGAAATATAAATGTTTTATATTATGCATACACATGCACACATCTATTTATTTTGTGTTTTCTGTGTGTCACAATTAAAAAAAAAAATTATTTGAGCATATAAAAAATAAAAAGTATTTTAGTAGTCACATTCATAGATTTGATTGCATATTGTTTGGGCAAATGTACCGGTATTCAGTTCTAAAAAATCAGGAATATGGTGACAAGCACAGAAGTCATAAATTTACATATCGATGGTTAACTAAAAAAAAAAACGAGCTTATTTAAGAGCTTATTAGCTGCTATTTGTTATGGTATTATTTAAACAATTCCTGAAAACTATATGAACAAAATTGTACAAATTAATGATAAAACTAACTCTCTATAAGACTTACCCGCCGGGGAGGACACAAACTCTACGAAGAGGTCTTCGCTGGTTCCGATGATGGAGTACGGGAACTTGCCCATGCCGCAGAAGGTCCCAATCACAGGATACGTCACGTCCTTTCCGTCGTATATCTTTATGTAGTCGTACGGGCAATGCTCTGCCCCTGCAAATATAAATGACAATCATGTACTTATCAAATTATAATTTGAATTACATGCTACTGAAATCAACAAATGTTTATTCGATTCAGTGGTAATAGATTATAAACGCTAAGTATTAGGTTGCCTGAAAATATAACAATTGAAGAAACTCAAAGAGGCTAAAATCGATAAAAAGTAAGGAACAATTAATCTATTCTTACTCAAATTGAAAATATATTCGGAGGACACAGGAAAAACATAAAATCAACCCCATCGTTGATAGCACTTCATAGAACTTTCATAGTTAGGACATAGGACGAAGGTCTAGGGAAATGTCTTAAAATCAAAGCGTTTCGATCTCTGTTTTTAAAAGAAATAAAATGATTCTCTTCAGTTTCGCAAAAAAAAAATAACCATCATTAGTAAAGGAAACAAACGTTTTCATATATTTTAACAATAATCTTAAGTTCATCTCATTTTCTTTAAATTGAGCATCGACAACCCAAACCAAGAAGCACGCTGACAGCCACAACAGGACCGCCACAAGAACATCAGACTACTTTATTTAATTTTATGCGTGCTTTAATGGTGGTTGTTAATTTAGCGGTAGAGGAAGACAATTGGCAGAAGTAGGAACCCTATTAATGTTGTTTTATTATTGTATGTAATGACTGGCCGTATACATTTTATTCTCTATTTTTGGCAATTTGAATATTTTAATTACAACCAGAGATCGTTGTGTACACCGTCATTGTTGGTATTGGTATTTTTCTCGGACTTCAGGATCGGGGTACGCTTACCAACGAAGGGTGTTGTTTTGCAGAATTTCAGAGGATTCCATTATTTATTTTTAAATACAGACATTGAAACGTTTTGAATAAAAAGAATAAGCAGGAGTTTTTTTAAAGGAAGGAATTGCACAATTCTCAATCTTTTTGTATCTTGCCCGTTCTAGTCCTGAAGAAGACCTGCAAAGTCGGGTCGAAACGTCGGCTTTTAATAAAATAGTTTTGCCACTATTTAGTCTATTTATGATCGCAACCCCGGACCATCTCCTTCCTTAATAAATATCTTTTGATTATAGCACAAGAAAATTTAAATTTATTCACAAACAGTTAATAACCAGTATAAAGAGATAGCTCCGTCTAAATTAATTTAAGTAGATTAAGTAATAATAGTTGGACCATATAAATAATTCGCATAGAATATATGTCAGTGAACAATTGGCAATGGGAAATCTAAATAAGTAACTGCAATTTCATTATAACAGACCAAAACATGTGTACATATTAATACATATCGCACTAAAACGTTTGGAGGGCACATCTGTCCTCTCTCACACACGTACACACGTACACGTATCTGTCCTCCACATCCGTCCATCTCTACGTCACAAAAGCCACATGCTATAGGCTGATTCTTATAATTGTGCGATTTCGATAAGTTTTGGTTTGTTTCGTAGGAAATTTAGTAAACATTCAAATAATTGATGCAATCAACAAAAAATTTATACTTTTTGAGTTATTCGGAAAACGAGTTTCTTTTTCGTAATAGCTTTAATCCTGAAACTTGGAGAGTATGTGACTATAAATGGTCACTTCCCTATAAAATTCTCTTTTGTTTAATAACTCATACATTAAAATCCATTGCTCTTTTGAGCGATCTACACTGCGAAAAACTACCATATTATATATAAAGATATATTAACGTAATTGAAAACAGTAGAGAAAGGAGAATTTAAAACAAGAAATTGAAGAGTTCTTATATTGTGTTGGCACAAGATAATAATTCTATCAACATTTTACCATCACAGTAAATATTGCACGTGTGGAATATATTGTATTTTATGGACCTATTTTTAACATCTTAAACCAATATTAAGTTACTAGTTGTATTGAAAAAAAAATCAATTATAAATATTTTTCTGTTAATATATGTATGTATAGATATTCAACTTTTTTTAAAAATGTTATTAATTTATAAAACTGACGAGGATTTAGCAATGTAAATATTTTTTTGAATATGATTGATAGGCAGCTCAAAGGTCTGAATGATGGGAGATATAAAAAGCTACAGTATATCAAAATAAAATCAATTTATTTAAATCTAAAACCTCGATCCGGAGATATAGTATTTCATTTTACCTTATAAAGTTTAATCTGGAAGTCGATTCGATACGGTTTAATTAAAATACTGAAGATAAGTTAATCGAGGGGATAGGTCCGCAATTTGAGACTTTCATCCGAAATTCAATTAGCATAGAGATTTTTCAACCGCGTTGATTCATTCAGTCCTGGTTCGTTTAACCGCTGGTCGTGGTGGTTGGGGGAGTTAAGGTAGAGGCATCCGGGAGCCAGCCGCCAAATTAAAGGCATTCAAATTAAAATTTCAAGTAGCCAGGTTCAAGTATTAAAGTCGAGAGGCTCTTCCCTATGTTCTACCATTCAGAGCTTCCCGAATACCCACATTTCTCTCCTATTTTTCTCTCAATAGGAACCCTTTTACAAATTAATAAATAACAAAGGAGAAATGAAGTCGGAACAGACAGCCTCACAAATGAATAGGCCTGTTTAATTTTTAATTAGATTCTGTTCAATAATAGAACATCATTAATTTTTTATTTTAATGTTAAGAAAAACCAAATATAATTAACATCAGATATTTCTTTCGGAAAGTTAATAGATACAATAATATCTATTATTTTTCACAGCCTTATCAATCTATTAAATAATTATCATAAAAACGGTAATATTTTTAAAAATCTGCTTAATTCCCCCTCCCAGGTAGGTGAGGATATTGGAATACAGTCAGCATCCTAGATGATGAGGTTAGGATCATCAGGGGAGTAATACTTTAAGAAGAAATCGCGATGTGGTTTCCCACGATAACAGCACCCTCGTGTTTAGGTAGGACGATCTGTAACTGGAAAAGAGACATAACGTGGGTTTAATACAAAATGTCATTAAGTGACATTTCATAACCTTAAATCACTAAGAATTATGATGAATATATATTTTTTTTATTAATGATTTTTTTTTCATTAATATGATTTTCCTTTACCTAACTATTGTTTAAGATGTTCTTTCATTTTCTCTACCCAAAGCTTTCTATTGCATAATGCTATATCCCGTCAAGCTTTCTTCCACCGTGTCATTCCATTTTACCTTTGGTCTTCTTTTTTCCTTCTTTCTTCTAATTCTAGTTCCTACGTCATCCTACCGACCTATTAGTCTACTTCCGATATGTTCCAACAAATTTAAAAAAAAAATGCTTTGATTGGATTAGATAGATGAGATTGATAAGAATTAGATTAGTTATTGTTAAAATGTTACATTTCTTATGGAAAAATCTTATTTATACTAGGTAGCAAGATATCGAATGGTTGAATGACTTCGATATAAGAAAAATATATTCCTTTTGACAGGTGTGAATAACAAATGGGTCTTAGCAGGAAAAAAAATATCATATCTAAACAATAAAACACATTCAATATTTATGTTGTCGTGTCCTTCATTATATTGTGAGTTGTGTTTTATACCTAAATATAATATTTCAAAAATTCATCTAATAAATTAAAATGTAATGCAAATCTCAATACTGGTCCGTACTACTAGTCAAAGGTACCGTTCCATATGATATATAATTATATCATACGTGTGTATAAACATATCAGGAAAATATATATTAAAAACATTAAAAATAATGTTTTTTTATATTTCTTCTTTGTCTTTCTCACAATGCCATTTTTAGCGTCGAGGAGGCTCTATCCAGCGCAGCCACTCTCTCCACATTTTCCGGTGAAGGGTTTGTCTTTTCTACCTCCGATCCTCTGCATGAACTCCTGATATGAACTCTGGGACGCCCTCGTAGTCTCTTTTCTATGGGTCGAGCCTCTAATGCCTTTATAAGGCCCATGTCGTCGTTCATGCGGCAGACATGTATAAACCATTTTAGTTGCAGTCCAAAATGGTTTGGAGTTCAGGCACTTCCAGATGTTCTATGATAGTTTCGTTCCTAATGCGATCTCTCCTAGATTTTCCCACCGATCTACGTAGGAACTACATTTCTGCTGCTGTTATGAGACTGTAATTTTTTTCCAACATAGTCTAGCTTTCTCTGCCGTAGGTGAGAATAGGCAGGTACGTTCACTTGTAGACGTGCATCTTGGTCTTTTTATCCACTTCATGGCAGCTGAGGATACTGCTGTAGCATGCTTTATTTGCCTTGAATATTCTTTATGGAGTCTCAGCATCTATTACCAGAGTTAGTAATTACGCTACCTAAGTAGATGTAATCCTTCACTATCTTCAGAATTTCTCCGTTGCAGACTAATTGGACGTCTTCCTGTTATTCTCTCGCCATAGCTTAAACTATCTCCCTGTCTAACTGCTCTTGCCATTGGGAATGGTTTTGATTCTGTGCCATTTATCCTTCTGACACCAGTGGTCTACTGGTAGGTTGATTCCAAAGCCTCAATCAAATCTGCAGGAATTTTACTCTTGAATACATTTATTCGCATACCTTTAATTATTAGCTCTTCTTCCCATTCTACCAGTGCTTTCTGTAGTTTCATCTTTGAATCGGCGATGAGGACAATGTCATCTCCATATAAAAAACTCTATACGAGGACCGTTCTCATATTCCAGTTTTCTATTGCAGCCCCATGC